>CM044431.1:20108335-20120214 GCA_024363595.1 Xenopus borealis
CCTTCCCAGAGACTATTATCCACTGATACTATAGACACCATCTCTCCCTACTATACCTGCGATCCCACAGTCTCACTCCCTTCCCAGAGACTGTTTTCTCCATTCCTACTTACTGGAACTATGCCTTCATTTTACTGACCCATAACCCATTCTTTACAAAATGTTAGAAATGTTCAGAGGTGCATGTTACACAAGCTCAAAGTTTACTGTATAAATACATAGATTAGAACTGGGAGAATATGGGCTGTATCCAGCATGTAAAGACCTTATTCAGCCTTATAGCAATTTGTAGTAAATGACATGTCAAAACCAGGGCTGGATCAGCCTCTCACTAGTAACAAGCAGTTACATATTCCATGTGGCTGCTCTACAACCAGCAACACAAACCCTTTTTGTTCACTTGCTTAGCTGTTAAGACAAATCAATCATTTGTTGAAACACAACTCAGGTTTAACTATGATTATTTCTTGGTCCCGCACATATTTTATAGTACTGTGCTGTTGGTGAACAAGAGCCGTATAACAACAATATTTGTAAAATAATAATAATTGTAAAAAGCTGATTCCATGGTAAAGAAGAAAAATAAATTGACAGTAAAAAAGTGAATTGGAAAGAAATTCCCACAATTATAAATATTCACATTTTTTTTTTAATGAAATAGACCTGTAACAGTTATTTTATTTTTACCTTCCCTTTAATACCAAAAAGGTACATCTGGATAAAAACATCTTGTTGCTAGGACTCATTTTTACACTATAACAAGGAATCTATGGTGACTGGTTGACAGTTTCTCTAAAGGCATCCCTGTAACATATTCACAGTTTGTTGGGATCAGCTTAACGTAGGTTGGACATACTAGAGGAAACATGTTTGGTTACGATATAGTTGTATGGAAGAAGTTGCTGCAGTGCTACTGTTGTGAGCTTTTTAAAAACTGACACTTAGAGGCTGATGGAACCTAGAACTTTCTGGGTTATGCCGCATAAACTGAACAGTTTCACATCACCAAAGCACCCTCATTACGAAGGCAATTGCATAGCCAAGGGAGGAATGTAAAAGTTTTAGCTTAAAGAAAAGCCATGTTAAAAGGTGTGGAGTAGAGTCAAGTGTTAGAGTCCTGCAGCGGGTCGGGTACCCGCGGCTTACCCGCAAATACCTGCAGTACCCTGCGGGATGCGGGTAGAAGTTCTGGGAATGGGTATAGACGCGGGTCGGAAGTTCTGGGGGTTTGCGGGTCGGGCCGCGGGTTCCCAATAGTGATTTTAACTAATTTTTTATGATCACGTCTACTTCCGATGATGTCACTTCCAGTTACAATGACAGCACCTGATTCTTGATTGGCAGCATGACCGTACTTCCTGATTATTGATGGTCACCGGGTCCGGATTGTGGAAAATGCACTTATGGGTCGGGGTCGGGTAGCGGCTAAGAATGCGGGTCTAGGGTCCAGGTAACGGATTGCAGGTTGCGGGTACTGGTTGAAAAAATGGACCCGTGCAGAACTCTATCCTGCGTTGGGTCGGGTACCCACGGAATACCTGTAAAGTGGTCTGGCTTTGGGCAGAAAGTCCGGGTGACCCAGCTGGGTACTTGGCTATGGTACAGGATTGGTCCCTACTATACTTCCTTGAGGTTATCGAACAATTTGTCCCCTTACCCATGTGATTAGGCTCCAACATGCTGTCACAGTGATGGCACTTCGGTTTTGCGGGCCCTTGGGTCGGAAAGCAAGTTCGCTGTTTTGACGGGCCCTGGGTGGGAAGGTAAGTTCACTGTTTGCGGGCCCTTGGGTCAGAAGGTAAATTAACTGTTTGTAGGCCAGGTCGGGTAGCGGGTCTAGGTAGGGGAACATATTGCAGGACTGTAGCAGTACTGAAAGAGTTTTATGCAGGGGCGTAACAAGTGCTTGTCAGCCCCCTGCCAGAAAACCATTCTGAGGGCCAGGCTCTCCCGCACGCAACCAGGCCCGGACTGGCCATTTGTGGGTTAGGGCAAATGCCAGAGGGGCTGCTATAAGGTCCCATAGAAAGTCAGTGTTTAGTGGGCTGGTGGGGGCTGTTTGGGCCTCTATGTCAGCTGATGGGCCTCTTGTGTACCTGAAATGCCAGGGCCTATTTTAATTCTCAGTCCAGTCCTGCACGCAACCCACCCCCGTTGGCAACCACCTTCCCCCACCATAAGCTGGCACAGACGCGTGCACATCAATTAAAAGCTGAAGATAAAGATAGGCGGGGAGGGAGATTCGAACACTATTGAGGAAACGGACCCTGCGGTCCCCTTTTTCCCCGTGCCCCAGGACTGCAGGGTCTGCTTCCTCTATAGTTACACCACTGGTTTTACGCCTGCTATAGGCAGCATAAAATTTAAGTGGAAATTCAAAAGTTGATCTGGGTGTTAGTACTGCAGAGTGAGTTTGTTGATACAGTCAGTATGGCAACTGCTGCACCTCTCCTCCGCATAAATGCTAATATGTAGAGAAGGAATGCTTTGTGCATACGGAAAGCCATGCCTTGTTTCTTTAATAAGGTCAGTCTTTGAATTGGGGTATATTTTGCCTTTAACTTCAAGTGGAATGTTCTGATTGCTGGGAAATAGATAAAATGAGTACATCCCTCTCTCCCCTCCAGGCTGCTTTCCTGTTCAGAAGGATTTTCTGTCTACTTGCTTTATACTAATGGAATTATCGATCTCTGCTGCCCATATTCACTCCCTAGACCAGGGGTCCCCAACCTTTTTTGCTCGTCAGCCACATTTAAATTTAAAAAAGAGTTGGAGAGCAACACAAGCATGAAAAAGTCCATGGGGATGTCAAATAAGAGCTCTGATTGGCTTTTTGGTAGCCCCTATATGGACTGGCAGCCTACAGGAGAGAATGTTTGGCAGGACATCTGTTTTTTATGCAACCAAAACTTGCCTCTAAGCCAGTAATTCAAAAATAAGCACCTGCTTTGAGGCCACTGGGAGCAACATCCAAGGGGTTGGAGAGCAACGTGTTGCTCGCGAGCTACTGGTTGGGGATCACTGCCCTAGATCTATGCTCTTTCTTGTGTCCCCCTCACTGGCTGACCAACCCTATGCTCTAATATTATACAGCTGAATACTGAGCTCCCAAGGTATGATAGCCCAGGCCCTGATGGATCTTTCTCTCTTTGATTTACCCCGTGGAAGCGCTGATTATCTACAGCATCCTCTCCCTGACTCTTCAGAGAAGTTATTGAGAAATCTGAAACCATAAATAGATTGTAATACAGTGGTGGCTCGCACAGGACCAGGATAATCCAAATGCCATTGGGTGGGTTCGTTAGAGGCCCTACGAAACTGCCCCTTCAGAAAGCTGAAAGATTATCCAACATTACCCCCCCTGCATGCTGGCACCTTACCAAGCCTGGCAGAGCGCTATGAAATTAGCTGGAATGAAATGTGGTTAATGATATTGTACCTTCTTTTCTTTTGACTTTATCCCCCCCCCCCCACCTCTTCTGTACCCTGTTTTGTTGAAACACAATAAATAGGAAACCTGTTAAAAAAAAATAGATTGTAACATTAGATAATTCATTTTCACAGGTTTTGGATCTTTTGATCACAGGTAAATAGAATTTTTTTTGCAGAAAAAAATGCTTTGTCAAATAGGATAAACTCTAAAAAAAAAATTTGACCAAATGGCTCTCCTTTTGCCAACTGCCAAACAGTGCCCAGCAATAAAACTCATCTGAGTGGGGGGGTGGGGAAATTACATTCTTTATTTTAACAAACTGCTGTAATAAGAGATAACGGCTGACTGGTCACTGTTAGATACCTAATCAAGGCAAACTTTCGTTCTTGGCTGCGTATACCCCTGAATTATTACATAGTGAATAAAGTACCTCCTGTTGTAAAATAAAAGATATTATAAGTTACCAAAGCGTTTCATGCCCATATGAAGGTCATGGAACTTCATGGTGACTTCTAATATCCTAATATTTTGCAACATGGGGTACTTTATTTATTCTAATACACAAGTTTTAGAGTCACTTGACAAAAACGACATCACTACTCACCGTTTATAATTGATGACATCACTAGTCACTGTTTATAAGGATATAATTTGCATGGTTCCATCACAGGATTTTAGTAACCAATTCCAACCAATCAGATGCTTTCAAACATGGGTTACTTTATTTATTATAATACACAAGTTTCAGTGAGTCACGTGACAAAAATAACATCGCTACTCACCTTTTATCACTGATGACATCACTAGTCACCGTTTATAAGGATATAATTTGCATGGTTCCATCACAGGATTTTAGTAACCAATTCCAACCAATCAGATGCTTTCAAACAGATGACCTGAAACTGTTACAGGCTTATTGTTTTCTTTATTTTTTTTTGTAATGTACAGCTTGTTGGCTGAGGACTTTAATTGGTTAGTTGTAGACTAGGGGGTAACGTAATAAATATTCAAATAATAGCATGGTTGCTAGAGTAATTTGAGCCCCAGCAACCAAATGTCTGAAACTGCAAACTGGGGAGCCGTTGAAAAAAAAACAAATAACTCAAAAACCACAAATAATTAAAAATGAAAACCAATTGCAAATTGTCTCGGAATATCAATCTAATATACTAAAAGTTCATGTAAAGGTGAACAGCCCCTTTAACTTTGTGGCTAATAACCCATAGCGACCAATGGTCAGTTAACATTAAGGGAGTTATTTATCGAAGCTCACATTTATGTGAATTTCTTTATACTCTAATAAATTAGAATGTACTCACAACGCCAAAGGGAGGTTATTTATGGAAAAAAATTGAACGTCAATTAATTCGATTAAGTCTATTATTCGATCGAATAGTCGAATCAAGTTTTTTTCCGAAAAGAAACTCTGTTGTCAGGAAGGCAGTTAACATATTCAGATGGTTCAGCAGACCTCTGCCATTGACTTTAACTCAGCAGGTTTTAGGTGGCGAATATTCAAATTAGAACTCTATCTATGGTCGAGGTGTGATATATCTCACATTCGAATTTACTTTTGAATTTGGGAGTACTGGCACAGAAAAAAAAAATGTCAAAAATTTTAATAAAGCTGCCCCTTATCTTGATTGGTTGCTATGGATATTATTTGTGGGCAAATAATGGGCTTTTTGTTATCATAGACATGTCATGGATTCAAAAGAAGATCATGGACAAAATATCCAACGCCCAGCTCCCCTTCCTGCTAGCATATGTTGCTTTCCCATCCATGTTCTAAAAGGATCTAACAAGGGGGCCACCGACCCTGTAAATTTGATACATTTAGGGGTAAATTTATCAAAGATTTAAATTCCGCCACTAGAGGGAAATTCCGCAGCTCTCCATTAATTTCTATGGGATTTTGAAAGGCCTATTTATCAATGGGTGAAGTGAAGGGTCACCCTTTGATAAATACGCCTTCAAAAATCCCATAGAAATGAATTGAGAGCTGCGGAATTTCCCTTTAGTGGCGGAACTTCACTCTTTGATAAATATACCCCTTATTTCATACATTTCTTATCTTTGTCCATGCCAAGCAGAATCTCTGGGTTTTGTTACAGGCAATTTTCAAGAGGCAAATTTCAGCGATTAAGCACCACGTGTGAAATAGTTTCAGGCAACTTACAGTTTAGAGGGCCCCTATATTTAAGAAGCGATTCAGGGAGATTAGTCGCCCCAAAGAAGCGGCGATTAGTCGCCAGACTTCCCGTGTGGTCTAACCCTTAGGCTAGGGACAGACAGGGAGATTCGGGGAGATTCTGTCGCCTGGCGTTTAATAGCAGGCGACAGAATCTCCCTGAATCTCCCTGTCTGTCCCCAGCCTTAGAGTCTGCACCTGAATTACTGAGCTGCCAGACTCAAACACTAGAGACACCAACATTCAACTTTTTAACTTAGATTTTGGAAAAAAAAAATGTAATTGATTAAAGTCTTTATTTCTGGGGAACAATCTGAAAACAACTGAGCGGAGTGTTTGGAAGGTGAACAAGCTCTTTAAACACTGCTGTACTACTATGTACAACACTCCCCTAGCCTGTTCCCTGTGATGAAATGGAATAAGAATTGCCAGTTCTCTTGCCTCCTCTGTGGCTGGCAGTATTAAATCATTAAGAGTAAAAGCAGCGCCTGGATGTTTGCATCCCAAATGCATTATTTCACACTTATTGGAAGTACATTTTAGATCCCACATCCTTAACCATTGCTCTCAGTGTGCCAGATCGTTAGTCATTTGGTTAACTCCCACCCTGCTCTGGAGAATCAGACGTATTAAGAGACGTTGTGTTGGTAGAGTGGCAGGCTTGTCCTCCAGACCACTTATAAATATATTAAACAGAAAAACTCCCTGTGAGGGTCCCTGATGTCGATGCAGTTGTTTGTAGCTTTCTGTAAGCTCTACGGCCCACCTCGCAGAGACAGTGTAAAACATAGTGATCTGTGCAGTAAAGAATAAAGAGTATTTATGAAGAAATCATTGCATCAGAACTTAGAGGAGAACTAAACCCTAAAAATGAATAGGGCTAAAAATGCCATGTTTTATATAGTGAACTTATTGCACAAGGCTAAAGTTTCAGCTTGTCAATAGCAGCAATGATCCAGGACTTCAAACTTGTCACAGGGGGTCACCATCTTGGAAAGTGTCTGTGACACTCACATGCTCAGTGGGCTCTGAGCAGCTGTTGAGAAGCTAAGCTTAGGGGTCGTCACTAATTATCCAGCAGCAGAAAATGAGCTTCCCCTGTAATATAAGCTGATGCTACAGGGCTGCTTATTAAATGCTGGTGCTAATTGCACTGGTTTCTGTGCTGCCATGTAGTAATTATCTGTATTAATGACTAATCAGCCTTATATTGTGACTATATTTCTATGACACTATCAGGTGTATATTGTGAGTGGGTCCCTAAGCTCAGTAAGTGACAGCAGCACAGAGCATGTGAATCAGTGAATCAGAAAAGAAGATTGGGTGCTACTGGGGCATCTACTGGGGAGACACAGGCATTTGCCTAGGGTGCAAAAGCAGGGGGCGCCAGGCACGCACCTTCTTTGTCTCTCCTACCCCCTTGTCTGGTCACCAGTCGCCACTCTTGCCGGCCGCCGTATTTCCTTCTCTTGTTGTGCACATGCCTCTTTCTTTCTTTTGTGCGCCTGCACGCTCACATCTTTTTTTTTACATGCATGCTCGCGTCTTTTCACGTGTGCGGCTTGAAGGAGATTTCAACTCGTACTAGAAAAAACCCCAACCCCACTACCTAGCGCAAAAATCATCTGTAACGCATCCTGTGCCCTATGTGTGTCATTTGATCCAGTCAACATTACTAACATTGCCAAAGTTCTCTATGAGGTTTCATTTAAGGAAACCAGTATAAATGTGGTTATCCTTTGAGGTCAGATAGAGTTAGGGTGTGCCTTTTCACCATGCTCATTTTACATTGCTAAGATATGTGCTGAGAGACAGAGACTTCTTATCAGGAAGGTGAGAAACGTATTAATAGCTGAGGAGTTCCCTTGATAAGAAGGGTGGGTGGTTATACTGCCTGGATAAGGCAATATTATATCCCCTATTAACACTGATTCTACCGTGCACATATTGCAGTCATCAGCAATGGGGTATTCAGTGAAAACGGTGGATCATTTATTGTTTGGTGCAGAAATAACTTGGCATTTTCATTCCATTCCTACTTCGTGTCCTGGGGGCAATTTTAGGCAGTTAAGCTGGCCATAGACGCACTGATAATATTGTATGAAAATTTTTTTGTACGATATTCGGTGTGTATGGTGGAAAACGAGCTAACCAATATCGGCAGAAAATTTGGATATCGGTTGGCTAGTCGATCGGGCTGGAAGTAAAATTTTGATTGGGTGCCTTTGAAGGGACCCAAACATCGGCCGTTGTTAGTGCTGAATTGTCAGATACAGGTAGACTTCTATTGTTTCTATCTGTATACCTGACGATTCAGCTCTACACGTGTGTACTGTAACGAACAATCTTTCTTGGAAACATCTTTGTCCAAGAACAATTGTAATAGTCTATGGCTAGCTTTAGTGATGTCCCTGCCTCTTGACCAAGGAAAAGCATGGTGGTCAGAATGCCATGCATACCATGAGTCGGTTTTGGTATATTTCCTAGAGAGGTTCACATCAGTACAGTACTCACACTAAGGGATGTTTGTCTTTACGTGGTGGTTCACCTTTACGTTACATCTTATTACTTTATAGAATGGCTAGCTCTAAGCAACTTTGCAATTTGCCTTCATGTTTCCTTTTGTATAGTTTTTGAATTATCTGCCTTCTTCTTATGACTCTTTCCAGCTTTCAAACAGGGGTCAGAGACTCCATCTAAAAACAAATGCCCTGTAAAGCTGTCCATACACTATAAGATCCGCTTTTTCTCCGATATGCCACTAATGGCAGGGCTATATCGAAGTAATCAGAACATTCAGCTCTAGGGCCGAAGGATCGGATTACAACCAGGAACAATGATATGGCCAGATATTGATTGGGAAGACCCATCAGAAGCAGGTCCGGACTGAGAATTAAAATAGGCTGTGGCATTTCAGGTACACAGAGGCCCAATAAGCCCACACAGAGGCCCAAACAGCCCCCACCAGCCCACTAAATACTGACTTTCTTTGGGACCTTATAGCAGCCCCTCTGGCATTTGCCAGAACCCACAGATTGCCAGATTGCAAGAAAATTCGATCGAATCGAATGATTTGAATAATTCAAATAAAATTCTATTCAAATATTCAACAGTCGAATTACTTGCCCTTTAATGTTTTATTCAACTGCCTAGTTTGCCAGATCAAACCTACCACATTGGTTTTAACTATTTTTGATCGAATAAAAAAATTTGATTGAACGGTTAAAATCGGTCGATTCGAACTATTTTAACGTTCGATCGAATATTTACTACTGTATCTTTCTATCGATCAAATTGCGGTAAAATCCTTCAAATTCGATATTCGAAGGATTTTAATTCCCTTTAAATTCGATGGTCGAATTCAAGGGTTTTTTAACCCTCGAATACGACCCTTAGTAAATCTGCCCATAGTGTCACAGAGTCAGGCTTAGGAACTTCAACTAACAATTAATTATATACAAAAACAAACCTCTCAGCAAAAAATGATCAACATGACCTATAGGTAACATTTAATGTACATTCATTTGTTAAAATTCATTTTTTAGTGTCAGTATTACTTTAAGGGCTTATTTATTTAAGGCTGAGTTGTGTTTTCTCAAAAAATTTTAGTCTTTCAAAGGTAATTTTACAAAAAAAAAACTCAAAATTTTCAGGAAAGAAAAAAACATTGCATTTTTCCCCAAGATTTATTTATGCCCTGAAGCTGCTAAAAATCCCAATACGAAAATACTCCAGCTAAAATCTGTCAAGGTCAGGTAGAAGTCAATGGCAGAGGTCCCTTTAACCATTTGAAGATTTTTTTTTGTCTTTATGATTTTCAGGTTTGTGCTCTAAAACTTAATGTATTCAAGGTTTTAAGCCTATAAATTTGAGATCTTTGAGTTTCTCCCCCCGATTGCATTCAATCGAGTTTTTTACATTTGGATTGCTTCATAAATAAGCAAACATTTGAGTTGTGAGTTTATTCAAGGTAGAAAAAAACCTAACAAACTCCACCCCTTTTAAACCTGCTTGATATATCTCTGTGAGCTTAAAGGAAAACTATACCCTGAAAATGAATACTTGAGCAACAGATCTACATTTGGTGATGGTCTGTGTGCTGCCTCAGAGATCACCTGACCAGAAATATTTCAACTCTAACTGTAACAGGAAGAAGTGTGGAAGCAAAAGACACAACTCTGTCTGTTAATTGGCTCATGTGACCTAACTTTATTGTTTGTTTGGTATGTTTGTGTGCACCGTGGAATCATACGATCCCAGGAGGCTGTCCTTATCTTTTAAAATAGCTATTTTCTATTTATGATTACCCAATGGCACATGCTACTAAAAAAGTATATTATTATGAAAATGGTTTATTTACACGAAGCAGGGTTTTACCTATGAGTTGTTTTATGCAATATCTTTTTATAGAGACCATTGTTCGGGCGGTATAGTTTTCCTTTAAGTGCGTTGCAGCAGGGGCATTATAACATTATTTTTTTTTGCTGTAACTTACTGGATTGTCTCTTGCCCTAATTTGTTTACAGCCATAATGCATAGATAAAAGTAGAGCAATATTTTTTTCCAGTGACAACTGACCATCATTACTGCCCCTGGCCCAAAGGGTTTTTGCACCAGACCCACTCACATTCCTGGTCTGCCAATATCTGTTAATACCCATAGAAAATTACAGCATAGTAAAATTATTAAAGGGATACTGTCATGGAAAAACATATTTTATTCAAAACACATCAGTTAATAGTACTGCTCGCTCTAGAAGAACTCTGCACCATTTTTCAAAAGAGCAAAATTTCATTTAGATTTAATTTTGAAATATGACATGGGGCTAGACATATAGTCAGTTTCTCAGGTGCCCCCAGTCTTGTGATTTGTGATAAATTTCAGTCGCTACTGCCGTGCTGCAAGTTGGAGTGATATCACCCCTCCCTTTCCCCCAGCAGCCCAACAGAACAATGGGAAGGTAACCAGTTAACAGTTCTCTGGTAGATCTAAGAACATCACTCAATAGAATAAACCCATGTGACTGCAACTCCATTCAGTTACAATGAGTAGGGGTAACAAAAGCCTACCAGAAAGCAGTTCCATCCTAAAGTGCTGGCTTTTTCTGAAAGCACATGACCAGGCAAAATGACCTGAGATGCACCTACACACCAATATTACAACTAAAAATACACTTGCTGGTTCAGGAATGAAATTTTATATTGTAGAGTGAATTAATTTCAGTGTAAACAGGAATTCTGTGTTGATTTTTATGGGTAGTTTTTTTTCTAAATTACACTAATAGCACTGTATATCCTACGCTCCCCAAGCCAAACCCATTTGTGGATAATTCTGCAGTAAACATTATTAATGTTGTTAATCCACTGGGGTTTTCTGCTGCTTTAAATCTCTTATTAAACCACCTTTTTATCAGTTTATCCCTAATCCACTAATAAGATCGCTACTTTAATCGGCAATAGTAGTTCAACTCTAGCTTCATTCAGATCACACTTGTGTGGCCTTCTATCACTTCTGAGGACACAATCTGTCAATAAAATATATTTAAAGGGGCCTGGTAATGATCAAAGGAAGATTTATTTCATATCCTGTATGTTGCATGCAAGAATTCAACCATGTATGTCGCAATAATTTAGCAATGATTTTGAACAGATAGGTCAAACCCATATGGTATCAAGGGGAAAGCCAACTCTAAAATATAAAAAATGTGGTGACTTTAAAGGAGAATTCAACCCCCTTGGCGCAATCCTCCCCTCCTGGCCTATGCCCCTAACTTGTTACTTACCCCTTCTTCTAGGTCCTCTCCAGTGGAGTTCACAGGCGCCATCTTCCCCCAAGCAGTCTTCTTCCTGAATCCATCGGCGTCTTTTGGCGCATGCGCAGTAGGAGGCATTTGCCGGTGCAGATCTACTGCGCTGAAAGTCACAAAGTTTACAATTGATTTATTATGAAACTTTTGGTGCATGCGCAGTAGATTCACCTTTAAAGGGGTTATTTATCAAAGGTCGAATGTCAGTTTTTTTTATACATCAAATGAACTCACAGCTTGAATGTTAGGACCAGTAACATAAAATTTAAAGGACCAGTAAAATCTAATAAAAAAAAAAAAAATTGTGTAGAACGAAAAAAAACCACAAAGGCAAATGAAACTTTGAAATCTTTATTAAGAAATAACTTACTGAAACTCTGCTTATGCTTCTCTTCAGAAAAGGCAATCCATCGTGCAGCGCTCGATTTCTCCTCCCTGCCTTCCTTATA
>CM044431.1:20122633-20153437 GCA_024363595.1 Xenopus borealis
TTTTTTTTTTTTTTAACTTCGCATAACTGCTGATCACTTGTGGTATTTTGTTAATGCATGGAAACACTGGGATGGTATAAAGTGCCTGTCCCTTCGATACATAAACATGTGGAATAATGTAGATTGTTATGTAATGTTGACAATGTAGATTTCCATGGGTCTCTCCAAAATGGGGCTTAAAGGGTCTGAGCATTTTAGTTTTTTTTTTTTTAAACTTGTGCAGATTATTTGGTAATCCCCTAAGAGAAACATTTTAAATCAAAGCTTCCCTTATTGTCCCTAAAACTTGCCCTTTTAGACTCTGGAGCAGGAACAACAGCATTTATGGGAAGCCCATACCATTGTGCAGAGCATTGGATACAGGATGGAGCCGCTGGTTGGTGTTGGGCACTCTACTGGTTATCAGGTTTGATGGGCCAAGCTTGAGAAAGAAATATCTTTACTGGACTCCAAAGCAAAATAATTTTAGCACCCCAGTAAATGTTTGAAATTTTCAAAAACATTCATTGTGGTCTTTAGGGTATGTGACTTTTTGTTTTTCAACTCTCCAGTTAGGAATTAGGCATCCATCTGGTTGCTAAAGCAACTGAAAACCCAAACAAAATGGCTTTCTGCATGGCTTGATGTTGACCCTTCATACGTATTGTACATTGTATAATATATATCAGCTGTATGAATCAAGAGATCAGGTTCCCTGGTTTTTTTTAATAAGATTTTTCAGGCAGGTGGTGCAACATGAAGGACATTCAGAATAGGTGCCTTTTTGTCCTTTTAAATGTATATCTGTAAAACCCAACCTGAATCCAAATAACACAGGGATTGGGATGTGCACAAATTGGTTGTCTTGGATATAATTACAATGATATCCGTGTCAGACAACATCATTATTATGCTAGTACTTAAAGGAAAGCTATACCCCTCAAACAATGTAGGTCTCTGTAAAAATATTTTGCATATGTAAAACTGCTTCGTGTAAATAAACCATTTTCGTAATAATATACTTTTTTAGTAGCATGTGCCATTGGGTAATCATAAATAGCTGACCTTTTAAAAATATGGGGGGCATTTTTTTTGCATTTTTTCTTTTTTTAAAAAAAACCCTCCCCACCTTCTGCCACAGATTTCTATATGAAATCCGGCGACAGAGATGAAGGGGTAGGGGATCCATGAAAGAATGCGGAAGTGACGTCAAGCACACAGTGTGCAGACATCACTTCTGCTGAATACGTCACGTGACATCATTGTGTGATGTCAGTGCGTGACGTGGGGGCGCGTTTAGGTTTAATACAGCTATATATATATATATATCTATCCAAGGAGTAAGGTCCGCACTCACAGGTCTTAAACAAAACAAATGTATTTATTAAATGGAAGACTAACGTTTCGGCCTCCTCCGAGGCCTTTCTCAAAGTACAAAATGGCACAATGTGAATGCATTAAATACCTTACCTTGGCGGGAAAAGGTTAATCAGCTGATGTAATAATTCCATCATCAAAGTGCATCAAAAAAGTTAAACTTCACACATAAGAAAACACATATTTACAAATAAACAACACAAATTAAAAAGAGTGTTCATATTTTTCAACTATTATTTTAGTACAACACCTCTCAAGTAACCATATAAAACCAATACTATGTAACAACTGCCAAGCTTCATAGCTACATTATATATTATATGCTAATAGAAACAGTTATTGGCTAAACACACAGTGTTACAAAAAGTACTAAATTATGAGCAAAGTTAACAGGTCTGTTCTGGGGCTTATCCCTGTTTTTAGTGAACTAAAACATTAAGGCTGTATTGTGATAAAATTTGTATTGTTATCACAATCCTTAATGTTTTAGTTCACTAAAAACAGGGATAAGCCTCAGAACAGACCTGTTAACTTTGCTCATATTTTAGTATTTTTTGTAACACTATGGGGATCATTTATAAACTTCACGCAGAGACGATTGATTCGCAGAGTGAATAAATTTGCCCTGCGCCTGGTTGTATTTATAAAGCTGAATAAGAGTGTGCAAACAGATTTGCGAATTTGTTTTTCACATTGCGAATGTCTATAGGAGCTTTTTAAATATGGCAAAAAATCACAAATTGCGAACACTCTGCGCCACAACTTTGGTGGCGGAGAAAATATTCGCAAAACTGTTTTGCAAATTGCGAATTTAAGTTACTTTTAACGCTATTTTCGCGCAAAACAACCTCACAAAGACCCGTCTTGTTTGCGAGTTGTTTGCGAAAATTCATTCACAATGCGAATTCGCAAAAACCGGAAGGACGGGCACAGTAGTGCAATATTTTAGCGCTCAGGAAAAAGCATGGGCAAAACTACCATTTGCAAACAATTATGCGCTGCGCGAACTTTATAAATGACCCCCTGTGTGTTTAGCCAATAACTGTTTCTATTAGCATATAATATATAATGTAGCTATGAAGCTTGGCAGTTGTTACATAGTATTGGTTTTATATGGTTACTTGAGAGGTGTTGTACTAAAATAATAGTTGAAAAATATGAACACTCTTTTTATCTTTTTAATTTGTGTTGTTTATTTGTAAATATGTGTTTTCTTATGTGTGAAGTTTAACTTTTTTGATGCACTTTGATGATGGAATTATTACATCAGCTGATTAACCTTTTCCCGCCATCCAAGGTAGTTAATGCATTCACATTGTGCCATTTTGTACTTTGAGAAAGGCCTCGGAGGAGGCCGAAACGTTAGTCTTCCATTTAATAAATACATTTGTTTTGTTTAAGACCTGTGAGTGCGGACCTTACTCCTTGGATAGAAATGCAAATTTGTGGACACTGCACCCAGGCATATTTATACAAAGTGTCGTGAGTGCCGACTCTTCGATGGAGGTTTATATATATATATATATATATATATATATATATATATATATTTTTTACACAAAAGCCGTGAATATAAATTATATCATTATAAATGGTGAGTTCTGATGTCATCAGTTATAAACGGTGAGTTCTGATGTCATTTGTGTCACATGACTCACTGAAACTTCTGTATTATAATAGATAAAGTACCCCCAGTTGCAAAATATGAGGATATTATAAGTTACCTCGGAGTTTCAAGACCTGTATAAAAACATGGTCATGAAACTCCTCGGTAACTTATAATATCCTTATAATTTACAAGGGGGGGGTACTTTATTCACTATATATATATCTTTAGACAAATACAAGAGGTCCTCTGCAGTAGGGATGCACCCAATCCAGGATTCGGTTCGGGATTCGGCCCGGATTCTGCCTTCTTCAGCAGGTTTCGGTTGAATCCTTCTGCCCAGCCGAACCCAAACGGAACCCTAATTTGCATATGCAAATAAGGGTCGGGGAGGGAAATTGCATGACTTTTTGTCACAAAACAAAAAATTTAAAAATGTTTTCCTCTTCCCACCCCTATTTTGCATATGCAAATTATGGTTCGGATTCGGTCCGGTATTAGGCAGAATCTTTCTCGAAGGATTAGGGAGTCCAGCCGAATCCAAAATAGTGGATTTGGTGCATCCCTACTCTGCACTCAATCCATTATCAAGACATTGAGACATTCTGTGCATACAGCTACTAAAAAATGCCTTACCCTTTAAACAACAGGGATTGTTTGTCCATATATTGCAATATATTTAAGCTGGCCAACTACGTCAAAGTCATCTCATATCTGGCCAGCCCTACTCACAAATTGCATCTGATTCATTAAGGATACTATTATATATATATATATATATATATATATATATATATATATATATACATACATACATACATACATATATATATATATTTATTTGAAAGTGAGTAGCTCTAGTTTCCATTGCAAGCTATATAAAGGTTGTTTAGGGAATAGAAAGTGAGCACATACAAGTCTATGTCAGAGAAAATAAACATAGAGCAGCATTGATCTGAGAGTTTTGGTTTATATTACTGTAACCGGTGAAGAGATTTATTTTCGTTGTTATTTTAAGATATATTGACATATGTTTCGGGTTAATATTTCAACTGACCAATCAGCAATAAATAAAGGATTAGAATTTCCCTTATAGTCCAAGTTCAGTCCCATTTGTAGAAAATTTGTAGCAACAAAAAAATTATACGGCTGTCCCCAAAACCTAGGGTATGGGATCCGTTATCCGGAAACCAGTTATCCAGAAAGGAGATCAAAGAAAAAGTCGGGACATCCCAATAAGAAACCTGGGACTGCAGGCTGATCTGTCAAAATTGGGACGCAGAAAACGGGACACATGGGTAGTATGATCTTATCCTGAAAACTCCAGGTCTCCAGCAAGGGAATCAAAGCTCCCAAAATATAGTGCCCCACACTGGGGGGCATATTTATCCAAATGTCAGTTTAGTTTTTAATAAACAAACGTTCTATTCATTGCTATGGATTTCTTGCAACGTGTTTATTAAATATGAGTTCTAACTTTCACACATTGATAAATGTTTCCAAAAATCCAATAGGAATGAATAGAACATGGTGAGTTTTTATTTATTAAAATCTAAACTCACATTTTGAGAAATCTGCCCCCATACTAGACAAAGTCACCCCAGTACATTAACCCATAGTAATCAGTCCGCCGCTTTAATTACCTCTGCTGCAGATAGAAAGATAGAATCGTGAAAGCAAAAATCTAATGCATTGCTGGAATTTTGCCCACAGTTGGTAAATGAGCCCCAGTATATCTTCCCATTATTAGAAACGCTGGAAAAAAATGTGCTATAAAGCAGTGAGTATATTTTAAATATGAGCCCCCCCCGGGCTAAATCTGCAGTGTTTGGGAGACTCGAATTTCTGGAGTTCACATTTGTATATTTTTTTAAATCCGGTTACGTTTTTCATTGCTTATATGCGCAAGTGAGCTTATGACGTACTAACTTTTCCCCTTATTTAGAGGAATTCGCAGAAGTGCAGAAGGCTTTATTCAGTGTATCGTTTACGGCAGTTTGCAATTAACAGATTTGCAAATATTTTTCAGTGGAAAGGTTGAATAAATTGTAATTGATTCACTTTAACTGACTTAAAATAATACATGTGATTTTGTCACAGACTAAAGGGTGTATCTAAAATCTCTGAATTGGGGGAAAGCCATGCTGTTTTCTCTGGGATAGTAAAACAGCACTTTGTACTTGATTCTAACTAACATATAATTCATGCTTATTGTATGCAAAACAATCATCGGGATTATTTAATATTGAAATATTTATAGACTTAGGCGCAGATTTACTATTGGTCGAATTCGAGGGTTAATTAACCCTCGAATTCGACCATGGAATTTTAACCCTTCAAGTTCGAATATAGAATTCGAAGGGTTTTAACAAAATTCCAATGATTGAACGATCGAATAGGAAATTTTTTTATGATTTTAACCATTTTATCGAATTTTTATTCGATCTGAAAATGCTGGAATGCTGCAGCTTCACATAGGGTTATACAGCAATTCGGTAGGTTTAATCTGGCGAACTAGGGATTCAAAATTTTTTTTAAAGGGCAAGTACTTCGACCATCGAATGGTCCAATTATCGAATAGATTTTTATTCGATCTATTCGAATCATTCAGTTCAATCGAAGTTTTGAAATGCGATGCTCGAAGTGGCCACAAGAATTATTCGAAAATTCGAATTAGAATCTTATTGAAAATTCGATTGAATTTCGAATCATTCACACAAATTTTGTTAATCTGCCCCTTAAGGTATGGAGATCCAAAACTCCAGGTCCCAAGCATTCTGGATAACAGGTCCCATACCTGTACAGAACTGTGATTGTATGGTCACATTCTCTTGTGATATTGCATTGGAGTCATTAATGACCGCCATGGAGGGCCATAACTAGAGGCAGACAGAAAAAAGCACGTCTACAGTGAGGGGTTCTGGGGAAGAAAATTGCGGGGAGGACCTGGGCTCTAAAAAGCTGCTGACAGACTGAGTTGGCAGCTTATTGGCCCGTGTGTGAGGTAGAGTCCTGCAGCAGATTGGGTACCCGCAAAAACCTGTGGTACCCTGTGGGTTACGGGTAGAAGTTCCAGGTGCAGGAATAGACATGGGTTGGCGGTTCTGCGGGTTGGGCCACGGGTCTTCTCAATAGTGATTTTTACTCATTTTTTTATCACGCCTACTTCTGATGATGTCACTTCCGGTTACAATGACAGCGCTTCCTGATTCTTGATGGTCAGCTGGTCCGGGTTGCAGATAAGGTACTTGCTGGTTGGGGTAGGTTAGAGGGTCCAGGCTGGTAAGAATGGGTTGCGGATTGCAAAAAATGGACCTGCGCAGGACTGTAGTGTGGGGCCATCTGACTTTCCCGAAAGTCAGCCAGATGTGTATCGGGCAGGGTAAAAAATCCAATTGGATTGCTCCCGCATCTGGTCATTGATGAGGTCCCGCAATCCGACCACCCGTATTGGATGCATTATGATCTGATTGTTGGGCCCTAGGGCCCACAATTGGATCAGCCCAATATCCCCACCTCAATGTGGGCTTATTTGGCAACATCACTAAATGAGCGGATATATAAGTCTATGCCCAGCTTTAGAGTCATGTCACTCTAATTGCCAATTACTCACTGCTCAGTTTGGTTTTAGATGCACTTTATGCTAATATTCATAAATAAGAATCTGATTGGTCCTTGCACATCAGGTGGTTAAACTGCTGGACCAAAGTTGCAACTGAAAAGAAGCGCATGCCAGGTGTGGCTCATAGCAGCTAAAGAAGTTGCACATGGTGTTACTGTTTATCACCGGAATTCCAAAATAATATGAGGTTTTTTTTTACTAGGGATGCATCGAATCCAGGATTCGGTTTGGGATTTGGCCTTTTTCAACAGGATTCGGCCGAATCCTTTTGCATAGCCAAACCGAATCTGAATCCTAGTTTGCATATACAAATTAGGGGCGGGGAGGGAAATCGCGTTACTTTTTGTCAGAAAACAAGCAAGTAAAAACTATTTTCCCCTTCCCACCCCTAATATGCAAATTAGGATGCGGTTTGGTATTCAGCCGAAACTTTCGCAAAGGATTCTGCAGATCGGTCGAATCCAACATAGTGGATTCCGTGCATCTTTATTATTTACTAAAATCCGAATTTATCTAATTATTTAAAAAAAAAACCTGAAAGAAATGGTACAATTTTTTTTTCTGGCTTTTTCCCTGAATCATATGATTTTTTCCCCCAAAAGCTCCAAATGATCGGATTTTCGGGCTAAACCCAGTGCAGACCACAATAACTTCCCATTGACTTATATACAACCTCGGCAGGTCTGAGATGCCGGATTTATGATTCAGGCTTTTTGCATAATTGGTCTTTAATAAATCTCGAAAAATTTGATTTAAAAAAAAAAAAAAAATCCAAATAATTTTTAATTTTGCCCCAAAACGCCTAACCAGATACATTCAGAGTTTAATAAATAACTCCTAAATATTACACCAAAATATTTAGGACTTTGTAGAATTTTAATAGATGAAAACTGTGCCCTTACAATATTGTGTTTAATTAGCTAAGCTGCGCCTGACAGATTTATAGCATCGGATCCCAAAACAACGTAACAATCACGCATTCACAGTAGTGTTTTCCTTGTCAGGCAGACTGGGCCTTGTTTATTTCTACTTGTCATCAGGGGTATAAATTATCTCTGTAATAAAATGTAAAAAAAATTACGAGCAATAGAACTGTAAAATGAAATCTTTATTATGCTTGTCACCACAAACGAGTGTGTTTCTAATATTCTCTAGAAATCCCTTTAAAAAAAAAAAAAAAAAAAAATTAAAATTCATAATACAGGTATGGTACCTGTTATCCAGGGACCTGGGGTTTTCTGGATAACAGATCTATCTGTAATTTGGATCATACCTTAAGTCTACTAGAAAATCATGTAAGCTTTAAACATCTTCTCTCCTTTGGTCTTCATCCTGTTGTGAGCAGCATTTACGGCACATGCGCAGTTGGAGTAATCTTTCGTGCAAAAAGTCACAAAATTTCCTGAAAAAAAAATTACTCCAACTGTGCATCGCCTGAAAACTCCTCTCGCTACAGAATGAAGACCAAAAGAGAGAAAATAGCTGCTGTGAACTTCACTTGGCAGGACCTGCAAGAAGGAGTAAGTAGAAAGTTAGGAGAATTTGCCCAGGGTACGAGGTAGGGGAGGGGGGGGAAGATTGAGTAGGGTCTATTTAGGGTATGGGGGCAAGGGGGGATATAAATTACATAGTTGAATTCTCCTTTAAATAGAAAATACATTCTGCTTATACTTTTAATTAAAACAAAATCATAGTTGTTTGTACAGGTACAGGACATGATGTCTCTGACAAAAGATTGAGGAGGGTGTAGCTTCATCTCATCAGTTATACCTGGTGAGGGAAACTCTGGCAAAAGGGTTAACGCAATGAAAACTTCTCACTTTAGTGAACTTGAGTAACGATCGTTCTCCGGAGTGAACTCGCCTGGGGGCGTGTAACTTTGTTAGCAATTAACTAATTCGCTAGCGTATTGTCCTCTGCACCTGTACAGTGGCGTAACTACCAGGGGTAGGGGGTGCGATTGCACCGGGGCCCCCACCCTCTTGGGGCCCATCAGAGCCACAAAAATTGTTATGGCAGGCGGTTATCTAGGGGGAAATTATACATCACACATGCCATCAACACTCCAGCATGCGATTTATAGAGGTAAGGGCCTGACAGGGGGGGCCCAGGTGCCCATCCTGTACCGGGGCATACCAGGGAGTAGTTACGCCACTGCGCCTGTAAGTAAATTAGCAATGTCCCCGAGGATGGTATTTCTGGCAAAAATTTTTGTGCCAATGTCTTCCTTTGAATCAAGCCCAAGGCCTCAGTAAAGCAGGGCCGTAGCACTAATCACTGTGCTCTTGTGCTGTTTTCTCTATATGTAACTGGTTGCTGCCATTATACTATTATGTTTCTGATTATTCATATGGGTGTGTATACATATAATTAATTGGGATTGGTTCCCTTTTGGAGTTCATAGACGCACAGAGATTCTATATATGACTTAAATATTGATGAGAGGATTTATATTGGAATATTAAACAAACATCTATTTCTTATGTAACCTTAACATAATAAATATCTGAATGAAAAGCATGAAACAGGAGGGTGAGTTAGACAAGCTGATTGTTGACAGTGTCTTGAGATCTACTGATCACCAGCTAAAGGTCTACTGGTAGATCCTGATCTTCCTTTGGTGTCAACACATGCTGTGCTTGGTTCAGCTTTATTACATAGTATGCTAGCGTGGGATATAAATGTCTCTGCCTGTATATAGACATGTTCATGCCAAAGGGTACAAGGACAAGCAGATCATCTTTCCTCCTAAGATCTTAAGTACATTGTTGTTTAAGTACATGGTTCTCATTATGCGTAATGTGTGAACATGGCAGATGAAGCTGACTCTATATTGAGACACCCCCTAGAACATGCCAGTGTCCTTTATGTTTAACCTTCTATGAGTCATATTTCTTTATCTGGTCCTGTGATTTAGATATCTGGCATATGGGAAAATCTGTCCTTTAAAGGCTTGAGCAACAAACCATGTAGAATTGCGCCACGTTGCTTAAGATATGGCTGAATAATAATTATTTAAAAAATATTTATTGTCCAAGTTCATAGTTTGTGGCTGCTGGGAAGCAGCCATCTCTGTTTTTTGCTTGTTAATAATGGGTAAGAAAGATAAAAATATATTTTTCATAAAATGAGACAACCTTAATAACAACTATTTTTGGGACCCTTTTTGATAGACTTTGACCTGAGTTTCCAAGCATCTTTTATTTTAGAACGTATTGGTGTTGTCCCATTTTGTCCATGTCAGAGAGATCAAATTGTAATAAAATGAGGAGAGCGATCAGCAAGCAAATTAATACTGTGGTTTTCCTTTTATTTGCCAACTAATGGTACACAACATGTTTCGGGCCTGTGTGCCCTTTATCAGAGAAATCATGCATTCTGGTGCTGGATAATGGTGTCCCCAACCTTTCTTTGCCCATGAGCCATATTCAGATGTGAAAGGGGTTTGGGGGCAACGCAAGCATGAAAAATGTTTTTGGATGATGCAAAATAAGGGCTGTGATTGAGCATTTGGTAGTCCCTTTGTGGATTGGCAGCCTACATGAGGTTCTCTTTAGCAGTACATCTGGTTTTTATGCAACAAAAACTTGCTTCCAAGCCTGGAATTCAAAAATAAGCACCTACTTTGTCGCCACTGGAGGCAACATCCAAGAACTTGGTGGTCAAGACCCACTGGTTGGGAATCACTTCTATAAAGGCTTTGGGAAGACTTGAGGTTTATTTTTATTTTTTTTTTTGTATTTTTCTAATGGCCTCCAGTTGCAAAGACCTTCTCTAGATCACAAACTTTGTGGTTGGCCTCCATGGATAGGGGAGCCAAGCCTGGAGGCCAGTTAGGATGAGCTTTAGGATATATAATTAGGATACAAGCCTAGTCTAAATTCTGATGAAATCTGAGATTAATGCAGATATAATGTTCTAGATGTTCTTGGAACTACCGCAACTGACAATGTAATGTTTGCAGAGGAAACCACAATACAATGACAGACCACTTAAGGTGGCCATTAACGGGGAGATCAGTCAGTTTGGCAATGCTGCCAAATGAGCGGATCTCTCCCTGATATGCCAACATTGAGGTGGGCAATATTGGGCTGCTCCAATCGTGGGCCCTAGGTCTGTCGGCAGCTTTTATTGGCCCATGTATGGCCACCTTTAGGGATGCATCTTAACCAAATTGGAGGCAAAAATTAAGATTTAAAGGAAAGCAAATCTCTTTAAATCTTTTTATTTGCCTGATTTTTGGGTGTCAGCCTAGGCATTGCAATGAAGTGTATAACTTGTATTTCAGATGGCTAATGTTCAAAATTAGTTCTTGTGCTGCTGAGGGGTTAAATAAGGTCTTCATCAAAGCAAACAATTAAAAGAAAATGGATATTTATATCTGTATATATCTCTTTATATTAGAGCAAAAGCACAAAGGCTAAAGGGTTAGGTAAACACATGCTAAGGCAGAGAAGTTCCCTCTTCTAATTCTAGTCCAGAGAAAATCATTTGGGTTCATTCTGTTAATTCTAAGGATAAGTCTTTAAGAGGGGTCAAACTCTGGCGGGTTAGTCTATCCCTCTTAGATGTGCCTTTTGGGATCCTGACATGAGTCAAATTTTCCGTTAGAGCTGTGCCAGTCTGCTGTTTTGGTATTAAATGTTTTTCCACCTTAAAGTCAATGTTGATGGCGAGCTCTGCATGTAAACGGCAGCTGTAAAGGGAGCACTGTACTTAGCAGTTATGTACTTATATATGTCATCAATTACCTAACCACATTTTTCTTCTGTAGGATCAGATTCCTCCCCTTTATGACTGTGGAGTGATGTATTACACCACTAAGTACAGCATATAACGAGCTAGAGCAGAATAAATGTCATTCATGTCAGTGGCATACTTAAGCTTACCAGGCTGCCGTACCCAGCAATCTCATCATCCACATCTACCGCAAGGCGGTGGGAGTTTGGTTTAGGATACTAATGCCAGTTTGACTGTCACCTGAGCTATTATCTGAAAGGGGATATATATATATATGTCATTTGTTTATTAATGGTTTTTAAGTTAACCTACAGCAGAACACAGACTGTTTCAGGGCATTAAAAAAAGACAACCGTGCCATTACATTGTAATGAGAAAGTAGGAGAACTGGTAGAACTTTGCCTATTTATTCGGGCTGAAGGGACTAAGTCCAAAAAAATTAGGGTGCTGGCTATGACAGATCATGGGTCTCTCTCTTCAAAATGCAGGGATTGAAATGAACATGGGATTGCTGTTGTGTGCCTCTTTACTGGTGCCCCAGAGAGGGGCAACAAGATTCTCTTAAATTTCTAAAGCCTGAAATTTCTTATACCTGCCTTGTCCACAACTTCCCTTCTCTTTTAGCGGAACATGTCTGAAGATTGTCTCACTTTGGCTTAGTGTGGCCTTCTGTGCCTGAAAGTTCCTGTGTCATTATGAATACACATATGGGACCTGTTCTTCAGAATGCTCGGCACCTGGGGTTTGGATCTTCATACCTTCAGTCTACTAGAAAATCATTTAAACATTAAATAAACCCAATACAATTAAATTCAATCAAATATCTACAATAAGGATTAATTATATCTTAGTTTGGATCAAGTACAAAGTATTGTTTTATTGTTATAGAGAGAAAGTAAATAAGTTTTTAAAAATGTAGATTATTTAGATGAAATGGAGTTTAAAGGTGACTGCATTCCTGTATCTTTACAGTTGCCTTCTCCTTGACACCTGAAATCTCCACCGACGTCCTGAAGCAACTCCTAAACCTTACATTTTTGAATTGTCCCTTAAATTGGAGGAAGACACATATATCTCGTGTTTTATGTAATGCATACTGTAAATAATACTAAATTGAGATATTGCATTTACTGCCCTTTGTCCTTCAGACTTCTTGCTCTTGTAGAGTGATGTTTAAAGATGTTTAAAGAACATTTATTCTTGGTTTTACTGGCCCTTGAAATTAGTCATTTAAAGTATCCTTTACATTCTTTAAAGGGGTTAAAACCATTATAATTTCTTTCCCAGGATTCTGAAATGATGGCCTTTCATTAATCATCATTTAGTGAAACTGGACACTGGGTAACATTTCCTGGCCGGTGCTTAAATGCACTTTAGAAATCAAATTAGCAGGGTACATAAGTGTAAAAGCCTTTTTCCTGTGCAACACCTTGTTTTTATGGCTAGAATGTTGGCGTTTGGGTTTGTGGGGACAAATGGAATGCTTTTATGAATGAAAGTTGTGTATAAAGCAGGGAGAGACGGAATACAGGAATGAAAAAAAAATGGTGTTTTCTTGCTGGTGTTTTCTCTTCATCTAATATTTGCCTCCAGTGTTTCTTTTATAATTCCCGTTGTCCTGCTGTATCATTTTAATATTTCTGGCACTGTGTAAACCTAGGGCACCTGAATTGACAATTTTGATACACATGACCCAGCTTGATTAGGTTTGTATACAGGCGGCCCCTACTGACTCAGGCCTGCCCCCGCAACGGGAACTGCGGGCGCCATCACTCCCGTCCCAAATATTGGTTGTGGCCCCAAGAGGTAAGCAAGGTAAGAGGTACACAGTGTGGAAGGGGGGGTGATGTTTATTGGAGTAGTGCTTGAGAGTGGGTGGGGGCCCACGTGTTTTGGGCCGGCACGAGCATCACTAGCTGATATATATATATGGAAGCAAACCATTGGGTCGGGTCAGGTGGTCGCTCAGAGTGGTGGGCTAGGATGGGTTAGGGTGGGTTGATTTGTCTACTTGCAGAACACAAATACAGGCAAATTAATTGGCTCGTGATAAAACTGGCCATAGTGTGTGTGTGTAGGGACTTTATGGGATAATGTAATAAAAAGGGCACATTTTGCCGAGCCGCAGTATACCACAGCACCTAATCAATTTGTTTTCAAGAATCTGACCAATAAACTTTGCTATTAGATCAGGAACAAACTTTGCACATTTTAATACATTATCGCAAGCTCCTCAAGTTGCAAGGACAGAGATAAAATCTCTGTAAAGTGCTGCAGATTATGTTGGAGATGTATAAATAAAGAATATTAAAGAATAAAAATCTACAACCCTACAGTTAGCTTTTCCTTTAATTTCTGTTACTAGTTACTATCCAAACCAGCTGTACGTAGCATTACAGATAGACCCCACGTCTAAGTATGTATGTAGGTATGTATGTATATTTTTATTTGTATAGCGCTCCTTGAGGGCAAAGCACTGTACAGCAAAATAATAAATTAGTAATTGAAATAAAAAAGTAACAATAAGTGCATTATTAGAAATACAATTCACATACTGTAAATGTAATTACACTTCAGATCAAGCACTCAGTGTCAAGGAAACAAAAGGACAGACACAGTTCAGATGGGTTTAAGATGCTGTAGGTTATAGTTTGTTACACGGTTATACAAGTGCTGGTTCCCAGCTCAGGAGTTATCCAGGTGCTCCCAGAGGTAGTCTTTGAGTTTCGTTTTAAAAACACTGAAGGTGGATTCTCTCCGCAGAGATTCAGGAATGGCATTCCAAATATAAGGAGTGGCAAGAGAGAAGGGTTTGCAACGGGAAACGGCAGTAGTAGTGGGGGTGCAACCAAGCGGTTGCTCTGAGAGGAGCGGAGGTTTCAGCTAGGAACATATAGAGAAACATGAGATGAGATGTAGTTAGGTGCAGAGGAATGATGGGCTTTAAAGGTTATGAGGAGGAGTTTATGTTATTCTTTGTTTTATAGGAAGCCATGATAAGGACTTCAGCAGCGGAGGGGCCTGTACCCTTTTGAATGAGAGGAGTATTATTCTGGCAGCAGTGTTTATTACAGACTGTAGAGGGGAGAGATAGGAGTTAGGGAGGCCAGTTAGTAGAAGGTTTCAGTAATCTAGTCGGTATAGGATGAGAGCATGCATGAGTATCTTGGCTGTAGTAGGTGAAAGGAAAGGAAGGATTTTGGTAATATTGAGCATGAAAAAGTGACAGGTTTTGACAGTGGTATTAATATGATCAGAGAAGGAGAGACAGGAGTGAAAGATTACCCCCTGACAGTGTGCTGAGTTGACAGTGTTAATGAGCATGCCATCAATAGAAATAGTAAATAGGGGAGTAGGACCAGGCTTAGGTGGAAAGATGATTAGTTCAGTTTTTGTTAGTTTGAGTTTAAAGTGGCGCTGGTAGATTGCTTAGAGGCAGTTAGAGATTTGAGCCTCTGTTTCAGCTGTTAATAAAGGGGTGTATAATATATTTGGGTATCAGCAGCATGCAGATGATAATTAAATGAGATCAGCTTTAATAATATCCTAGGCTGAAGACATGCTAACCTATTGGCATGGAACAGTGTTACTGGATAAAGTTGGCAAGGTTTTAGATATTTACCTACTGATATATAAGCAACTGGAGACAAAGTCTGTGCTGAAATGGCCTGAGGTGTTTGAATTTAGAGTTTGCTGAAATGTGAACTAGAAGGGTAATGTTTTCTGAAGAATTCAATAAAGACATGTTGCAGCATATAGTATTGCATCAAATAAAACTAAATTTTTCTATCCCAAATTTTGTCCGTATATGATTCTGTATATAGTTCTTTTAATATATATCTTCCCTGTGTATACTTATATATATATATATATATGTATATATATATATATGTATATGTCTATATGTATATGTACATTCCACAAGCACAGGTGCACACCAGGAATTTTCTGTTAAAACTCCATATTTATTAGATACATTTAAAACAGGAACTGGCCAACGTTTCGGTCTTTTTCTAAGACCTTTATCAAGACCCTGTTCACATTTAAAACATAAATGTTTAATATGTATATGTGTATATATATATATATATATATATATATATATATATATATATATGTGCTCATAGGTTTACATGCCTGGCAGAATTTATGATTTCTTAACCATTTTTCAGAGAATATGAATGATAACACAAAGACTTTCCTTTCACTCATGGTTAGTGGTTGGCTGAAGCCATTTATTGTCAAACAACTGTGTTTACTCTTTTTAAATCATAATCACTACACAAACCACCCAAATGACCCTGATCAAAAATTTACATACCCTGGTGATTTGGGCTGATAACATGCACACAACTTGACACAAAAGGGTTACAATGGCTATTAAAGGTAACCATCTTCACCTGTGATCTGTTTGCTTGTAATTAGTGGGTGTGTATAAAAGGTCAGTGACTTTCTGGACTCCTGACAGACCCTTGCATCCAGTGCTGCACTGATATTTTTTGGATTTTAAGTCATGGGGAAAGCAAAAGAATTGTCAAAGGATCAGCGGGAAAAGGTAGTTGAACTCTAAAACAGGAAAGGGATATAAGAAGATATCAGAAGAATTGAGAATGCCAATCAGCCGTGTTCAAACTCTAATTAAGAAGTGGAAAATGAGGCAAATTTCTGGCAACAACTGCCAGAAAAAATTGTTTTGGGATGCAAGGAAAACCCCACATATATCTTAAGGTGAAATACAAAAAATACTGGAGGATAATCTGCACTCATCAGCCTGGAAGCTGCGCATGGGATGTACTTGGACATTCCAACATGACAATGACCCAAAACACAAGGACAAGTCGACCTGTTGTTGGCTACAGCAAAATAAAGTGAAGATTCTGGAGTGGCCATCTCAGTCTCCTGACCTCCATATCATTGAGCCACTCTGGGGAGACCTCAAACGTGCAGTTCATGCAAGATAGCCCAAGGGAACTGGAGGCTTTTTGCCAGGAAGAATGGGCAGATTTACCGTCTGAGAAGATATTGAGCCTCATCCACAACTACTACAAAAGACTTCAAGATGTCATTGATGTTAAAGGGGGAAATACACAGTATTAAAGGAACAGTAACATCAAAATTTTTTACAAAAAAATTCGTTAGAAATCAACGAAATAAAAACACCAAGACAAATTAAAATTTCAAATAGAAAGGCCTTTATTAAGAAATAACTTACAGAAACTCCACTTCCTGTCCTGTTCAGAAAAGGCGACATGGCGATCATCCATTCTGCTGGGCTCAATTTCTCCTCCCTGGATAATCACTGACCACACGTAGATCTCCTTCTTTTCATCGTCCCCTCACTGCGCTCTTCTTTCAATATGCCCAAGTGCTGGCGGGAGAGACAGTCGATTCCCTTGCTTTAGAGGAGAGGAAGATTGCCTGCGGCAGCACTCGGTACCAGGTTTATTCTTCATTTTCTACAAGGGAGCGCACATGACAACAGGCTGCTCACTGGAGACAGAAGAGGCGGGCTGGCGGACTGCCTGCCGCAGAGCTCAGTACCGGGTTTATTCTTCATTTCCTACAAGGGAGCGCACATGACAACAGGCAACTGGCTGCTCGCTGGAGACAGAAGAGGCGGGCTGGCGGATTGCCTGCGGCAGCGCTCAGTACCGGGTTTATTCTTCATTTTCTACAAGGGAGCGCACATGACTGCCGCTGGCCGATACACTGGACTTGGCTGCAACAGGACACGGGCGAATAGGGAGCCGATGGGGAAATGGCAGCGTGGGAGGAAGAGCGGTGTTCCCTGCAACAGTCAACACAAGATCTAGAGAGTTGCTTGTGCTGCACTGCAAGGGCAATAATTTAGTGGCGACTAATGCAGTCTGAACCGTGTATCTCATAGAAGCAGCGAAAACAGACAGGAAAAAGCCTCCGCTGATCGGGACCCTTCGTCCCTCTGGCTAAACCCACCTTGCCAGTCATGTGCGCTCCCTTGTAGGAAATGAAGAATAAACCCGGTACTGAGCGCTGCGGCAGGCAGTCCGCCAGCTTGCCACTTCTGTCTCCAGCGAGCAGCCTGTTGCCTGTTGTCATGTGCGCTCCCTTGTAGAAAATGAATAAACCTGGTACCGAGTGCTGCCACAGGCAATCTTCCTCTCCTCTAAAGCAAGGGAATCGCCAGCACTTGGGCATATTGAAAGAAGTTACTTGTGCGGATTCCCTGGCAGAAGAGCGCAGTGAGGGGACGATGAAGAGAAGGAGATCTACGTGCTGTCAGTGAATATCCAGGGAAGAGAAATCAAGCCCAGCAGAATGGATGATCGCCATGTCGCCTTTTCTGAACAGGACAGGAAGTGGAGTTTCTGTAAGTTATTTCTTAATAAAGGCTTTTCTATTTGAAATTTTAATTTGTCTTGGTGTTTTTATTTCGTTGTTTTCTAACTAATTTTTTTCCAAAAAATTTTGATGATACTGTTCCTTTAAGAACTGGGGTATGTAAATTTTGGTCAGGGTCATTTGGGTAGTCTGTGTAGTGGTTATGATTTAAAAGGAGTGAAGTACAGTTGTTTGACAATAAATGGCTTCAGCCAACCACTAACCATGAGTGAAAGAAAAGTTTTTGTGTTATCATTCATATTCTCTGAAAAATGGTTAAGAAATCATAAATTCTGCCAGGGTATGTAAACGTATGAGCACAACTATATATGACATACCTGTATTTATAGGCCTTAAAAATCTATTGGAGGGTCTTCAGTTGTACAGCCCTGTCCACATTCACTAAAAGTGGAGGATTGGCATCACGGGGACATGGACAACCAAAATTGACGTTTGTATGAACCATGTCCTACATTTGCTTATAACCTGTACACACCACGAGAGTCCCATGTACTAGGCAATGTTTAGTGAGAAAGATTACGTTCAAGTAGCCCTTTAATATATAGATAGATAGATAGATACACACAAATTAGTTCTACATATAGCTGTCTCTAATAGGAGAATAAATTTGGATGGACTCACAACTTATTCCTGTACAGAGAACACAAGAAGTCAATCTTGTCAGGTTATACCGAAGGCAATAAAATGCGAGTTCTCCGAGTGGAAAGTTTACAAATAACCTTTGTGCCGGGGGACCTCCTGCTTGATAATGCAGTGAGATTAAGGGAATTTTTGCTGGTGTTTAACCTACAGGAAATGCAGTGCCTGGTTACGTCTTCATATTGACTCCTAAGCCTAAATGGAGATGACGGTTGATTGCACCGATAATATCTTCTACGCACAATTAACTTATCTCTGTTCTCCTAACGTGGTCAGAGGCCATTTTCCTGCATGGTGCTGGCTTATTATTAATAAACTTTTATAGAGTACAGTGGCAAAGCTCATATATATATATATATATATATATATAAAACTATATATATATATATATATATATATATATATATATATTGTATAGTAGGGAAGCAATGACCGTAGAGACAGATGATGTTGAAGGGCTTTCATTTTCTGTGATCACTGTGGATTTGTCTAGTGTAGGAAGGTAGTTAGTATAATTATTACCTTCTTATGCTCTTCCTTAGTTCACAGGTTCCTAGACAGGCCTCTTAGGAGGGGCCTAAACACTGAGTAGGGGGCTTCAACATGAAGGAGAGGTAGGGTGACTTATGGAACTGCTCTAGTGTGACTACCACCACTGCCACATTAGTATTTTCATTCATGTGGAATATGTTGGACTGAAAAGAGGTGCAGGTAGAAGCTATACTCCTATGAAGGTATTACTGTGAGGCTTTGGCCTTTTTTTTTAAGCTTGCTTGGCCATGCTCTCTTATGTCCCAAACACATCCATGGCTATCGCCCATCCACACACTAAGATCTGTTATGATTGTGTCTTTTTAGGTGGAGTTTTTGGGGGATAGTGGTGGTTTACATTAAGGGGCACATTTACTAAGGGTCGAAAGTGAATTTTTGAATAAAATAAAAATTTTGGGTTACTTCAATTATCGAATAGCCTGGCCTTGGGGTTCCTCCAGCGAGGACCACTGAACCATCATCTTCTGGCTTCTTTCTTCTCGTGGCTGCGTAGAGTGAAAAACTGTACTTTTGCAAAAAAATGGTGGCTATTTCGTTCTACTGCTCATACATCTGCCCTGGGAAATTTGACGAGTGAAGAAGCAGGAAGAGATTGGCTCTTTTTTTTTACTGCTTCTTCTACTGAGGGTCTGGGACTTCTGCACCTGGACCACCCATTTGAGTTTTTTGCAATTTTTTTCTTCAAATTCTGCCTCGTGTTGGTGTCTTATGCTTATTTGACTTGAGTTGTACAGGGTTGTGGTGACCTACTCCCTTGATAATGTTCTGAGCAGTTATTGCTACAACTTTTGAGACACACTTTGTAGCAGTCAGTGGCTGAACTGACAGAAACAAAACCAAATTAAAAATCACCCTTTGGATCACCTGGCATATAATATTGGCAGACAGGTAGACATGCTGTTTCGCGTTGGCTTGGAGGGAAAGAATCATTCCCTACATTACTGGGCCACAACAGATCTTCACATAAGGATCCAATGGAATAATGGTGCAATTAAACCACATCCGTATGTGATTTTTTTTTTAAGGAAAGAATTAATTTTAATGATATTAAAGTGTACATTGCAGAATCGTGGTATGGTAGATTCCCTGTAATTGCTTTTCAAGGTTTTAATGTTTACAGCTTTTGATCATTTTTAAGTGCCTCCTTTCTTCAGAACATCAAAGCGTCCCATGAATTGCTGCGCTGTTCAAACTGCCAGGGCTTGAACTTATCAAAACATAAGACTTTCTCCAGGAAAGGTCAGTTCGGTGGCATTTTCTAAGAGGAAGTCAAGGATTGTTTTGAAGTTTGCGTGAAAATTCCATTTGGGAACCTCCTCCCCACCACTCGGTATGGTTTACACAATATGAATAGTATTTCCAGTAAATGAGAAGCAGCGTCCCACCTCTGAATGTACCGTACAAAGAACTACGAGCTCTGGTATTTCCCGAGGCCACAGAAATGGATCTGGATAAGTCTTTATTAAAAAAACAAAAAACATTCTGTTTGAATGTAACAGTAGATGCCCCAGTAGCTCCCCATCTTCTTTTCTGATTCACTGATTCACATGCTCTGTGCTGCTGTCACTTACTGAGCTTAGGGACCCACTCACAATATACAGTACACCTGGTGTCTGGGTGGTCTGATTGCATGACCGCATTTTGTAACCCTGCCTGATAGACATTTGCCCTACTTTCGGCCACATCTCGATTGGTGGGTTGGAGGTGGTGGTTGGAGGGCCCCGACTTGGTCTGTCAGCAGCTTTTATTGACCCGTGTATGGGAGCCTTTGGTGCAATGAATTGGTTCATAAATCAGCCTTAGGGCACAATAAAACCAATTTATAGATAGCTAGATGATACTGATGATACTAGTGTCTTTGTTGGGCATAAACTGACTGACATTGTAAAACTAATGGCAGCACAGGATTGCTGATTTATTCGCTGACTATTTTGATGTTTGTCATTTTGTGTTCAAATACCTGCCACTTTTTTGCTCTGTAGTGTGGAATGGAGGTCACGGTGCATTAAAATTAAGGATCCCCCTGACCCACCACATCCAAAATGAGTCGTACACTGTATTCTTATTTTCTAAGGGATTCCATTATTCTCAGACTAATAACCAAAAATGTAAAATTTATGCAGTGTATTTGCTTGTCATGGCTGGGTATCACCTCGGTAATGAATAAATAGAATTACCAACAGGTGAAATTTTGCAGAGAAATTTATATATGGCCTATTGGGTCTGACAGGTTGCCATAATTCTCTGGATGTGGTTGCAAACAACAGCAAGTCATGCATCAAGTTTGCATCTGCAAGTTTTCGAAACCATTCAGAGAAAGAACTCTTTGCAAAGGGTGGGGTCCCTTAGCTGCTTCCTAAGAGCTGAGTTCAGGCTGTTATCTTTTTGTGCAGGGTGTAGAGCTTGTAGCTTAATTGCAGGCAGCCACGATAGTCATGGACTTCTCCTCTTGCAGTGAATATTCATGTTAGAGTGTAAAAAGTAGAGGCAACACTTTCTGGGGTGATGATTTCTGCCAAATAAATCTTTATGCACCCACTTTACGTTTTCCGGAAAATGCAACAGGACTTGCTTTTTGAATTTTGTGACCGGATAGAGCCTAGCTGTGGTTTTGAAACCAGATAGCTCAATGGCCTATTTGCAGTGTCCTTCGTTCTAGTCCCTTACAGTTGCTGCTTAGGTCGCCCTACCTATGGGCTAGTGGTGTACATTCATAAAGCAACTGTGTTTGTTCAAAAGGGGTTGAATCCATAGGGGACCCCCTTTGGTTTGCAACCCTTGTGAAAAAAATAGTTCAGATCACAATTTTTTTTTCTGTATTCACATTTTTGAACCTCACTGCATTGATAAAGTCCCCTTACAGCCACAAGCCCTATTTCAAACCAGGCTTTTCGCGAACAAGAGTGCTGTCTGTGCTCACGTGGGGTATTTGGGTATGTGAGTACAATTCATCGTTTTGGACTAAAGAACTGCATTTCTGTGTGAAAGTAGAAGCCACTTGTTTCAGATGTGGTTTTCTTGCGTCTGTGACACTCCTTCGCACATCTGCTTTATCCTCCTTGTTCCTTTTTCACTCTTTAGTGATTTCTGCCACACCCAAATTAGGAAATGTCTTGAACCCCCTTTGTTCTAACTCACGGCATACATATTGTTTTTGAATCCCTTTTTTTCAACTTGAGATTTTTTATTAACAGAAAGAAAATGTGTGAATGCACGGCATACATATTGTTTTTGAATCCCTTTTTTTTTTTTTAAACTTGAGATTTTTTATTTACAAATAGAAAAACGTGTGAATCCACGGCATATATATTGTTTTTGAATCCCTTTTTTCCAACTTGAGATTTTTTATTAACAGAAAGAAAACTTGTGAATGCGCGGCATACATATTGTTTTTGAATCCCTTTTTTTTTAACTTGAGATTTTTTTATTTACAGATAGAAAACTTGTGAATGCACAGCATTGTTTTTAAGCGCTTTTTTCAGAGGATAACAAAGGAGTAGTCTCTGGTATTCCTCCAAACGCTGTGTTACAAATATATAAAGACTTTGGTAGATGTTTTTATATGTGCATCTTGGAACTGGGTGTTTGGTATCCCACCTTCTTTTGACTTCTCAGTGTGTGTGAACATGAGAACAGGGCACTTATACCACAGACATGGTGCGGATGGCAATTAATGAAGGAGAAAGACCTGCCAGTTGCTACTGCCGTCCTACTCCATTTTTCCAATACATCTGAAGGAAATGTTGCACATACTTGTAAGTAACATCAAGGCCCATGATTGCAAGTGGCAGATTATTTGCATGCAGACTTCCGCTTTAGCAAGGTGTAACCCTTTTAGAGGAGAATAGTCATACACCACATACATCTGTTGGGACTGTATGTGGAAGTAGCCATTGACTTGGCAATTTTTTTTGCTATCATTGACCTCAGCATAACTTGTAAACAGGGTGCAGCTGTTAAATGACACCAGCAGCATTGCACAAGTCATGCCAATAGCAAATTAAGTCATTATGCCAACAAGGTAATAGACCCTTTCAAACATAGAGCATTTAACTGCTCCTAAACCTTTCAGCTATACTGTGTCCATTCAGTTTCCCCACATCAGACCGCCATGCCAAAGTCTTGTTGTTGCACTTCAGCCACTGCTTATTCAGTGCAATTGTTGTTGACAGTTTGGAAGATGATTCTGTGTCACCAGCACACAGCCCATGTGGGGATCAGTTGGCCAAAGGAGAACTAGAGGGGGAAATGACTAATATAAGCCACACCTTCCATAGCTCCTTTTTTCCTTCTGCAAAGTAATTTAGTTGTGTTCTTTATAAATTGTTTGCTATTTTTCTACAGCTTCTTCGCCACTCATAAAACAGTAGTTCCTTTTTTTCCACTGTCAGAGTTCTTCATGCGCTTGTTTTCTGCCATTTTAATTTTTGTTGTAGGACGGGGTATTGCCTTCCATTGCCTTCCATTGTTTTTATCAGATTAAATCCACAGATCCTATTGCTTTTTCTGTTTTACTGCCTCTAAATCTACTCTACTCAATGGGCAATGGGCTGGCCTTAGTATAAAAAGCAAAGAGCGTTGAACCCTGCTCCAGCAGACTTCTGCACTGAAATCCATTTCTCAAAAGAGCAAACAGATTTTTTTATATTCAATTTTGAAATCTGACATTGGGCTTTACATTTTGTCAATTTCCCAGCTGCCCCTGGTCATGTGACTTTAGGAGGGAACTGTTTTCTGGCAGGCTGTTGTTTTTCCTTCTCAGTGTAACTAAAAGGAACACAGTGGGACATGGGATTTACTATTGAGTGCTGTTCTTAGATCTACCAGGCAGTTGTTATCTTGTGTTAGGGAGCTGTTTTCTGGTTACCTTCCCATTGTTCTGTTGTTAGGCTGCTCGGGGGTGGGGGGAGAGAGGGGTGATATCACTCCAACTTGCAGTACAGCAGTAAAGAGTGATTGAAGTCAGAGCACAAGTCACATGACTTGGGGCAGCTGGGAAACTGACAATATGTATGATAGCCCCATGTCAGATTTCAAAATTAAATATAAAAAAAAATCTGTTTGCTCTTTTGAGAAATGGATTCGGTGCAGAATTCTGCTAGAGCAGCACTATTAGCTGATGTGTTTTGAAAATTTTCCCATGACAGTATCCCTTTAAGGGGTTGTAGTGGAAAGTCCTGTTTTTCTCTGCACTGAACAGCCAGAAAACGTTAAGTTAGAAAAAGTTTCTAACTTAATTGGCTTTTGGCAGAGAGTCCAGAACAGCCTCAGCAGCAGATAAGATACTTTTGCAACAATTTTGACATAAGCAAATAAGTAATTGTAACAATATAAGGTAACGGGTCCCTTGGGAGAAGTTAAGACACAGCTTAAAGGGCAATTCACCTTCATTAGCAAAACTGTAATAACTGGAAAAAAAAACACAAAAATATGTAAAAACTTTCATAACCTGCCAAATGGTGTAAAATGAACATGGTAATTAGCGCTCAAAAATGGAGATGATCAAAACATTTTTGTCCCTCTTTTTATGTCCAAAATGTTGGGAGGTATGGTGTTCTGTTCTATTATGTTCTGTTACACATCCAATGCCGTGCCTTTGGAAATTGTCTGTTACACATCCAGTCACTCCAGCCTTTATACATTACTTTTTTGGTTAACTAACTAAATTAGAAACTTATTTTATTTTTCTATTGTCTATTTACCCAGTTATTATTTTTATTAGGGATGCACCTAATCCAGGATTCGGTTCGGCCTTCTTCAGCAGCGTTCGGATTCGGCCTCTAGGGGCGGGTTGGGAAATTGCATGACTTTTTGTCACAAAACAAGGAAGTAATAAATGCAAATTAGGGTTCGGATTTGGTTTGGTATCCAGCCGAATCTTTCTCGAAGGATTCGGGGGTTTGGCCGAATCCAAAATAGTGGATTCGGTGCATCCCTAATTTTTATACTGAACTGTTCCTTTAAGCTGACTTTGCACGCTAGCCATTCCAGAAGATTTTATTTGACCAGTTAAAATCCACAGTTAACAGGCAGATTGATGACATGTATAGGGTGGGACGGCTTTTGACATTTGGCCATGGGCCTCACTCATTGGCAGATGTACAGTAGATCTTGTGTGGCAGGGTTTTCATTGTGCTCAACAGGGTTCTGACTTGTTTAAAAACAATTCAGAAATGTAGACGCCAGCACATTGTAGGCAAATAAAAGCGGGGCGAACCCCTGCAACTTTATTTATTTGTCACTTGTATCGTTTCGGGGGGAGGGGTTCCCCTGAAACGTTACAAGTGACAAAGTTGCAGGGGTTCGCACCGCTTGAATTTGCCTACAATGTGCTGGCATCTACATTTCTGAAAAGTTTGGAGAGAGGCCGATCTCTCTAGCCAGCTGCCGGGCTTACTTGTCAGAGAGGCAGTGTCTAAAGTGGGTAATTCTATTTGAGCAGTTGTTCAGAAACAATGGCAGCCATTGTTTTGGCCATTACCACCTGTGACATAAAAGAGTTGTTTTCAAACACCCAGAAGCAGAGAAGGAAATCCTCTCCTTGGAAGTGCAAAGACTGTATGGAAAGAGCCTGCTTAAGGAAGTTAGAATTGGTAATATGCTGAATAAAGATGTGCTGGGGAAGTTGAAGTAAGGTGAAAAGGGGAGATGGGATTACAGTGGGACATTAGTGCGAAAGCAAAAGACTGTTGGAGAAGTAAAGTGATACAAGGGCAGAGAGGAAGAGGTGTGGGGGCTTGAAGTTGAGGAGACATAATGGTTTGATAGGAAATAATAATAATAGCAGATGCTTCCTGTACATGTAAGACAAACACAGCACAAGAAATGACAAGAGGGAAAGGCTACTAAATGTATAACGAGAACTACTAAGAAAATACTGAAAGCACAGATGACCTGCCAAAACAGTAGAAAAGCATCTTCAGGCCCACACATACTCTATAAGGGGTGCTGGGGCATTTCTGAGAAGTATTGAGATTCAACTGGGGCTTAAGAAGTAAAAGAAAAGTTTGGGGTATTTGACATTTCTCAACATTGCAGTGTATAACTTGTCCCCTCCTGCTTTAAAGGACCACAATCTTTCTTTTTTTTTTTTTTTTTTTTTTTTTTTTTTTTTTTTTTTTATTCTGTGGGTTTTGCCTAATGTAAATCGTAACAGCTGAAAGTATATTTTTTATTTTCTTATATTTGATTTATTTCTCTTAGTTGTTTTTGGCATGGAAGACAGATGCTTGGGATTTGGAGATGGCTTTCTTTATTAAATACCATTTTTTTAGGCTAATGTTGCTCTTAGTTATCAGCAGTGAAACCTACAAACTGTTTCATAGTGGCAGAGATTGCAAACACTACTGGTCTGTTAAGGGGGAACAGAAAGTTCCAATCCAATGGGAGTGCCAAATGTTAGGGCACACACCAAGGCTTTTAATGACTTACCCGATACCACAGTGACTCACAATGATTCCCCAACAGCTGACTAGTAAATGCTATGGATTAATAGGCCAGTAGCCAACATTGCACTTTGTATTTACTATGATTAGGCGGCAAATGTATGACCTAGGGACACACCAAAACCACTATTTGGGATTGGGCCGAATCCTTTGTGAAAGATTCAGCCCAATCCTAGCCCAAATTTGCATATGCAAATTACAGGTGGGAAAGGAAATCGTGGAAACATTTTTTGTGACAGTCACATGATTTTCCTTCCTTCCCCTAATTTTCATATGCAAATTAGGATTTGGTTCGGCCATGCACAAGGATTCGTCCGAATTTGAGTCCTGCTGAAAAAGGCTAAATTCTGTTTGTATCCCAAACCAAATCCTGGATTCGGTGCATCTCTAGTATGAACCATAATCTGTAAAACACACCATACATAAATTCCTTAAAATTAATAAACAGATTGAAGTCAAGCTGAAGTTTTCTTGCGACTGCTGCAGTCAGACAAGTTTAAACAGTATGTCTTCCAATACTTTTTCTCCAGTAAGTGAGTGCAGCTATTTTTCCTTTTTCTGTGTATAAATAATGACATAATGGTCATTTAAAAATGTAAGTAGTTCAGTTTTTATTTATGGATGTGATAAAAAATACCTCTTTTTATTGAATTGGCATTATATGTCCCCTATTATTTATCAGATTGGATTCTGTTCTACAAAAAATATACTTATGTTGATTCTATCTGCTGTTCATTTTTCAGAAGACAGGACATTTATAACATGCAAATGGAACCGTCAGCCCCTCATATGTTCTTGAACCAAAACTACCAGTGAAAGGAGCAGGACAATTTAAGTGACCCTTTGTTGCATTAAGATGGCACGAGACATATTGCTCAGATTGTTGAGATTGGCCGCTTGTCATCTTTGCTACAAGGCATATGTATGTTGTTCATAAGTATGATTGTTTCCCTGCAGAGCAGTTAGGGACCATCTGACAATTCCTATCCACAGCAGTAAATGAAGGGAGAATTTCACTGCAAACAGTCAGGTTTCTTATAAAAACAGTACACATTTAATTAAAGTGTACTGGAGATAGATTTCTTTTTCATTAAAGAAAGTAAAAATGGGATTTTATTTTTTTGCCTTTACCTGGCTTTTAATGAGGACCCCTCCCAAAATGGCATAGAGTTGCCCTGTGTACCCAACCTCTTGTAGTATGAATCTACATCTACTGTATGTTTAGAGAGCGCAGAATTCCCAGCAATTTCTTATAGGCGTGTGCTCAGAAGCATTATCTTTTATGCCCATGTTCAAAAGCCCTATGGGCAGAGCAATGGGTGGGTCCAATGCTGAAATATGTATGTGCGCACAGAATTTTCTGTCTGCTCTGGTTTTTCTTTTTTTTCGTTTTTTTTTCGCTGCTTAAAGGGAACTGAGCAAGTGGAGACTGACAATGTTTCAGCCTAATAGCTTAGTCTAATCAGCAACTGCCAGCATTCCTGAAACAAGAACTGGAGTTTGTACTGCCTTCAGATTTAGTCCAAAGCCATTTATTTTAAAGTATGAGAGTCTGCAGGATGCCTGGAGACACCAGTGTTGATTCTTAAGCTTGACAGACTGTATGAATCGGCTCTTACTGATAGTAGGGTCCTTTCAAAACATCAGCACAGTTTGCCAGCTGTAATCCCCTTTGTTCAAAAACTACCCCTATATTGTAAAAGACTTGACATGGAGGTACCTGTATGTAAGAAGCATGCATAAAGAAACTGTATATTGAGATAAACTGTATGCCACCTTTTTCAGAGACAAATACTGGCCTTTGGATATTTTTTACCTTTCTAGACATTAAAAACATTGGGTGCAAGCATAATTTTGAAAGGCCAGACTGTTAAAATACCAGCCAGGTAGCAACTCTAATTTGAGATATTATAGTGAGAATTCATTTGATTATAATTTCTTATTAGATATAATGAAGAGTATGAACCCGTTTTTTTTTCCCTTTTCCATAAATTGTATGTAGGCAATATTATCTGTACAGGTACACATTCCTCAGGCCTCCTTTATCTGCAACACTGTCAGATTTACTGATGTGCTAGTTTAGTTATCAGTCCTAGTTTCTGTCAGATGTGTATTATCTGTTAATGCACGAAGTGCTCAACCTGCAGACTTGCCACTTTGTAAGTGGTGGGTGCTCAACTGCAAGTCCCCTTCCTTGCTCAGGGACAGAACAGTCTAGGCAAAAATCAGGAAGCACACCAAAAATTTTTGTTGCTTAAAGTGAAAAAAGGTGGTTTATTAGCCCATTAGTGGACTTATTATGGAAAGAATGAGTCGGTGTGGGGTCTATGTATGCTGTATTAAAAAGTGGAGTGAAATTTTACTGGTGATGTTGCCCATAGCAATCAATCAGATCCTTGCTTTTGTTTTCTAAGTGTTGAAATCTAATTGCTGATTGGTTGCTCTGGGCAACATCACCAGTAATGCGTCACTCCACTTTTTACACAGTATGATAATTAGGCCCCAATATATGTAATTGTAATATATATTTTTCACATGCAAGTTTGGTTGATAACATTTTCTTGCCCCAAATCATGCGCCAGTGGTCTAGGTAAATCAGTGCATTATATGGTGTATCATTTTTCCACGCCTCATGACACAATCTGAATTCATTATGGTGCAAGACGCTATGATGTGTGAATTGCACATAATTATGGTTCCAGTCAGTCCCTAGTTTGGGTCTGATCCTGTTCTATCCAAAGCTGGCAATTTTGAAAGGAAAATCCTGTTAAGTGGTGGGTCACTAGCATACAGGAAATTATATACTAAACAGGAAGTAAGAGTGAGGTGCAGTCTGTGTGTTGTGCTGATATATATAGTGAATAAAGTACCCTTCTTGTAAATTATAAGGGTACTAGACATTAAGCCCGTTAAATTAACGGGCGCTAGAACATATGTAGTCAAACATTTATAAAAACAGACTTGTTCCAGTCCAAAAAAAAGTGGACAACCATGGTGGACACCTAGAGTGCTTCTCAGTAGTTTTAAAAATACTACTGCTTCCTAAAGAGTTTCGGCAATGTTTGTTTATGGTATAGATCACACCAGTGTTTTTTTTCCACAAAAAAATGTTTGTCCTACAGAATTTCAGAGGCGACTCTGCCTCAATGTTACTTTTAGAAAAAGAGCCGCCTGACTTTGTCAGCTCAGCATCCCTGTTGCCGTAGCAACGTCAGGGACATGTGCTGGGTGAGCGGGTCTCGCTTCTAGCAACGCAAAATTAAAGATAGGAACAGTTGGCACCGCCCCCGCCTCTTGATCATTCGCGCTTCACGTGTTCATGCCCATTTTCCGCCAATCATATTTTTTCCTTGGCGTCCTGTAGGCGGAGTTGAGTGAGTCAGAGAGCGAGAGGTAATTTCTGTCACCCACCGGCCAGCAACACTCTATCCCTCTGCCATTGGGCAGCACAACAAAGAGGAGCGGGGCAGCGCACTGGGATTGGCTGTGGCTCTCCCGTGAGGGCGGGGCTTTTAGGCAATAAATAAAGAGGCAAGATGCTCTGTGAGGAGCTGGTGGAAGTCTCTCTCTACCCCGACCCCCCATTTACCTTTACTGACTGCGCCGCAGACTCCCCGGGTCACACATCCCACAGCTCGAGCTGCTCCTCTGTCACATGGTGCTTGGGCATGTGTACAGCTGGCGGTGTATCGGTGAGCAGAGGAGCGGCACACCATTATGTAGCGCCGCTCTTTCCATAGATTGAAGGCAGCAGATTATAAACCACTAACGGAAGTCTCTGCACTCCAAGTGGGACATTCACTAAGATCCGAAAAATTGCTAGCGCAGGCTTCGCGAGCGTTCGCCGCACTTTGCCAGGCGAATTCACTAAAGTGCGAAATTATGCTCTGGTCGGCGAACGGTAACAGATTTACGCTAGTGTTACTTCGCTAGGCATAGCGCAATTTCGCTAGCGAAGCCTAATTTGCATACCCCGCGAATCCTATATAATAAAGTTCAAGTGTCTCTGCGTCCATTCCCTGTGTCCGTCAGATTACGCTACTGCGCATGTGCCCCACGGACAGCCAGCGTGAAGCGTCTAACGCTAGCGCAAATTCGTCAGCGTGATGTCAAATCGTAATCGCAAATTCACGAACACCAACTCTGGCGAATTTACGCTAGCGAAGTAGATAGACTTGCGCAACTTCACACCCTTAAAAAAACCTGCGTCGTGTTTTATCATGTAACGTTTCGGCTAGCAATCTAGCCTTTCTCAAAGTGCCATCACAACTGAACACCAACCTAACTGGGTGTTTATTAGGTTGGTGTTCAGTTGTGATGGCACTTTGAGAAAAGCTAGGATTGCTAGCAAATGATGTTTTGGTAAGTCCCGTGAGTGCAAGCTTTTTTTCATTGCACATTACTATATATATATATTATTATTATTATTATTAACATGTATTTCTATAGCGCCAACTTGTTGC
>CM044431.1:20161468-20198019 GCA_024363595.1 Xenopus borealis
ATATATATATATATATATAAATAAATGCATATTTATACAATTCATTTCTAATATCTTCTGCATTGACAGATGGACGTTAGCTATAGGTAGGTGCTATATGAACAGAAAAAACAGCCCATTCTGGCAAATTCTCAGCCACACTCCCTGATTTCTGCCCTTGTGTTTGGGTCTTAACTAGAAGATTTTAAATCAGAATTAAAGGTTCTGCTGCCAAAAATTATATTAGCCCTGGATTCTTTGGCAAAACAATCAACACATCCTTAGCTTTTCTGGGTGGCCTCCGAACAACAGTGTTAGAAGTTAGAATAGAGAATAGAATACTGGATTGCTAGCACCTGGCCTCAACAAGATTGGAGAAAGAAACAATTGAGACAGTGACTGTACAGCAGTTGCTTCCTGACATTTCTTTAGCTGTAGCCACCTTGAAGTTAAGCTCTTTGGTCAGGGTCGGGAGGGCCTCCCTTATTTAATAACAGTTATTTAATTCTAGATAAAAAATAATGTTACTTTATCAGCCAATCAGACATAGTTCTTAGGATAAATAGTAAAGTGCTTACCCTAGCGCCCCCCCTTTTAGTTCATATTTTACCGATACCACAACAAATGTTGCATGGTTGTGTGGCCTTGGGAAAACGATATTCTGGAGCTGACGTCCGCAGTCTAACCTGCTTTATAGACTCAGGGCTAAGTCATTGCTTGTCTGTGTTTGAGATACACTCTCTCTCTCTTTTACAACAAAGGTGTTACGCAGAGACATCAGCACATGCACTTTGTTTATTCAGTTCTGAAGTGCTGTAATGAATTGCTCTTTGCCTCATTTGTAATTGCGCTGTTTGCCACTCGGCAGAGTAAACTATCCGTAGAGCATAATTAAATGTTAGTCTTGCCTCTCCATGAGCGGGGATCACCAGGAGACACAAGAGAAATATTGACATAGCTCCTCAATGGTTTTATGATCCTCCTGCAATAAAAAGGAGCTTGTACTTTCTCTGATAAGAGGGTTCAGACAGGTGCCTAGAAAGACTGAGTGAGAGAGAGTACCTAGGAGGGTGAGACTCAAGGGAATGTAGATCAAACTAGACTGGCTAACTTGTTACATTAAATAGACTACTTAAAGGGATTCTGTCATGATTTGTGTGGCTTACTTTTAATTTCTAAATTACACTGTTTACATTGCTAATAATTCACTCCACTATTTAAAATTGTATTCTTGAACCAACACAGGTATTTTTGTTTAGCTGTAATATTGGTGTGGAGGCAGCCATCTCAGTGCTTTGAGAAGGAGCCAGCACTTCGGAATGGAACTGCTTTGAGGCTGCTATTGTTTCTTCCCTTTCCCGAAGTATACCAGAACTTGGGTAATGCTCTCTAGCTCCACTTGGTGGTAGACATGCGAATACCACCCAAGCACTTGTCCCCTCCACTTTTTTCGTGCACATTTTCATTATCAGGACTGGAGCAATGGGGATTGGTGCACGGGATATTTAAAAAGCTGTTGTATCTCCTGCGCATCCCCAGTGTTTTTGAACCAATGTGGGTGTGGTTGGTAGGGTTGCCACCTTTTCTTGAAAAAAATACTGTCCTTCCTATATATTTAACATTTCTTCCTATTAATAACATGGGGATCAACCATCAAAAATACTGGCCAGGCCAGTAAAATACTGGCTAGGTGGCAACCCTAGTGGTTGGGCAGCATGCCGCCCCCTACAATCTTGCCGCCCTAGGCCCGGGTCTAGGTGACCTCTCCACAAATCCGGGTCTGGTCAGATAGCTGCTATCTCGTTAGCTGTGCATTGTTCTGTTGATAGGCTGCTAATGGGATACTGGGGGGGGGGGTGTGTGTGTGTGATATCACTCCAACTTGCAGTGTAGCAGTAAAGAGTGGCTGAAGTTTATCAGAGCACAACTCACATGCCTGGGGGTACCTTGGAAACTGACAATATTTCTAGCCCCATGTCAGATTTCAAAATTAAATATAAAAAAATCTGTTTGCTCTTTTGAGAAATTAATTTCTTCAGAGTTCTGCTGAAACAGCACTATTAACTGATGCATTTTGAAAAATATCAAAGTATCCCTTTAATAAATATTTTTTAACATTTGTAAAAGTTATCTCCAATTCTCCACAACCACATTTCCTGGTTTCCTTTGCCCTCAGTACTATCTTCCAGTCTTGCAATTCCAGTTCAATCTCAAGCTGGCCATACACACAGGCCTGCCCCCTCTGCAAAATATGATCATATTAGGGTTTCCACCCATCCAGTATTTCTCAGCGTAACCAGTAAAATACTAGCCTAGGCTGGGGTTGTACAGATATGGGACCTGTTATCCAGAATATACAGGGGCCTGGGGTTTTCCGGATAACTGGTCTCGTTTCGACACACGTGACAAATCGAATGGAGTCGCAGATGTCAAAATATAATTGGACTTAATGAAAAGTCGCTGGCAACAACTACATGGTCTAATTGTTGGATGAAGACGCTGCTTAACGCGTCCACATCGGACAGGCGTGTTGCGTCAGATGTAATGTAGTTCTTACCTGTGACTTTTCATTCAATCCAATTAGAATTTTGACCCCGGCATCTCCATCCGTCTTGTAGTGTGCACTTTGTCGCCAGACGCTGATCTGATGAAAAATGCTTGTGGACTTCTGCCCTAAGTCTATTAAAAAATGATTTAGACGTTAAATAAACAGGATAAGCCTGTCTTTTTCTTATTGTTGCAGTGTGGGGGGGGGCAGTTAGGGAGCTCATAAGCAGAGGCAGGGTAATGTACAGGGAGCAGGTCTGGGCTGGCGGGCCCACCGGGTTTTTTCCCAGGGTCCCACTTGACCAATCCGACCCTGAGTACAATGTTTTATTCTTACAGAGAAAACGGAAATACATTTTACAATTTGGAAATATTTTTTAAAAAAATAACAGGTTTCCGGATAACGGATTGCATACTTGTGTTCCAAAATTAATGGCAATAAACGTGGCAATGATACATTTGTTATACCCCTCGTTTCACCCCGACCCATGCCTGTTCACCTTCTCTTTCCCAGTTGTCCAGAATCTAACTCCACATGCTGCCCCTTCACATCATTGCCCCACCCCTTTACACAATTGCCCCACCCCTTTACACAATTGCCCCACCCCTTTACACAATTGCCCCACCCCTTTACATCATTCGCCTGCCTTTTTAAAAAGGTGGCAGCGCTAGGATTCTTTGACCTGTATACCTGCAGCCTTGTGCCTTTATGTGGTCCTTATATTTTTATAACAGGGTGTTATTCCCTATATTTGCTGTATAAATGTCTACTCCTTTGTGTAAATAGTGTGCATGTATGTGTGTGTGTGTGTGTGTGTGTGTGCTTTCAGTGTCAGACTGGGAAAAAAACCTGGTGGCCCCCGGCCCTGACCTATTCCCCTGCACATCCACACAGGCGCGCATTCGTGATGGGGAGCAGAGGGAAGCCGAGAAGGGGCCCCCCGGTGACTGCCTGGAGGGCCCTTCATGTAGCAGTGGGCCCCTATTGCTCCAGTCCCACCCTGTGTGCTTGCCACAGCTCTGTACATTCATAACTGTATCCATCCCTCCCTTCTCGTTAGCTGTCAGCACAATGTAGTTTTCAACTGCCTGTCCAGAGACTCGCATTCCTAACAGACGGCACAGTGTTGCGACATCACTAGTGACTGCCATGCGTGTCACAGCGGTGCATGCTGCCAAAATAAATAAAGCGGAGGGCTTTGGAAATATGTTTACACAAATAAAACCCCATACGCTAACAGTACAAGCCACTGTAGTGCAGATGCCTGCGATGCTTCGGAAAGCAGCTTTAGCACAGATGTCATGTTAAACCTCTCGAGGGACTAAAGGAGTTTTAAGGCTGAATTTCTTCTCTCCCAGCATGCTTAGCAATGACGTCTGTGAGCTGCGTTTGTGTGTCACTCCTTGTCAAAATATAAACACACAGAGAAAAGGCCAGGAGTTATGTGTGAGAGGTGAATTCTGGCAGCCTAGTAATAAGGCCGGCACAACTGCCACGCACAAGGAGGAAGGCACACACACACGCCATGAACGGCAGAATTTTGCCTTAATTAGCCCTGTGCTGTTGTTTTTCCATGAGAAGCTGAATTCTGAGGTTAAAAGGAAGGGTGTGTTCTATACATACTCACAGACGCATGTGTGCGTAAATCCGCTTTAGCCTCAATTCACAAAAGAACCTCCATTAGCCACAGAAGGAAAGCCATTTAAAGGAGAAGGAAAGTCCTTTTTACTTGAGGGTGCCAAAAGTTATGCATCCCTAAGTGATTGTATTGACTTACCTGGAACCCTGGGCCGGTGCTCCTATCAGCAGAAAACTGCACTGGCCTGGGATACTTCCAGCGAGCGGAAAAGAGCAACTTCTTTTTTCTTCAAATTTACTGGGGCAGACGCATGCACAGTAGAATGAAATAGGCGGCTTTTTCATTAAAGGGGAAGTCAACCCTCCCAGCACAATACCCCTTCCCCCTTGTAAGCCCTCCTCCCCTCCAGCCTACCTCCCCCCCCCCCGGGCTATTGCCCATAACCTCTTAATTACCCCAAACTCCAGGTCCCCTTCAGGCAAGTTCATGGGCACCATCTTGTCCCGCACCTTCTTCTTCGATGATCCAGCGGCGTTTGGCAGTGGAAAACTTAGTGAAGTTCATGCGCATGCACAGTAGTACCAACTGGCAAATGCGTCCGCAGGAACAAGGAAGAACATGGTGCAGGACAAGATGGCGCCCATGATCCTGCCTGGAGGGGACCTGGACTTCGGGGTAATTAACAAGTTAGGGGCAATAGCCCGGCGGGGGAGGGGTTTTAGCGCGGAGTGGTTGACTTCTCCTTTAACGTTTAGCTTTTCGCTCTACTGTGCAAGCACAGCCACGAAGAAGGAACCCAAAATATGATTGCTCCGTGATGTTCATTGGAAGAGCTCCAGCCTGGGGTTTCAGGTAAGTAAATGCGATCACTTACATAACATTTAGCACCCCTAAGTAAAAAGGCCTTTCCTTCCCCTGTAATCATTAATTGATATATTATTATTATTTTATTTGTGTAGCATCATAATCTGTAAATAATAGGGATGCACCGAATCCAGGATTTTGAATTCGACCGGGATCGGGACTTTTTTCGGCAGGATTTCGCATATGTAAATTAAGTAGTGATGGACGAATTTATTCGCCTGGCGCAAATTCTCAGCGATTTGCAAAACGGCTGGAAAAATTCGCCTGGTGAAAATTTGGAGGCGTCTCGGACGCCCACTACTGCTTTCAGAGAATCTGTGCACCCCAACTACGGAAAGCAAAGAAACTTCAAATTCCAGAATCCAAATGGTAAGGGAGGAGTTGCACGACTCTGTCAGCCTAAGGAAGTTTGGGAAATGCTAGGTTAGACAGACTATTCTCTCTGTTTAGTAGTATTTTTATAGTGTTAATTTTTTTTATAGTGTTTTTATGGCCAGCTGAATGATCTCATATCATGGATATTTTAGCCCCCTTTTTGGCGCAAGCTTAATCAGCTGCATTGTGCATTGTTTCCCAGAAACCAATGTTTTTCAGCATGCATGGCAATGAAGTGATCTCGAGATATTAAGAACATGACTTTAATTTGCGGTGCCTTCACTAGGTATATAGGGAGTGTGGCAACATGAACAGTTTAGCAGCGGGCTGTTAGTTTAGCTCTGTTCCCGGCTGCTTGGGAAAGGCACTTTCTAGCAACTTTGGTGCTTCAGTGAGTATTTTAAGAAACATTTTCTCCCTGAAACGTTGCTATTCTGAACAAGAAATTGATCCTAGTGGATCTGAAAATGTCTCATTCCACTTCCCTAAGGGCCCATCTGCTCTCATTTACCTTGCCTTAAACATCTGCTTGTCATTGACTCCCAGTGAGTTGGTCCAATTGAAGGGGAACTCCGGCTCCCAAACCAAAATTTGATAAAGAGCCCCACATAACACATAATATACCCATCACAGTTGCTGCTCTTAAAGGGGAACTTCACAAAAACATAAGCTTTTTGAAAAGTAAAGATGATTTTAAGCAACTTTGCTGTATACACCAATTAAAAAATATTCGGACATCGTTTGATCTGTTCTTTACTGCTTTATTTCAACTGAAGGTTAGTGGAATGTCGGGAGATGGGGATGTCCAATCATAGGAGGACTGGGAGGCCCTGGGCCTACTGGGGCTTCCTCCTCAGGGCCCCCCCTCCGGACCCAGATGGCTGTTACCTCAGGGCCTCCTGTCTGGCCCCACGCACGAGTGCGCACCCGTGCATGCGCGTCAGCACACAAACTGTTTTGTCTCGACAAAAAGCTGTGTGCACTGACGTGAGTGTGCCCACATGGGGAGGAGGGCGGGTTGCAGAATTGGAGGCCCTGAGGCAGCGGTCCGAAGGGGGGCCCTGAGGTAGAAGCTCTCCGGGTCCGGAGGGCCGCCCTGAGGCAATCCAGGTTCTGGATCTGGGCCAGCGGGGCCCAGTAGAGCTGGGGGCCTACCAGGTTTTTTCGCTGTGTACCGCCGGCCTAGTCCGACCCTGTACGAGGATTTGTACAATCGAATCTTTGTGTCTATGGCCAGTTTAAACTGTGGAGAAGTTGTTACAATTTGTAACATCAGTGTTTAATCCCTCCTTCCCTGCCAGAATTTCAAATGATGCAGAAAGAGAAGGACTGGTAAACAGCTGGATTTCAGCATAGAAAATGCCATTTATTCATACTTTTCGAAGATGATGGGTATATTAGGGTTTTTCTGTGTTATGGGGTCCTCTTTATCAAGTGTGGAAGTCGGCGTTCCCCATATAATTTTAATTTTTTGCGAGTTCCCCTTTAATGATAATGATTTTAGGCTGGATAGAGATGTCCCCTATGCTTTTCAGATGTTCCCCTTTTCATGGGATCTATGCCAGTGTGAACTTAGTGTTGTTCCTGGTAGTAATCACATGCAGTACTTCTGCAACAGAGGATTTAATAAGCAAAGCTCCCTTAATGGATTGGGAAGAGTAAACATTAACTTTTATGTTTATGGAAGGAAAGGCAAATGACTTATCCTAACTCCTCATTATTTTTCATGAGACTGGACAAAATCACAGTTTGTTTTGCCTTGTAATCAATCAGATATTTCATATGCATAAGATGCTGTTCCTTCCAGGTTTCTTCTCCTAACCCTTCTTTTATGTCCTACCCCATTACTAGAACTTCGTATAGACAAAACTAGGGGAGCAACTAGTTAGTTACGGGACATATTATTCAGAATACTCTGGGACCTAGGGTTTTCTGGATAACAGATCTTTCCGTAATTTGGATTTCCATACCTTACGTCTACTAGAAAATCATGTAAAGATTAAATAAACCCAATAGGCTGTTTTTGCTTCCAATAAGGATTAATTATATCTTAGTTAGGAATCAAGTACAAGCTACTGTTTTATTATTACAGAGAAAAATGAAATCATTTTGATTATTTGGATAAAATGGAAGACAGTCTTTCCATAGTTTGGAGCATTCTGGATAACGGGTTTTCAGATAACAGAACTAATACCTGTACTATAAATTTATACAGGTATAGAATCTGTTATATGGAAATCTCATAATTACTGGAAGGCCGTCTCCCATAGACTCTGTTTTAATCAAATAACTCAAATTTGTATGAATTTTTCTTTTCTCTGTAATAATAAAACAGTATAGGTATGGGATCAGTTATCTGCAAACCCATTATCCAGAAATGTCACCTTTCATAGATTCCATTTTATCTGAATAATCTAAATTAAAAAAGAATGATTTCCTTTTCCCCCTGTAATAATACAAAGGTAGCTTGAATTTGATCCAAACTAAGATATAATGAATCCCTATTGGAAGCAGAACCAGCCTGCTGGATTTATTTAATGTTTACATGATTTTGTAGTAGTCTTAAGGTAGGAAGATCCAAATTACGGAAAGATCTGTTATCCGGTAAACCCCATGTCCCAGAGTATTCTGGATAACAGGTCCCATACCTGTACTATGTAGTTATATACAGGTATATAACTTATATGATCAGCATTATCCTCTCGAATTTGTAATTTTTTTTAACTAACTCTTCTACACACATAAAAAGACGTTATGGAATGCATATTCAAAATAGTAAAATGATCTGTTACATTTTCCAGTTCAGCATCCCACAATTCGCACATTTTAGGTTAGTGTGTCCTGCAGAGCAGCCGTGGAGCAGTGAGCTGATGGTCTGCGAGTAATGTGTATTTTGGCAACCCTTTCCGGATGATCAGTGTTTACCTCCCTCATTCCAGGTCTTGTACCTTCATGTACTTGGCTTGCTGTCATCTGGAAATACCTCATTTCAGCCTGGTTTGTTCGACTGCATGAAAGACGTCAAAAGCTGAAAATTGGGACAAATACATTGTGTTGAACAGTGAGCTTCAAGGGCTTGTGTACTAAAGCCAATCCAACTTAGAATAATAAGGGACTCCTCCTTTCCCACCCCTTGACTTGAACTGAACATAGCAAACCAGTGATGTAAGTTCTGCTGATATTGGGCGGCATGGTTGCTCAGTGGTTAGCATTGCTTTCCTGCAGCTCTGGGTGCCATAATCAAACGGTATTATCTGCTGTGAGGGTTTCCTTTGTGTGGAACACCAACAAGCACTGAGACACGGTAATGGGAAGCTTACCCACTCCGTCTGCCTCTCCTCATCATCTCTGCAACTTCCACCGAAGACTTCAACTCACATATATTGTTAAACCCGCTCACCAGTGCTGGCCTACATATCCACAGGAGGCATCGGAATCAATATCAATTCGGCTTTATTTCAACATACTTAGTGGGACTAATTCCTGTAGTGGGTGTGCAAAGCTAATGTGTTTCGTCCCTCTGAGTTGCCCCCGGTCATGGGGGCACAAAACGCGTTAGCTTTGCACACTACTACAGGAATTATTCCCACCAGTGCTGGATCCGCTGGGCGGGCGCCCACCCGGGCACCCGCACTACTGCACAAAAGGTGCAAGAGCGCCTGCGCACAAGCGCCCTTAGTGCTAGAGCACTGGGGAGCAGCACGTTGTCTGTGCCCCCCACAAAGTGGCTGGGTAGCATGCTGCCCCTAAAAATCTGCTGCCTAGACCCGGGCCAATGTGGCTTCCCCAACAAATCCGGACCTGAGTCCCACTAAGTGAGCTTTGTGACCTTACAATGTTATTATTATTGTTTATTTTATTCTTTATCTTTCTATTTAGTTACCCATCCTATTCATATTCCAGTCTCCAGTTCAAACCTCTGCCTGGTTGCTAAGGTAAACTAGATCATAGCAACCAGATAGCTGCTGAAATTCCAAACTGGAGAGCTGCTGAAAAATAAAGACAAATAACCGAAAAACCACAAATTATTTTTTTTTAAAAATGAAAACCATCTGCAAATTGTCTCAGAATATCAATGTTTATGTCAGACTGTAAGTTATTTTAAAGGTGAGCAACCCCTTTAAGACTTTGGTCAGCTTCTAGCTTGCATGCTTAGGGGGGGTCGCGGATTGTGGGGATCTAGTCAGATTATCGAAACTGACTCTGACAAAGATGGCCGTCAGAAACACTGGTGAGCTAATTCTCAATTAAACTGCCCTGTTTTGTGTCCTATAGATATCTCTCTATATCAATGATGTATTTATTTACAATATATAAAAGAGTTACGGTAAAAGATGAAATCTTTGCGTCTATGGCCAGCATTAGATCTAGTGCATGCACTGAAATTCAGCATATGTATAAGACTAAGTGCCTCTTCTTTACAAAGAAGCAACTGTTGCATGGTCACTTCAATTTAACCAATGTGGCTCTTGCAAACTTCAAAGGTAAAGACTGTTTTGTCACTAAGAAAAGTAAGTGGCCATATGCAAACCAAGGGGCTAAGGTGGAATATTGTTTGTGAAAGCCCATAGTTCCATTCTCCCGGGACAACCGTAAGCAAAAGCCAGTCAGGTTCAAGGAAATTTATTTTGGAGAAGACTATTGTCATGGAATTTCTGTAAGCAGAGACCACTTGAGCTGAAAGACAAAGTTTATTTGACACGCGCTCCATGGATTCTGAACTCAGAGTCAGAACTCTTAACAAAGGAATCACAGACTTTTTAAAGACTTGTAATAAGGACGTTACCAGTAGGAGAGCATAGATATATTGTTCCACAAGAACTTCTCTTACAGCCAAGCAAGTGGCCCTGCCTCAAGGCCAGGGTACAAGTGACCAAGGCCAGCTTGAGAACAAAATCTATTTAAAGGAAAACTATACCCCCCAGACAATGTAGGTCTCTATAAAAAGATATTGCATAAAACAACTCATATGTAAAACCCTGCTTCATGTAAATAAACCATTTTTTAGTAGCATGTGCCATTGGGTAATCATAAATAGAAAATAGCCATTTTAAAAAATAATGGCCACCTCCTGGGAACGGTGCACACAAACATACCAAACAAACTATAAAGTTAGGTCACATGAGCCAATTAACAGACAGAGTTGTGTCTTTTGCTTCAACTCTTCTTCCTGTTACAGTTAGAGTTGAAATATTTCTGGTCAGGTGATCTCTGAGGCAGCACACAGACCATCACCAAATGGCGGTTCAAAGCAAGAGATGTAAAAGGGTAATATTTACTTAAATATATATTCCAGTTTGGTAAGATTCTTTAATATGCCACTTAATTTGATATAAACTAACTGTTGCTTAAGTATTCATTTTGGGGGTATAGTTTTCCTTTAAGTCAGGGGGCTCATGGAGGAATCTGCATACATAGAATTTGAATTTCTAATATGGGATCAGTACAGTAGCTGCACTGTACATTACGAGAGGATGTATAGTCTATTCCTTATTGTCTACTATCCAGTGAACTGTGCCCACAGCATAGAGATTCACCTGCACTAAACAAAAACGAGTCGGCAAACAAGTGCAGTGCATAGTGACCCTTTCATATGGCTCTGAAGGCATGCAAAAAGTTGGTTCTTTAAATCTGATTATGATTGGTTAATGTGGAAATAACCGCCTTTGCTTGAAGGCTATAATCCTGACTTGGTGCTGCTAAGAATAGCCCATGTATTAGTCATAGATCTCCAACCGGTCTTTACAGACAATTACACTTCCAATGACCCTGGCATTAAGGAATGTTTCAGCATGTTTGGGTTTCCATAGACTAAATGTATTTTTCTGTGAATGGGCTCTTAATGTGATTCCATCAATGCCTCATACGTAGAATGCTTGCTTGGGGCTTACACTTAGTCCTTTGTGTAGATCTATGATTTGACAAAGGCGTCATGATTCCCTTCAAAGTTGTATTCTGAGTTCTTCATCATAATTATGTACATATAGTAAATGGGTATACTGTGCCCCTCTCTAGCCGTACTGAAAGGGTGTTTGATTTAAGTGCATTTGGTTTAGTGTCTGCTCGGAGGGGTGTAGCAATAGGTACTGTGAATACTCATGGGAGTGTAAAGTAGAATTTTGTTATTGGACCCAATCAGTGTAGGACTGGGGCACCTGACCTCAAGGACCCCCCTGGCTAGAGTGCAGCTTGCATTTGAGGTGGCCAGTGCCTGTTTGCAGAATTGCAAAAATGAGAGTAGGATTAATTGAAAAATTAAAGAAAACTCTGGTACAAGGTATAAATAGCAGGCTAACAGTGGGAAGAAGCTAAATTATGGAAGCATGCACCAAATCCGAGATTCGGTTCAGTATTTGACCAGGATCCCCCCTTTTTTCAGCAGACGTTGAAATCCTAATGCCTGGCTGAAACAAATCTGAATCCTTAAAATCACGTGACTTGTTGTCACAAAGCGAGAAGATTTTTTTTTTTTACTGCGTATGCAAATTAGAATTCGGATTTGGTTTGGTTTTGCGGCTGAATATTTCACAAAGGATTCCCGGGTTCAGGCGAATTCCAAAATAGTGGATTTGGTGCATCCCTAAGGGTAGAACTACATGGACGATTTCAATGTGTTTTCGGGGGATTTGACGCGCTTCACCAAAACGCAGGCGTCAAGTCGGATGTGACGGAAAATAAGGTAAGTCATAGCGATGTTGGATGTTGTCACAGCATTAATCCGACAAGACACGACTGTCGGAAACAGACACTGCATGCTACGTCTGCATTCGACAGTCATGTTGTGTAGTATTAACGCTGCGACACCATCCGACATTTGTATTTCTTACTTTCCATCCATCCGACTTGATACTTGTGGTTTGGCAAAGCGTGTTGGCTCAGCCGAAAACACGTCCATGTAGTTCTACCCTAAAATTATCTGACCAGGATTTTTCCTGTGGGCCCACTTATAACACTTGGAGGTATTGTTTTTATCAAATAAATTAGGGATGCACCAAATCCACTATTTTGGATTTGGTTGAACCTCCGAATGCATTGCGAAGGTTTTGGGTAAATACCGAATACGAACCCTAATTTGAATATACAAATTAGTGAGAGAGGAAGGGTAAAAGCGAGCCGTATAGTGTGCAGCAAAACGTTTTTTTTTTTACTTCCTTGTTTTGTGACGAAAAGTCACATGATTTTAAGGATTTGGTTCGGCCAGGCACAAGGATTTGGCTGAATTGGAATCCTGCTGTAAATGGCCGAATCCTGGCCGAATACTGAACCAAATCCTGGATTTGGGGCATCCCTAAAATAAATCTATACATTTTCAGCACCCCAAACCGCAGCATCAACTGTTATATCAATACCCCCCCCAACTGCCTTGTATAGAAGAATAAAGTTAAAGTGCATCCTTCAGATGACTGGCATTTTCCTATTTCCTGTAGACCTCAATTAGCCAAACACTTCACAGAGAAATAAAGAACTTGCCTATTAAATTGGTACAAATGGGATTCCTAGTACTGGGCTATGTCTGGAGCATCTGTAAAAAGAGTTGTGGTGTTGCAAAATTACCTCAAATTGCGGCTGACCTCAGAATCTGCAAAGCCATTTAGCAATTAAAGCCTGATTGGCAAAAATCTCCTTGCTCGTATTTCTTTTCCCTGTTCACAATGAATAAAGTGTTTTGCAAGATTGCTTCAGTGTATTATTAGTGTATCTCCACGCTTTCCTTACACTGTCAACCCTATTATACAGAATATTACAGAACATTACCATCAGCAGAGCAGCTGGGGAAATTTGAGAACTACAATTCATTTCTAGGCGTGTTCCCTTCATGGTGTAATGGTGATCACGTCATCTGTAGATCTTTATGCACCTTCTTTGGGTGCTTCTCAAGTTGACACATAAAGAACTTAGTTGTAGAATTAGTTGACGAAGAAGGTTGAGGCGGGGGGGGGGGTTACATCAGAAGGACTAAGCCACCAATCATGAGGACAGGCTAATAGGAAGTCATTTATCTGTAAAATCTCTCAGAAATCTGGCGGGCCATACACTATAATATCCAAAATGAGCAGATCTTTCCCCGATATGCTAGGGCTATATCGGGATAATCCGAAAATTTGGTCTTAGGGCCCAAACGATTGGCTTACAATGAGGGGTCGGTTGTGGGAAAACTCAAACCTTCCCGCTCAATATTGTGGCCTAATATCAATAGGGAAGACCTGCTGGAGGTCCCCATACACGGGCTGCCGCAGTGGTCTGAAGGACGGATATCGGCAGCATTAATTGCCTGTGTATGACCACCTTAAAGGTAGTCAACTCTTCCCCTTAAATTTAGAACACACAAAAGCTACATGGTACAGTTATGGGACCTGTTATCCAGAATGCTCGGGACCTGGGGTTTTACAGATAACGGATCTTTTTGTAATTTTATCTTCATACCTTAAGTCTACTAGAAAATCATATAAACATGAAATAAACCCAATAGGCTGGTTTTGCTTCCAATAAGGATTAATTATATCTTAGTTGGGATCAAGTACAAGCTACTGTTTTATTATTACAGAGTAAGGGCTAGGGCAGACGGGGAGATTCGGGGGCATTTTGTCGCCTGGCGACTTCTCGCCGCGACTTGTAGCCCCCGAACCTCCCTGAATAGCCAAGTCCTGGGGCGCACCGGCGTTGCTTGAAAACGCCGGCGCCTATTCACACGGAGCGGCGCACTTTTTGAAATTGCTCGCAATTTGGAGCGATTTCAAAAAGTGCGCCGCTCCGTGTGAATAGGCGCCGGCGTTTTCAAGCAACGCCGGTGCGCCCCAGGACTTGGCTATTTGGGGAGGTTCGGGGGCTACAAGTCGTGGCGAGAAGTCGCCAGGCGACAAAATGCCCCCGAATCTCCCCGTCTGGCCTTAGCCTAAAAGGAAATAATTTTTAAAAATTTGGATCATTTGTATAAAACGGAGTCTATGAACGGCCTTCCCGTAATTTTGAGCTTTCTGGATAACTGGTACCCTACCTGTATATGTTTAAATTCATTATTCTGACTCTACTAGGCCAGTCATGTCTGCTTAACGTCTGTTGCTTGTCTGGGCTATAGGGCAGATGGAGTAAACGTTGATTTACTGCAGATCTATAAGTATAAACTGCCAATATGGCAGCTGCCCACTTAATGAGTCTTTTACTTTTACTTTTTACTCGGTAAACTTTGATTTGACATCACATGACCCTGCAGAACATATAACATCATGCATTTATATGAGTGGTTTACCTTCAAGTTACGTTTCGTATGTTATAGAATGGCTAATTCTAAGCAATTTTTCAATTGACCTTCATTTAATTTTTTTTTAATAGTTTTTTAATTATTTTCCTTCGGACTCCGTCCAGCTTTCAAATGGGGGACTCCATCTAAAAACGCATGCTCTGTAGGGCTACAAATTTCTTTTGTTATTGTTAAGGTAATTTGCTTAAATTGCAGACTGGATAGAAAGCTAATTAACTCAGAAACCACAAATAATAAAAAATTAAAACCATTTGCAAACCCTCTACATCATACAACAAGCTAACTGAAAGGTGAACAAGCCCTTTAAATGGAAAAGGTTTGATCATGAGTAATATGGCTGATTTCCCACTGTTCTCAAAGCCAATAGGGCAGTTGTCTTCAGACTTCTTTATCCAGACTCTTTTTCAGGTCCACAATTTAGTCCGAGAACCTCTTCCAAATATATTAAAACATTGGTCTTGTAGGCATTTAAGCATTTGCCAGGAATAACTAGGACAGAAGATTAAGTGTTCACTCACTCTAGACCTTACCCTAATTGAACTTCATGCTGGGTTACGGTTTGGTTTCTATGGACTAAGGATTTCATAGGTTTCTAGACTCTTTGGTTTCATACTTTCTTAGTGGGCAAATATCTGGCCAGGCACCTTTTAAACAATGTGTTAAAAATATGTGAAAATATTGTCATTGCATTTATATGGCTGTAGTTCCTGGAGTGTTCAGAACAGCAGAAAATCATACTGGCCCTCTCCATTCTCTCTTTTGACTTCCCCTACAGAGGCAATTTAGGTGAAAAGGCAAGCAAGGTTAGAGGGGGTTAAACAGGGAAAGCAAGTGACCCATTAATACCCTGTTTTTTTAATGTAAATACAATGTTAAAAATCAGCATGTGTTATTTCATTGTACAGATAAAACAAATCACAAGATTTTGAACAAGGCAGATTAATTTTGATTATCCAGTAAAGTAATGAAAAGGAGAAAAGTGTCATCCATTCCTGCATGAAACAATGAGGGGTCATTTGGGGAGACTCCCTCACCCGCTGCTGATACTTTTGGCATCATTATCATGTTTTTGCTGGCGTTGGTTTTGAAAGGGATTTTATGAATGTAAATGATACTGTTTTTGTAAGAACGGGGGCAACGTTTAATGTGGAAACTCTTCTCTTGCTCTTCACCAGAACTGTCTGAATTCTGCAGGGCTTTTTCAGGGTCGTGCACGGTGCTGCATGGATCATTTATCTATCCATAAGCTGATAAATAATTGTAGTGAAAATCCTTTTCTACCATGGCTTCTGTTAGAGTCCTGCGCGGGTCCATTTTTTGGGACCCGAACCCGAACCCGACCCATACCCGCAACCCGAACCCGAACCCGCGACCCGCATTTTTACCCACTTGGACCCGCGACCCGAACCGTACCCGCAACCCGTGATCCGCAACCCGGACCCGCGACCCGCTGACCATCAAGAATCAGGAAGTGCTGTCATCATAAACAGGAAGTAACATCATCGGAAGTAGCCAGGATCAGAAAAAAAAGGAGTAAAACAGGAAGTGCTGTCATTGTAAACCAGATGTGACATCATCAGTAGTGGAAATGCTCAGAAAAAGGAGTAAAAATCCCTATAGCGAGGATCCACGACCCGACCCTCAACCCGCCAACCTGCAGGACCACCGGCCCGCTTCTATACCCGCACCCAGAAATTCTACGAGCAACCCGCAGGGTACCGCGGGATTTTGCGGGTACCCGACCCGCTGCAGGACTCTAGCTTCTGTGTCTGATGTGTTTTGAGGTTTGTCTTTTGAGTTGCAGCAGAAAGCAAGCTGAAGTGGCAGCATATTTGAAGTTGTTTCTGTATGGACTGTCTCCTATTCAGCCATCATTTCTGACAGTCCCATACCGAGTTTCTAAGATGCATGAGCCTAGCAACCAGATGCCATTTGCTTTACAAACAAAGATCTGCTTGCTTGGTCATAATCAAACCCACCAGCCTCTGACCACACAAAGCTGTCCTGCTGCCAATGAGATTTTTCACCCTTCCCATTTACTGTCTTAATGAGTTCCAATCAAATATCAATCAGGAAGGGGGTATTTTTGGGTTTCTACGTAGCTGAACAATCTGCAGACTGAGACTGTGAATATTTAGAATACATCAGTGCCTCCATAGTTGAAAAAGTTAGTAATAAAGTGAATTTCTGGTTTAGTAAGCTAAGCATAACAACCAATTGGCTTTGTTAGCAACAGATGGAGCCATGCAAACATCCCCTGAAATGAATGGTGGTCTTTGTGCATCAAATATAGCAGATGCATTATTATTTATTATTAAAGTCTGCTCCATTTGTATACGGCTTCCAAAAAACGTCAAGAGAATTATTGTGACGCACAAGAGAAATGTTTAAGACATATTTTTCCGTAGCGGGGGGGATGTTGACATTAGCAGTTCTGGACGGTTTATTTTAAACACTGCAATTTTGGAAAAATATCCTAAATAAAACATATGGAACAACATATGGACTTGGAAGTGTTAGAGGGGAGCAATGTTAGTGAGTTTGTAGCTGCTTTCCAGAGCACAGCAGTAAGTATCGTCAAACCGTCGTTTGCACCAAAATTGTTCCTTCTAGTTGCCTCAAGACAAGTGCATTGAATATTTTGCACCCAAGTTTATAGCTAATATTAGGGATACAAATCCATAATTTTTGGTTTTGTCCAAATACAGAATTGAATTCTAATCAATTCAAACAAATTGGAATTAGAGTTAAAATAAAACATACACCATACATTTTGAATATTCACTTATCCAGAGCTTTCATTTACTAACAACAAAATTTCAAATTTTTCTGTAAAAATTTGTGGTTTTCTTATTATTTAAAAAAAACTCAAAACATTTAAGATTTATTAAGCATAAAAAGCACAAAAATCTGTAATACAAAACAAAACCAGATTTATCCAGTTCAAAAAACATAAAAACTTGAATATAAATTTTTCAATTCATCTACAATCAATGCTAGTATCAAAATTCAAGCTATGTTTAAATTCCTAAACATAAATTCAAAATTTAGCAAACTCATTGAAAATAATGGATGGAATGTTATTTTTCTGAGTTCAATTTGTTTTTCACATTTTTACACAATCTTGTTTCTGAGGTTTTTTTTTTTTAAAGCAAGAATTGGTTTTCTATTTGAATGGAAAAAACCTAGAAACTTAGATTTTTTTCATCCGGAATTCCTGCAAAAAGTGCTAGGATTTGGCTCAACCCTACCTCAAATATAAACCCAGCATGGGTCTTCTTTGGTGAATAAAATGGATCATGGAAATCACTCTTTGCTGGGTCAAATTACGGAAAAAAAATTTTCCCCAGATTTATCAAGCTCAAAAAAAAAAAAACTTGAATATAAAAATTGGAGTTCATCTACAATCAATGGGAGTAGCAAAATTCAAGCTATGTTTGAATTCGGAAACTTAAAAAACTCATTGAAAATAATGGGTGGAATGTTATTTTGCTGGGTTCAATTTGTTAATTTCACATTTTCACACAATCATGTTTTCGAGTTTTTTTTTAAACAAATTTTTTTTTTCTCTTTGAATGAAAAAAAAAAAAAACCTAGAAATTTTGATTGATTTTTTTTTTCATCTGGGATTCCTGCAAAAAAAGCTAGGATTTGGCACAACCCTACTTCAAATATAAAACCTGGACAAGTGTTCTTTGACAAATAAACTGGATGAGTGAAATGCTGGGGCAAATTCTGTAAAATTTTTAAAAATGTTTTAAATTTTTCAAAAAAGTTTAAGATTTTACATTCTATGGGGATTTTATTTTACCTTGACTTAATCGGATCAAGAATTTCTGATTTGAGGTTTTTTTTTTTTTTTAGAAAGAAGCTAGCGTTTGAGATAAAGTTCAGTCCACTGTCATTGAAATTTAGTAAATTGGCTGCCTTGTTTCATTTTCTTTGAGAGACATTGAGAGCAGTTTAAACTATGGAATAAAATCACAACTGTCACTATTGTGCAAGAAAGTCAAAGACGGTTCCATCCACTGGTGCACCAGTTTTAGAAGTGGAAGACCTTTATTTTAAAAGATCATATTGTCAGACCTTCTTTATGTGACTGCTCATAGACGTGCACAATGGAGGAGAGCACGGAAATGCTTGCAGCCTTCCTTATATATATAGAAGTGGACTATGTTTAATCCCATAATAGTGGGGTCATGTAGTGGGTGGCTAATACAAACTTCATGAGGTTCTTAAAGGGCATGAATTAAAATATACATCCATGAAGTTTAACCATTTGCCTTGCTAGTGTATTCACTCAAAGGAGAAGGAAAGGTTAAAACGAAGTAAGCCTTATCAGAAAGGTCTATATAAATACACCAGTAAACCCTCAAAGTAATGTTGCTCTGAGTCTTCTGTCAAAAGAAACACAGCATTTATTGGCTTCTATATCAGACTTCCTGCCTTCAGCTTAAACCACCTTGCCCCTGGCATAAGCATGCTCAGTTTGCACCTCTCCCTCTCTCCCTTCTCTTCTTTAATCTGAGCCCAGAGCTATAAGTGGGCAGGGAGAGACTCAGGTAGGAAGTGATGTCACACCATGCTAATACTGCAGCTGCTATCCTAAACAAACAGAGAGACCTTCTAGAGATTTTTACTCAGGTATGGTAAAACATTCTACAGAATAAATATAGCATTCTAGCTTGTACTATTGCAGCTAATCTATTGCCAATAAAATGCAATCTCCTTTAAAAGCAAAAAAAAAACCCTGATTTGGTCTTTAAGTAAAAAGGCTAGAAATATATTTTTCTTCCTTATCGACCATTTTCTTAACATTGTTCAGTGTTTTTATTCTCACTGTAAGAGCATGTAAACATGTTCCTAGCTACTCATGGGAACTGGACACTATGGGGCATTTAAGGGTTGAATTGAAAATTACAATTTTCGTTTTTTCTAATTTTAATTGCAATTTCGAGATTTATCAAACTCTGGCCCTTAAAAAATTCGAATTCGACTATTTGCCACCTAAAACCTTCATGTATACTGTAAGTCAATGGGAGAGGTCCAGGGACCAATTTGGACATGTTAATAGCCTTCCTGACATTTTTTTTCAGAGAAAAAACTGGAATTGAGTTTAGTTGAATTCGATTTGAGTTTTCGAGTCAGTAAAATTCGTTTAAGTTTTAGATATCCGATTTTTTAAAATTAAATAACCCCCCAATTGAAATTAGAATACGTTCGAATTTATTACAGTTAAAAAAAACTCACGTGAATTCGAAATTTGACCTTTGATAAATGTGCCTTTATATATAAAGCATTTAGTTATCATTATTATATTTTCACACTGATGATTGAATGTAATAGAGTGTTGGAAAAGCATTCTAGTATACAAAATCTTCCATTCCCTTTATGAACTTAGTAACTGTGTCCCCTGATTTTTAGGGGCAGATTTATCAAGTGTCGAATAGCAAAAACTTTGAAATTCGAATTCAAAAAAGACAAAATTAATTAGAATTTTTTAATGGAATAGGTCCATTTTTGATTGAATATTGTAGGTCCGTATACAATTCAATTTGAAGTTTTTCCCCAAATGTTCTAGGTCTCTCATAGACTAAAAAAGCAATTCGGCAGGTTTTAGGTGGTGAATAATCGAATTTGAAGAGACAGATCATGTTAAATTTTGAAATTTAAATTTTCAATTTTTTATAGGGATGCACCAAATCCACTATTTTGGATTCGGTCGACCCCCCGAATCCTCTGTAAAAGATTCGGCGAAATACCAACCGAATCCGAACCCTAATTTGCATATGTAAATTAGGCTTGGGAAGGCGAAAAATGTTTACTTCCTTGTTTTGTAACAAAAAGTCATGCGATTTTCCTCCCCGTCCTGATTTCCATATGCAAATTAGGATTCGGTTCGGCTGGGCAGAAGGATTCGGCCGAATCCTGCTGAAGAAGGCTGTATCCCGAATCGAATCCTGGATTCGGTGCATCCCTAATTTTTTGGTAAATTCGAATCGAATTTGCACAATTCCCGACTCTTAAGTACACAAAAATAAAAATAATTAAAATGTGGCCTCAGATTTTATGTAAGGCCCTAGTCGTATGTTCCACACTTGAGGGAGTAATATCATTAGTTTGCACCAGGGCTTGTAACTCATAGCAACCAATGAGCAGGTAGCAATTACTGATCAAGGCCAACACCATGAACTATTGCAAGGGAAGAGGAAATGTGGCTCTTTTTTGCTTCCTCATTTTCACACAGACAGAGTTTAGCGAGATTACATTTTCAAATTTGAATCTAAGAATCCGTTTATACACAGCACAAAGATATTGGTTGTGATTTTCCACTCAACATTCCCATAATGCAAATAATACAAATACTAATATTGTACAGTTAGTAGATGTATGGCCAGTTTCAGACAACAGTATTTGTTGACTTTACCTGCAGCAGATTGGCATTGCATTCTATGCCAGTCTAATTATAGACAGATGTCCTTCAAGCCTTCTTCTTTGATGATATAAAAATGTTATACAGATATGGCATCTGGGGGTTTCCAGTTAAGGGATCTTTCTGTAATTTGGATCTTCATTCCTTACTAGAACATCATGTAAACATTAAATAAACCTAATAGGCTGGGTTTGCCTCTAGTAAGGATTAATTATATCTTCGTTGGGATCAAGTACTGTTTTATTATTACAAAGAAAAAAGAATTTTTTTTTTTTTTTTATTTAGATTATCTGATTATAATTGAGTCTATGGGAGAAAGACTTTCCGTCTCCCATAGACTCGGAGGTTTCTGGATAACAGGTTTGCGGATAAAGGATCCCATACCTATACAACAAAAGCTCCATTTTGCATTTATTCACATAAAATCTCACCTGTGCTGGACTTAAGGTGGCCTACACACACACACATATTTCCATACAAAATTTGCTGCATGTGCAGAGGGAGACAAGGTGACCGATATTGGAAAAAGACTTGGAAATTGGTTGTCTGGTTGATTGGCTAAGAAGAAGAATTTTTATCAAGTGGCTTTTAAGGCGCCTGAACATTGGCAAAGATAGAGAGAGAATTGTAATGTTTCTACCTGCCTAAATGACGATTCAGCTCTTAATGTTTGTAGTAAAACAAAAAAAAAAACAATGGTTGCAGGATCTTAATTGTAACGTGCATGGCCTCCTTAAAGAGGTTGTTACCTTTACATTAACTTGTAGTATGCTGTAGATCAGGGACCCCCAACCTTTAGAACCCTTGAGCAACATTCAAAAATAAAAGGAGTTGGGTAGCAACACAAGCATGAGAAATCTTCCTGGGGTGTGAAATAAGGGCTGTGATTGTCCATTTGGTAGCCCCTATGTTGACTGTCAACCTACATTGATGCTCTACTTTGCAGTGCACCTGGTTTTTATGCAACCAAAACTTGCCTCCAAGCCTGGAATTCAAAAATAAGCACCTGCTTTAGGTCACTGGGAGCAACATCCAAGGGGTTGGAGAGCAACATGTGGCTCAAGAGCTACTGGTTGGGGATCACTGCTGTAGAGAGTGATATTCTGAGTCAAATTGCAATTGGTTTTAATTTTGTATTATTTGTGTTTTTTTTCATCATTTAGCTTTTGATTCAGCAGCTCTCTAGTTTGCATTTTCAGCAATCTGACTGCTAGGGTAGAACTTACCCTAACAATGATTTGAAGAAGAGACTGGAATAGGAATAGGCGAGGCCTGAATAGAAAGAAGAGTAATAAAAAGTAGTTGTAACAATTTGAAAATGTGTAGCCTTACAGAGCATTTGTTTTTTTAGACGGGGTCAGTGAACCCCGTTTCTAAGCTGGAAAGAGTCAGAAGAAGGCAAATAATTTAAAAACTTTAAAAAAAAAAACCCCAAAAAAGACCAATTGAAAGGTTGCTTAGCATTGGCCATTCTATAACATAGGAAAAGTTAACTTAAAGGTTACCCACCCTTTTAAACCACCCAGGCACTGGGCCAGATCAGGCTGATCTGTTTGTAAGTCTGGAGGACAACAATCAGATCATAATGAGGACCTACATAGACGCATTGGTTGAGGGCAATGCTGTCTTCACCCAACAGGATTTTCAAGCCTGATGATTCAAGCCTGGCATCTATAAACACAGGCCGATAAGGCAGCTTTAACCAGTGTATGGCCAACTTTAGGCAGCCAAACCTCAATCTATTCAGGTCCCACTGCCTACATGACAAATTTAATTCTCAGTGACTTGCTTCTTTATGTCTTTTACTGCCAAGATCTCAGGGTTTGGGCTCCAATACAGAAAACCAAGTGTATTCATGCAAACGTTTCCCAGCAGGAGCCATTGAGTCTAAACAGTGCTGTATTTCAATACAAGACGTCACCCTGTCATGATCATCAATGATCCATGAGATGTTATAAACCAGAGCTTAAAGATATTCAGGAATGGGACTTCAAAAACCTCAAATTTGTTGCATTTTTTTAATGGTGTTTAGCTGAGCTTTTGTTTTATTGAATGAAATGTTTATATCTCCTGTTGCAGGGGGCGGCGGCAAGCGAAACGGACGCAGTAAGAAATGGAAGGAAATGCTAAGACTGCCGCACATCAGCCAATGTGAAGAACTTCGATATACAGTTGGTGAGTTCTGTAAACAGCCTCTCTGTTTTATAAACAGCTTCAGAACCAGCATTGCCAGCGGAGTTCAATAAAGTGTCAGTGGCCTCTAAATTCAATAGGATTAGGCGCTTTCCCACGTTCCAAGTCAAAACAGAATAATATAACAGATTTATTTAAAGCACTTCCTAAGAACAGTCCTCTTACAAGATACTTGGTAATTAAAATGGACCATATTTATTGCTCGCTAGTAATCTGGCCTTGAGAATTGCCCATGAATTAGAACGATCTCTGAAGGACCCTAAAACAATTACTTATGATGTCTTAAATGGGAAACATGTGCTCATAACGTTCAGTCTCCTCATATTTGGATTTGGAGGAGGGAGTTGAAGCTTCCATGTTATTTTGGTTTGTTTGAGGAATTGCCCTCTAGTGCAGAATCCCACATAGTTTATGCCAGTTTGTTAATGTGTACTAGACAAATGGAAAAGGCATATGGTAGCTCCTACCTGTGCAAACCTACAACAGGAACATAGTAACGCGTGTATTTACTATGTAAGTATCATCATGCAATATGAAAAAAATCATTTACAGGTACAGAATTTATTATCCAGTATGCTCGGGGACTTGGGGTTTTCCATATAACATCTATCTGTACCTTAAAGGAGAAGGAAAGCTACTGAAGCAGTTTATTGGCAATAGATGCAAGCTATAACACTATATTTATTCTGCAGAAAGCTTTACCATAGCTGAGTAAATTTCTCAATAAACTGTTTGTTTTGGATAGCAGCTGCCATATTAGCTTGCTGTGACATCACTTCCTGCATGAGTGCTTCCTTCACTTCCTCCCTGCTCACTCATAGCTCCAGGCTCAGATTACACCAGGGAGGGGAAAAGGGAGAGAAGAGCAAACTGAGCATGCTCAAGCCCAAGCCCTGGAGGTTTAAGCTGAAAACAGGAGGTCTGATACAGAAGCCCATGTGTACTCAATAGAAGGAAAGAAAGGCTGTGTTTTTTTTTTTGACAGAGGACTCAGCGCAACATTTCTTTGAGGGTTTACTGGTGTATTTATATAGACCTTTCTGATAAAGCTAATTTCATTTTAGGCTTTCTTCTTTAAATCTATTAGAAAATCATGTAAACATTAAACAAACCCAATAGGCTTCCAATAAAGATTAATTATATCTTAGTTGGGATCAAGTACAAGCTACTGTTTTATTATTACACTGAAAAAGGAAATAATTTTTAAAAATGTGGATCATTTAGATAAAACAGAACCTATAGAGAAGACCTATCCATACCTTGAAGCTTTCTGGATAACTGGTTTCCAGATAATCAATCCCATACTTTAAGCATAGAAACTCCCAAAAGCCTGAACAATGATTAGAAAATCATGTAAACATTATGGGGCAAATTTACAAAATTCAGGTGAATGGATCGAATTCCGATCGTACGATTTTTTCTGAGGCCTGTATAAGCAAATTTGGCCACTTCGATCATCGAATACGCAAAATTCGAATAGATCAAATGATCGAATATTTGATCATTTGACCATTCGATGATCAAAGAACTTTAACTTTAAAATTTTATTCGACTGCCTACTTTGCCAGATTGAACCTACCGAATTGCAATAGAAGCCTATGGGAATCCCCCCATAGGCTTCTTTTTCAAACGCCTCGAATTGTACGAGTGCTCGAAAAAATTTTTTTACGATTTTATGTGAAATCGAACGATCATTATATCGAATGCTTATTGAATTGCGAACAAAATCAAGGGATTTTTTGGTGAATAATAGTAATTGCCCCTAAATAAACCCAATAGGCTGGTTTTGCTTCCAATAAGGATTAATTATATCTTAGTTGGGATCAAGTACAAGGTATTGTTTTATTATTACAGAGAAAAAGGAAATCATTTTTAAAAATGTGGATCATTTAGATAAAACGGAACCTATGGAAGAAGACCTTTCCATACCTTGAAGCTTTCTGGATAACTGGTTTCCGCATAATCAATCCCATAGAAACTCCCAAAAGCCTTGTTGTCCGTAACACCTTCAAAGGGAAATATTTATACAGCCACTGTAATATTTGCATTTGATAATTACAGGGAAGATTATTATTATCCTTTATTTATATAGCGCCAGGATGTCAGACTTTACAGAAATCGTTCATTGCTCATATCAGTCCCTGGCCCAGTGGAGCTTACATATACGATAACAAAGCAAAGCAATCATAGTGCATGGGACAAGCCTTAAAGTTATATATACCTTATAATACCTTATAATATTTTTGTTTTGCTTTGTTTTTCCTCCTATCTTCTATAAAGATTCACATGGGCTCTTTTAGGGTAACACCACATTAAAATCTTGGCAGTCATTGTCTTAAAAGGGCAATATACTGTATATCCCTTGTGAACATGAACTCAAATAATCCTTATTGGAGGTAAAACCAGCCTCTTCAATGTTTACATGATTTTCTAGTAGACTTAAAGGACAAGGAAAGGCTGGATACACTTGGGGTGACAAATGTTCCGCGGACTGCTCATTAGAATGAAAAAGACGATTTTAAAGTTAAAGTTTGGCTTTTCATTCTAAGTCACATGCGCAACTGCGTGAAGATGGAAGTAAGATCTCTCTGTTGTGCTCGCGTCTTTAACCCGGAGCCGGTGTGGATTTCTCTTGATTGGAGCCCTGGGTTTGAGGTACATCGCTATAATCACTTGGGGGTGCCTAACGTTAGGCAGCCCCAAGTGTATCCATCATTTCCTTCTTTTTTAAGGTATGAAGATCCAAATTATGGAACGATCCATTATCTGGAAAACTTAAGGTCCAGAGCATTCTGGATAACAGGTCCCACACCTGTATGTTGCTTCAAACAATATAAAACAGTGACAATGAAAGCACTTTGTTTATACTTGATCCCCTCTCCCTGGTTCTTCAGATCAGTGTTATAGGAGAGAAAGTTATTGAGTCAGGTCTATCCTACAGGTAAAGAAAAGGCAATTTCATTTTCAGTACATCTGTCCTTGTTGCTTTTTTTTAGCTCTTCTAGTTTGAGTGACTTCTGCTGGAACAAAAGGTGGCCATACACAGGGAAATCTGTACGCCCACATTGAGGTTGGCGATATCGGGCTGATCCGATCGTGGGCTCTAGGGCCCAACGATCGTATTATAATGAAGGAGAACGGCCAGTCGGATTGCGGGACTGCATCAACACACTAATGTGGGTGTCATCTGACAGGATTTTTATTACCCTGCCCGATCGAAATCTGTTCGACTTTTGGGCAGATATCGATCGGGGAAGACAATTAGAGGGCGCCACACACATGAGCCAATAAACTGCTGACTCTTTTATCTGCCCGTGTATGGGGACCTTCACTTACAAAGGTCTGAAGCGGTGTAAAATAACTGTGGCGTTCGCATGGCATAAAAAAGAAAACGCACCTTGATAAATTTGCCAATTTATTTTATTCTTTTTATTTTAGATTTTTAGATACAACTGCTGAACTCTGTTTCATAATATTTACACTCGCCTGCCAACTTTAATAGAGCCAGTCAGTCAATGACCCATCAAACATCCGTTGCTTTATGTTCACTTTGGGTTCTAGGATGTAGTGCTGGGTGGGGGAGTCCAGGGGTGGAACAGGGATAGGGGTGGAAGGGAGTGGAAGGGGCCCAGAATGAGAAACTTTCATATAACTTGATAGAAAAGTCAACTGACCATTGCACACCTCCCAACATTTTGAAAACAGAAAGAGGGACAAAAAGTTTTGCTGCGCTGCAGACAGTGATACATTTTGACCACTCATATTTTAGGACCACACCCCCTAATGACCATATCAATTTTACAAAATCTGGCAGGTTATGGAAAGTTTGAACACATTCCTGAGGGTTTTAGGGTCAGATTTTATGTGTTATTATAGTTTTGCAAATGAAGCAAGCCACAGTTTCCCTTATCTTAAATATTTACAATTGTTTCTTTGCTTTTCTTAAATTGTTAAAGGGATCCTGTCATGGGAAAACATTTTTTTTCCAAAATGCATCAGTTAATAGTGCTACTCCAGCAGAATTGTGCACTGAAATCCATTTCTCAAAAGAGCAAACAGATTTTTTAATATTTCATTTTGAAATCTGACATGGGGCTAGACATTTTGTCAATTTCCCAGCTGCCCCAAGTCATGTGACTTGTGCTCTGATAAACTTCAATCACTCTTTACTGCTGTACTGCAAGTTGGAGTGATATCACCCCCTCCCTTCTCCCCCTCACAGCAGCCTAACAAAAGAACAATGAGAAGGTAACCAGGTAACCGCTCCCTAACACAAGATAACAGCTGCCTGGTAGATCTAAGAACAACACTCAATAGTAAAATCCATGTCCCACTGCATACTATTTAGTTACATTGAGAAGGAAAAACAACAGCCTGCCAGAAAGTAGGTCCCTCCTAAAGTGCTGGCACAAGTCACATGACCAGGGGCAGCTGGGAAATTGACAAAATGGCTAGCCCCATGTCAGATTTCAAAACTGAATATAAAAAAATCTGTTAGCTCGTTTGAGAAATGGATTTCAGTGCAGACGTCTACTGGAGCAGCACTATTAACTGATGCGTTTTTAAAAAAATGTCAATAATAGTGCACGTGATGCATATTCTAGGCTCTCTGCCAAAAACCAATTAAGATCAAAGAGAAAGTTGGGACATTTCATTAACAAATGTTACTGTCAAAATTGTGACTGCCTTGCGAAAAATGGGACAGTTGGGAGGGATGCCAATGTTTTGGAGCCCCAAATTGAATTTGCTATCCCAGTAAGATCTAGTTACCTACAGGGGGAGACATTCTGTAAATTAACGCAGATGGCGGTGTAATTATTCTTGTGTAGCCCTCCCAAAAAATAAAATCTTCAGAGCATCGGAGGGGCCCTGGTCCATGTAGGCAAACTGTAGTGGCCCTCTTTGGGAGGTACCTCCCGTACCTGTAAATTTAGTTCCCTCTTCACCAATCCCTCATGACCAAAATATGAGAGACGATTTTCGCCAATTTATTTTCATGTCATCTGATGGATATTTCAGCTTTTATAAACAAATACATAGAGTAGAGTCCTGGGCGGGTCCATTTTTTGCAACCTGTACCTACAATCCACAACCTGCATTCCCTCCCGCCTGGACCCGCTACCCGACCCCGGCCCGCAAGTACCTTATCTACAACCCGGACCCGTGGCCTGCTGACCATCAAGAATCAGGAAGTGCTGTCATTGTAACCAGAAGTGACATCATCGGAAGTAGCCGTGATCAGAAAAATTAGCAAAAATCGCAGAACCACCGACCCATGTCTATACCCAAACCCGGAACGTCTACCTGCAACCTGTATGGTACCACAGGTTTTGCAGGTACCCGAACCGTGCAGGACTCTAACACAGAAACCAAATATTATTATTATTAACTTCTTTCTAAAGCGACAACTTATTTAGCAGTGCTGTGAATATCTTTAGATACTGTGAAGGCATCACTTTTTAAACAAGTTTGTAAGTAGGGATGCAACAAATCCAGGATTCGGTTCGGTATTCGGCCATTTTCAGCAGGATTCGGCTGAATCCTTGTGCCTGGAGATCCGAATACTTAAAATAATGTGACTTTTCGTCACAAAACAAGGAAGTGAAAACATTTTTAGTGGTGCACTTCGTGCACGGCTCTCTTCATATGCATATTTGCAAATGCAAATTAGGGTTTGGGTTCGGTATTCGGTCGAATCTTTCACAGCAGATTCTGCTGAATCCAAAATATTGGATTTGGTGCATCCCTATTTATAAGTCTTAAAAAGAAATAAAATCTCTTGCACACTGGGAAATGTGCGCATTATCTGTTATTAGACCGTCATTTTTCTTTAAAATTGGTTGGACATGTTTCTTTTTCTATCAGCAACACTCCGCTCCAGTGGTACTTCACAAACCCTGTCTGGCTCCTAACCTTATTAAGCATTTCTCCAGCCCTGCCAAAAGACTGCAAATCCTCATCTGCCAGACTCCTAAGAATTTCTTCCAGTGTGCTTTTCCTACACGGAGTTTGGCACGAGAGCCCCTTCAGGTGTCTTTGTAGGCATTGAAGATAATTCAGGCGTTCTATTATGGAGCTGGAGCAGGAGCGGAGAAGTATTTCTGCTCATTCCATTTGCTGCATGTTATTGGCTCTGCGCCTTGTATAGAAATAGTCGTTCCTAGTCGTGCTTCAGGATCTGAACAAATTAATTGTACGCCCTGTTTACACCTTCATTTTTTTATAACCTTTAATGCCAACTTATATAAAATCATGGGATGAGGCCAATTTTTTCTTATTTATAAAAGATGCCCACTGAGCGCTTGCAATGGAACCTCTAAATAGAAGGTAAAAACAAATACAGGCATGGGACCTGTAATCTGGAATTCTTTGGACCTGAGAATTCTGTCATTTGGATCTCTGTAATTTGCCTACTAAAAATGGTTTAACCATTGAATAATCCCAATAGGATTGTTTTGCCAACACTAAGGAGTAGTTATATCTTAGCTGCGATCAAATACAGTTATGGGAACTGTCATCCAGAATGCTCGGGACCTGGGGTTTTACAGATAAGGGATTTTTATGTAATTTGGATCTTCATACCTTAAAGGAGAATTCAACCCTACATTTAAAAAAATCCCTACCAAGACCCCACTCCCTCCTCCCCCAAGCCTAATGGATGCCCTAGGCAAATGCCCCTAGGTCCTTACTTACCCCTCGGTGCAGATTCAGGCATCGGAGTTCACGGAGCGCCGTCTTTGGCACCAGCGTTTTGGCACCCGTGAAGTCTGATGCTTGAATCTGCAATGAGGGGTAAGTATGGACTTAGGGGCATTTGCCAGGGGTATCTCTTGGGCTGGGGGGAGGGAGGGGGGAGGGGTTTTTAAATTGGGGTTTAATTCTCCTTGAAAATCATGTAAACATTAAATAAACCCAATAGGCTGGTTTTTCATCCAATTAATTATATCTTAAGGATCAAGTACAGGTATGGGGCCTGTCATCCAGAATGCTTGGGATCTGGTGTTTTCCAGATAACTGATCTTTCTGGAATACTAGCAAATCACGTCAACATTAAATAAAGCCAATAGGCTGGTTTTGCTTCCAATACGGATTAATTATATCTTAGTTGGGATCAAGTACAAGATTCTGTTTTATTATTACAGAGAAAAAGGAAATCATTTTTAAAACTTTGAATTATTTCATTGAAGTGGAGTCTGTGGAAGACAGCATTCCCACAATTCAAAGATTTTCAGATCATGGGTTTCCTGATAACAGATCCATTACCTGTATATACAGCATGGATTAGGCTCCTTAGTATCTGTGCCCACCAGTAGGGATGAGTAAATATTTTGCAGTGTTTCGCCACAGATATGACGCCCATAGACTTTAATGGGAGGGGGAAAAAAATGTTGCGTGTCAAAAAAAAAAAAAAAAGTTTTGATGCACATCAAAAAAGATTTGTCACCCACATTTGTATTTCAGGGAATTTTCAATGGAGGTGAATTTTTCATGAAGCAAAATGGGGGAAATTCGCCCATCCCTACCCACCTTCGCTCCCTAATTTGTTTGTCTGAATGGCATGCAAGTAAGGGGCGGGATAGACGACCCCTATGTGCTTCCCCGAGCCTCCAGTCATGAATACAGTGCTGCCGAAACCCAACAGTGATGCCAAACACCAGGGGGCAGATTTACTAAATTTGTGTGAAGGATTCGAATATTCACTCTATTCGATTGTGTTACTATTCGTATATGCAAATTAAGTATTTTCGACTATCGAATATAGAATAGTCGGTCGCATCGAATAGATTGAATAAATATATATAGTCGAAGAGATCCATTATCTGGAAAACCCCCATTCTTGATAACAGGTCCCATACCTTATGGGATCCCTTATCTGGAAACCTGGATACAAAATGGCCATCTCCCATAGATTCCATTATAATGAAATAATCCAAATGTTTAAAAATGATTTCCTTGTGTAATAATAAAACAGTCACTTGTACTTGACCCAAACTAAAATCTAATTAATCATTTTTGGAAGCAAAACCAGCCTATTGGGTTTAATGTTTACATGATTTTCTATGAGACTGAAGGTACGAAGATCCAAATTACAGAAAGATCCAATATCCGGAAAACCCCAGGTCCCGAGCATTCTGGATAACAGGTCCCATACCTGTACACAAGGAAAAGTGTCCCTATAGATGCAGAGTCGTGCAACGGAGTTCACAGACTCCATCTTTTGTATCTGTATCACAGAGCTTACAGGGAGAGGGGCCTATAGGGGGCAGAGGATGGGGGTCTTTTGCTGTGAGGGGGTTTAATTATCCTTTAATGAATATTAAAGGTCACAATATTTTTATTGTGTGCCTTAAAGGGTTGGTTCAGCTTTAAGTTAACTTTTAATACGTAATAGATTGGCTAATTCAATTGCAGTTAAAGGAGAAGGAAAGCTACAGAGGCATTTTATTGAAATAGATTATCTGCAATAGTGCAAGCTAGAATGCAATATTTATTCTGTAGAATGTTTTACCATACCTGAATAAAAAGCTCTAGAAGCTCTAGAAGTTTGTTCAGGATAGCAGCTGCAGTATTAGCTTGCTGTGACATAACTTCCTGTCGTAGTCTCTCCCTGTTTACTTACAGCTCTGGGCTCAGATTACAGCAGAGAAGGGAAGGAGCAAACTGAGCATGCTCATGCCCTGGGCAAGGAGGTTTAAACGGAAAACAGGAAGTCTAATACAGAAGCCCATGTGTACACAATAGAAGGAAAGAAATGCTGTGTTTCTTTTGACAGAGGACTCAGAGCAGCATTACTTTGAGGGTTTACTGGTATATTTAGGTGGACCTTTCTGGTAAGGCTTATTTAGTTTTAACCTTTCCTTCTACTTTAATTTTTTTAAGTCTTTTAATTATTTGCCTTTTTTTTCTGACTCTTTACAGCATTCAGTTGGGGGTCACTGACCCCCATCTAAAAAAACGAATGCACTGTAAGGCTACAGATTTATTATTACTGCTACGTTTTATTACTCATCTTTCTATTCAGGCCTCTCCTATTCATATTCCGGTCTCTTAATCAAATTAATTCATTCATGGTTGCAAGGGCAATTTGGACCCTAGCAACCAGAGTGCCGAAATTGCAAAGCGGAGAGCTGCCGAATAAAAAGCTAAACAACTCAATCACAAATAATAAAAAAAATGAAAACCAGTTGGAAATTGTCTCAGAATATCACTTTCTACGTCATCCTAAAAATTATTTTTAAGGCAAACAACACCTTTAACAGAACAAAAAGCCAAGGCACGGTTTTTTAGAAGCAGGTGTGCAACTTATGTCTTTTGTAGAAAGCGACAGCGCTGTTTTACCCAAACGGAGTGGGGTAACTATAAAAGCACATTTTGTGATGACAATACACCTATAAATACTGTGTGTGTCTAAGGACGGAGCAGTTGTGTTTTCGGATGCCTACACTCTCCAGCAATGAATGGATTAAGTGCCTCCATTCCCCCTCATGCACATTTTTTTCAGTTTGTAAATGAATAAGCGGACACATCTGTTTCTGTGCCGATGGCTCTCTCTTATCCTCCAATTACTCCGCTGCGTCCTTGCGTCATTCGTGTTTATAAGCTGACATATCTTCAAGAGCATATGCTTGGCTACAGATGTTAACTCGTAAAAAAAATATGCGCTGCGGTTACAACTGAGAGCCTTCTGTTGTGTGAACTTGCACACAAACCATGGTTTTCATTTACTCTGGGTGCACACTTCTCTCTTCTTTTCTTTGCTGGATGGAGTCATTTAGTGGAAATATTTGACCTTACACTTGGCATCTGTCTGTCTGGGCTGATAACAAAAACCACCATTACTCATGCATTCAAGCCAGAAAACAGATATAGAAGCTGAAGGCTATGGAGAATTTACTGTGCCATGTTTAGGTGTAAGTTTCAGAGGTAGTGTGTCCTGTTGCTGCATGGCTGGCGGAGGTGGTCGCTTTGGCACAAATTGATCGGAGGGGCACAGATTATTTTTATTTCTGTTAAAAGCGATACTGTCATGGGAAAACATGTTTTTTTCACATCAGTTAATAGTGCTGCTCCAGCAGAATTCTGCACTGAAATCCATTTCGAAAAAGAGCAAACAGAATTTTTAATATTCAGTTTTGAAATCTGACATGGGCTAGACATTTTGTCAATTTCCCAGCTGCCCCTGGCCACGTTGGACCTTTTATCACATGATAAACGTAGGGCTGGAATTAGGGGTAGGCAGCAGAGGTAGTGAGGGTTTCTGGGCCCAGTAGTATTTCTTTGGCATGACTCTGGATAAAAAATCCATGATGGCGCACAGCTTGTAAATGATTATGAATAAAAGGCAAGGCTGTGTATTGTAGAGTCCTGCAGCAGGTCGGATACCCACGGGTAGGGTTGCCACCCGGCCGGTATTTTACCGGCCTAGCCGGTAAAACACCCGCCAAGGCCGGGGCCGGTAATACCCCTTAAAAAAGGCCCTTGTCCTGCCTTAAATCCAATTAAAACGTACCCCTCTGCCCCCTGTGGCATCATGCCACGCCCCTTTGTCAACACACCCCACCCCTTTTGTTCCCTCCCTCACTGCTGGCCGGTAAAGAATTTACTAAAAGGTGGCAACCCTACCCAGGGGTTGCCCTCAAAAAAAGCAGGTACCCTGCCGAATGTGAGTGGGATTTTCAGGTGCGTTCAGAAGTCGCAGGTCTCGCCCTGCAGTTTTCCCTCCACTCGATTCCCCCTTCCATCTGACGCTTCTGTCCTACTTGGCCTCCTTTGATGATGTCACTTCCGGTTTGCAGCAGCCTCACTTCCTGCTTGATGGTGGTCGGCGGGTTGTGGGTAGGGTTGCGGACAAGGCAGTTGCAGGTCCAGGCTCGGGTCAGGTAGCGGATCAAATTGGGTAAATATGCGGGTTCTTTTCTTAGAAATTTGCTTCTGCGTAGGACTCTAATGTATTGTTCTTGAGCATAGGGTGATGCAAGTAGAATTTGTGCCTTGGTCAAAATAGTCCTTGCTTGCTTCATTTCTTATCACACAAAATGTTTATTCATACTTTATTTAAAGATATACAGTATAGAGTCCTGCAGCAGGTCTGGTACCCCCGGTTACACGCAGATAAAGCGGCCACCATGCGGTTTTTCACGTGCAGTATAGATGCAGGTCGTGGGTATGCGGGTTGTGGATCTCGTCTAAATTTCTTATGTTATATTGTCAATATGTCACACCTTTTATAGCTTTACAAAACTTGTTTCTGTCCCCATTCACTTTAGATCAGGGTTGGACTGGAGGATTCAGGGCCCACCGGGGCTGCCACATCATGGCCCCCGCACCCTCCAAGGGTCCCTCACCCCACCAGCATTGTGGCACGTACCTTCTTGCTGTATGCAAGCGAGCAGGGTCGGGCTACTGCCTCAGGGCCCCCCCTCCGGCCCCTCCTGCTGTACCAGTGCGATGCATTGGTGCACATGCGAGCGGCTCACGTTTGTGCGGCTCCAACATCCACCAACATTTGCGGCCAGGGGCCCTCCGGGTTTTTTCCCGGTGTCCCACTGGCCCAGTCTGACCGTGCTTTTGATGATGTTACTTCCATTTTCCAGCAACACCACTTCCTGTTTGATGGTGGTCGGTGGGTTGCAGGTCGGGTTTACAGATAAGGCAGTTGCTGGTCTGGGTCGGGTAGATGATCAAAGTGGGTAAATATGCGGGTTGCGATTCGGTTTGCGGGCTGCGGGGGCGGTCCGGGTCTTAGAAATTGGTTCCACGCAGGACTCTAATACTGTATATTTAAAAAGAATTCAGCATACTGAACCCATAGTGCTCCACCTTATGCGTTTCATACCCTCCGGTACTTACTCATATGTGATCATCACTTATGAGTAAGTACCAGAAGTTACAAAACGCACATATAAGAAGTGATATGCCCCTTGGGACCCGGTACATTTCCCGTTTTGCCCTTTTTCGACTGGCTGTTGAATTGCCACAAATGTTACTTGCTTCATGGCCTGGATTTTACGTGTGGTTTTGTGTGGCTTTTGCTTATAGCCAGGCTTCTCAGTACTTAAATGAGAAAAAGAATTGTGCAATGTACTAATGCCACATAACCCTTAGCACCAAATTGTAGGTTTGCTTGAATTGTTTTGACTGCAACTAGACCACTAAATAGTAACGTTCGTTTAGCTTTGTGCCCATGTTACTCGTCACCAAACCCATGTACATGTCCATAGGAAAACTTTAATTCCAACTTGAAATAATTCTCCCTTCGGTCGTGATTTTATTTTCACAAATGAGAATACGCTTCGGCGCGCATTGTTGTAAACAGCAGCTAGATGAACTCAGGGCGGCTCGTGTGTAAACACATAACTTGTACCGGATCAAGTCCAGCATCGCTGTTTACATTGGCAAGCGACATTGCAGCTCACAATGGGATTGGTATGTAGAAGTTCCCTTTCCTTTCTTCTCACTAGTACATAAAACATTAACCCTCGAAAAAAGAAGTGTTTGTTTACGTGTCATCTCAGATCTCTTTACAGACGAGGAGCAGGCCACGGGCAGTGTTCCATCTCATTTCTGTTAGTCTTTATTTAAAGGAGAACTAAAGACTAACTAAAGAAGTAGGTATAAATGTTGTACATTTTGTTTTGTGCTTGTGTACCAGCCCAAGGCAACCACAGCCCTTTAGCAGTAAAGATCTGTGTCTCCCCAGTAGCTGCCCCAGTAACTCCCCATCTTCTTTTCTGATTCTGATTCACTGATTCACATGCTCTGTGCTGCTGTCACTTACTGAGCTTAGGGACCCACTCACAATATACACTACACAAAGGGGCAGATTTACTATTGGTCGAATTCGAGGGTTAATTGATCGAATTGCGGTCGAATTTTAAGCCTTCAAATTCAAATATGGGTTTTAGCAAAATTCGATCGAACGATTAAATTCGATTCAGCCGATTTTAACCATTCTATCAAATGGTTTTTTTATTCGATCTAAAAATGCTGAAATAACCCTATGGGAGCTTCCCATACGGTTATACAGCAATTCGGTAGGTTTAATCTGGCGAACTAGGGATTCAATTAAAAATTTAAATGGCAAGTAATTCGACCATCGAATGATCAAACGATCGAATAGATTTTTATTTGAATCATTCGAATCGATCGAATTTTTTGAATTCGATGGTCGAAATGCCCAGTAAAAGTATTCGAAAATTCGAATCTTTTTGAAAATTCGATCGAATTTTGAATTTAGTAAATCTGCCCCAAAGTTTAATAGAAATAGTCACAATATAAGGCTGATTAGTCATTAATACAGATAATTATTACATGGCAGCAC
>CM044431.1:20206007-20245843 GCA_024363595.1 Xenopus borealis
TCATCTGTTGATAAGACCTGAGAGTGCAAGCCCTTCTTTTCAAGATATATATATATATATGAGTGTCTAGATAGGTCTGTATGTGTATATATATGTACACAGGTTCATATGGAGGGGTTGAATTTGATGGACTTTGGTCTTTTTAAATCCAACTTAACTAGTAAAGAAATGCATACACAGAAATGGGGGTAACAGGGAGCCTTATCTTAAACAGAGGGTTTTTTGGGATTTAAAAACAAATGACAAGCTTTGTCTTCTAAAGTCTACACTAGTCTTTTGGGGATGTTCTTTAAGTTTTTATTTTGTGTGCTTCCTAATATTATGTTACTTCCACTTACAAATATTGTTAAAAGGATACTGTTTTTTTTTTCAAAACACATCAGTTAATAGTGCTGCTCCAGCAGACTTCTGCACTGAAATCTGTTTCTTAAAAGCTCAAACAGATTTTTTAATACGTGATTTTGAAATCTGACATGGGGATATTGTCAGTCTCCCAGCTGCCCCCAGTCATGTGACTTGTGCTCTTTACTGCTGAACTGCAAGTTGGAGTGATATCACCCCCTCCCTTTCCCCCCCAGCAGCCTAACAAAAGAACAATGGGAAGTAACCATATAGCAGCTCCCTAGTATAAGAAGCAGCTGTCTACTAGTAGTCTAGTAGAACAACACCACTCAATAGTAAAATTCAGGTCCCACTGAGACACATTTAGTTACATTGAGTAGGAGAAACAACAGCCTGCCAGTTCCATAGTGCAGCACTGCCTCTTTCTGAAAGCACATGACCAGGCAAAATGACCTGAGATGCACCTACACACCAATTTTATATTGTAGAGTGAATTGTTTGCAGTGTGATCAGTGTAAATAGAAATAAAAACTACACCATTAAAAATCATGACATAATCCCATTAAATTGTACTTTACACATATTCAGGGTAATCCACCATATTTTTTTTTTTTTAAACTTGTTTTTATTCAAAGTGTTGTACAGAACAAATACATGCGTTAAAATAAGCAGTAATGTTTTGCAGTGTTCTGTTAACATAGTAAGTCAAATATACAGTTTCAAGATAATAGTATTAACTATATAACAATATTAACTTTAACTTCAACTTTCAGCTCAGTTAATAATCAATATATAAGGCCTCTTTAAGAGGTATGTAGGTATGATGATAATAGTTGGTTCGTTAGATGACTCCTGGGGGGTTCACAACTTAGTTCTCGATATCCTTGTGATTGTACATCGTTGCGTTGGGATGATTCCATGACCAATGGCACTTCCTTCAATAGTACTGTGTCATACCAAGTGGTATATTGAAATGTTTGTACTGTGAGGTGTTTGATTTGTGGTGGTAACAATTCTATGTAGTGTGTCCATTTCTTGAAAAATTTTGTGGTGTTTTGTTCTCTGTTGGTCATGGTTTCCAACCAGTCCATATGGAAAAGGTAGTGTATTTTTTGTTTTACTAACAGTGTGGAAGGAGGATCTTTGTTTAGCCAAAGTTGGAAAATAGTCTTTCGGGCTGCTGCTGTTACTATTCCTGTCAAGATTTTGTCTGATTTCCCTAGTTGTGTGTAATTTGTGGTCTCACTAAACATTGCCCATTCTAAATTGGCTTGAAAGGGTTTACCAGTTATCTGAGCACCGTATTCTGCTATATCCGTCCAAAATTTGGTGAGTGAAGGGCATGACCATAAAGTGTGGATTAAATTTGCTTTAGGTGATAGACATCTGAGACATTTGTCTGAGGGCAGATTACCCATTTTATGTCTCCTGGTAGGAGTTAGGTAAGAATTGTGGAGTATTTGGAGAGCCATTTCTTGATATCTACTGACCGGAAGTAGCTTCATCACATTGGTGTGTTGTCTGAGAATATTAGAGATGGCTGTGTTTGGAATGTCAGTTGTCCATTTAAAGCCTGGTCTTTGTTCATTATCTGTATCAATTAGTGATCTTGTAATTTGATATAGTTGTGATGTAGATTGTTTTGCATGTTTATTTTTCCAAATTTGGTTGAAGGGGCTATTTTTATCAGTTTCAGGGATTTTCCTAAGCGTGATGGTTGCAAAATGAAGAATTTGGAGAGTTAGAAAAAAGTGTTGTGTGGTGAATGGATATTTTTCTTTCAGTTTATCGTGAGTATATATTGTGTAGTTATTGTCTATTATGTCATATAGTTTACTTAGTCCCTTGTCACGCCATTGTAAAAGAACAGGATTGCGTCTGCCTATGGGAAAGTCATCATTATCTATCCATGAAATATATGGAGAGGCAATCGGTGAGAGTTTTTCTTTTTTCCTAACAACTTGCCATGTTTTGTAGATGTCTTGGAGTAAAGGATTCGTTTGTAGTTGCGTTGGGACCTTGTTTGACGGGAGCTGTAGTATAGAGTTTAAGGATTGGGCGCCGGCCATATATTGGTCTAGGGAGGTGGTGGTATAAAGATCTCTGTGGTGGATCCAATCTCCCGCATAGCGGATAAGGGCTGCTTCATTGTATTCCTTAATGTTCGGGAGGTTAGTACCTCCCATGTAATCCACCATATTTTGTTCCCTCATGCTCTTTTTTGCCACAGATTAGTTGGGTGTTTGTGGTCATTGTCACAGGACATACCTGAACGGAATTGGTTTGCCAATACAATTGTGCATTGGAATGCAAAAAGCAGAAGGAAAACCCTGAACTGTGAAATGTTTTTAAACGACTCTGTGTTTAATTCAACAGGAGGATAGAAATGCTTTCAGGGAAGACGCCACAGCATTTGAAGCAATTAAGTTTTACCCTATTTTGGCAGGCTTTCCTGCTGAGCCATAAATAGCAATAAATCAGTGTAGTATCAATATGCTACGGAGTTTGAGATTCCAAAACAATGCGCAGAGAATTTTTCTAAATTAGGTTTTAAATTTATCTTGGGTCTCCGTTAAATAAAGAGAAAAATGTATAATTTCCCATGCTAAAACTTTAAAGGGCAGTCAAAGTTCTGGCATGGGTGGAGATGCTGTACTAATTTCCACATACAGTCATATGCACTGAAATGACCCTCTGTGGCTGGCTACATCTTTCCGCTCTACAAATGAAGTGTGACCCCCATTCCCTGCCTCAGACCCCTTACAGAAACCTGTATATCGGTTATTCCAGTATAACATTTCTTTCTGGTTATGTCTCAATTATCCCGTCTTCAGTAGGAATGACAGAAGCTAAGCATGTGTCCTACTATACTTCAACAATCTATACAAATAACTGTTGCTGCTGGGTTTAATAATGTGTGTGAATAGGATGAGTATAAATAAAGCACAGGAATGTGCAATATTAAAACAGAAACAAGCAAACACTGGCCTATTATTTTTCCATCCAATTAGTACATCATTAGTACATCATTGGACCTTGTTCAGGTTTGACCAGTTTGTGCAGAAAATTTCGTTACACCATGGACTCCAATGGGCTGTGGATATGGTCTTCACTATTTTGGGACGGCCATGGGATCCAATCTGTGACCAGAACCATCAAACTATTACTTGGGTGGCCAAATAGAGTGTCCACTCTCATGATGATCTGGCGGATCTCTCTGTGTGTGAGAAGAGCTTAAGAGCTGGTCATTATTAATGGTGATACCAGTAACGAAAAAATTCTTAAAGGGGGCTCCTATAAGGAGTTGGCTAAGAGATTAAGTGATCGCCCTTTGGTGATGGAGGTATACTCCTGGCCCAAGCTGAACAAAGATGGTTAAACTACTGCTCTGTGCAATGGAATATTGACATTAGCAATGCTAAGTTCCCTGTCCATTTCTTCTTTACCTAGAAAGAGACTACAGCAATCTGTGTGAGAAACAGCCAATAGGAAGACTACTTTTCAGGCAGTTTTGTGACACCAGATCGGAGCTGAAAAGGTGCATTGAGTTCCTGGATGCTGTGGTAAGTTCCTGATGCCTCATTTTTTTTATTTGTTTCAAATATAATTTTCTCTGCCTACAAACTCATGAAGTACAAGTCCCATTATCGACATCTAACACCAGGGGATGGTTAGTGAACTAGAGGCTGGCTAGACCAGCTGTGGGTGATCCATGCTCCTAAAGATGGTGTTGCACTATAACAAACGTTATCTTTCAGTGTGGTGCAACGTTTTACAAAAAAGGCAAAAAGACAACCATTAACCCTAGTGGGAAAAGCAAAATGGGTTCCATATGGTGTCGGGAATCTGCTACATCTGAAACAAATTAGTGTGATCTCATTTATTAGTTTTGTACTGAATTTGCGTTTTTCTAGCACATCTGTCTGCTAGGTTTATTTATTATTTGCACTTGCAATATACCCATGTCTATTCTAATATCAAATAATTACTAAATGATATAATATAATCACTAAAGTAAATTTACCAAGTTCAGGACAGGGATTTTGCTTTGGTAATGGACACTTGTACCTCTCCCCATACTGAAACCAGAAGTGGAACAAAAGATACAGGTAGTCATTTACAAATCTCCGGGAGGTATACTAGGGAGGTAAGGATCAGATTATGTTGGATCTCGGCCTGCTCTGCCCCGCTGTACTTCTGCTCCTGCTCTACCTGCACCAGGAAGCAGTTTTTCCGCTCTGGTTTTGGCACCAAAATGTGTCATTTTGCTCTGTAATCTGCCTGCAGTTGAATAAGACAAGAAGGCAGCAGTTATACATTGTCTGCCCCTAGCCCAGGGGTGCCCAAAAGGTAGATGGGGATCTACCAGTAGACCTTTAGCTGGTGATCAGTAGATCTCAAGACGCTGTCCCTGTGTTTTATATCACCTCCTGTTTCATGCTTTTCATTCAGATATTTATTATGTTAAGGTTACATAAGAAATAGCTGTTTGTTAATTATAGCAATATACAATTTCTCATGAATCAATATTTAAGTAATATTGTCCATGGAACATAATGATAATAATGCTTTTATGGATGTAGATCCTAATGGGACAACATCACTAAAAGTAGACCTCGCATTAGTAAAGTATGGACACTCCTGCCCTAGTCTAAAGGGTGCAAAAATGCATTGGTTTAAAGTGCCATCTACTTCTCCTTAACTTAGATGGGAGGGGGAGATTTAAAGGAGAAGGAAAGACTTGCTGCACTTGGGGGTGCCAAATGTTAGGTATCCCAAGTGATTGTATTGACTAACCTGAAACCTGGGGCCAAAGCTCCTATAAGCAGAAACTGCACCGGCCCAGGGCACCACAGAACGATCTTCCTCCTTCTTTGTGTGGCAACGCATGCGCAGTAGAACAAAAAGCTGGAGATTTGAAGAAAGAAGAAGACGGAAGTGTATTGTTCCGTGGTGCTCACTGATATAACCCTGAGCTGGTGCAGTTTTCTGCTGATAGGAGTACCTGCCCAGGGTTTCAGGTAAGTCAAAACAATCACTTGGGGGTGCCTAACATTTGGCATCCCCAAGACCAGCAAGCCTTTACATCTCCATTAAGACAACAGGCAAGGCAGGAGAACAGGAGGAATCAACAGTGTGATAAAAGCCAAGAGAAAGGTGTGGAAGAAATGAGAAGTGGAAGACAACAAAAGGAAAGAGACAAAGTCAACACAATGAAAGAGCAGAACTTAAAAAAGGGGAAGTTGAAGTGAATTGGAAGGTACATATTAAACTGAGAAAAGAAGAAGAACAATGTTATGTCAGGTAAAATAAAAGAAAACAACCTAACACAAACATAGGCAATACGGTTGTTTCCAGCAAACTGTTCGCTTTGGCCAGCAGGTAACACATTCCTGGTGAAAAATACAGCTATGAGTTTATTTAAGACGAAAGAAGCCTAGTGACCTCGTTTGCTCCCGCAGCTGAACTGGAGCTCAGTAATGTCTTTTACTTCTGGTATTACTTAAAAGAGGATTGATATTGGCAGGCAAAGTGTTTCATCTCTGCAATCCATTCATATGGTTCCCAGCCCACATGATCTGGGTGCAGATTGGGAACGGGTTGCATAAAGTGAGCAGTTGAGGTGCCAGATGATGTCTACTCCAGCCTCCCTGCAAAACAACTTTGTCGCCTCCTCACAACCGCTTACTTCTTTTAAATACTGTAATAGCTGGTGGCACCTCTGATATCAATCTGACGTACTGTACCGGCCTACTGTATATTCGCAACATTCCTTCTTTACATTATGGTGTTTATAAATAATAGTGAGAGCTGCTGTGCTGATTTTTTGAGCAAGTCATTCACAAACAAAACAACATGCAGAATCATCTCTGGTGAGCAAATATAAAAACTGCTGTTTCTGTTGCGTACTTCTGCACTTTTTGTTGACTTTGTATATATGGTTGGATAGCACATCCAGGGGAAGATTTATTAAAGGTCTAGTTGTTTTTTCCACATAAAATTCGAGTTATTTTTGAGCCAAAAAAACTTCCTAGTTATAAAAAAAAAACCTTTTTTTTTTTAGATTTGTTATAACCCATTAAATTGATTAGAACCCATTCCAGTTGTGAGTTTGTTCAAGTTTGTTTGAGATCTAAATAATCTCAATATATCGGTAAAATTCGACCTTTGATAAATAACCCACCTAATCATGTTCTATGACATCCAAAAGGGTTTCATTAAACTGCAACCTCAACCTGACTGCTTGTCTCTCATAAGCTTTTATTAGATGCCCATGGGATCCAATCAGTAGGGAGCTTTAAGGTTGGAAATGCGTATTAGGACAAAAAGTATCCCCTTGCAAATTTATATCTCAACGATTGTTCACATGTTGCTCAAGCGGGATGAGGACTGAGCTGGGCCATAGATGAACACATATGCAGAGGCCCCTCTATATGGTTTGCTCAAGTTAATTCAGCCTGTTTGCATCCAGTCGGTGACCTTACAGAAGAAGAAGATCTGTAGCAGATGTTGGTCTAATCTGACATCCTTCATGGTGGGACAAATCAATGTTATATGATCATTTTACCTCCAAGCCAACATTCTAATCTCATAAGGATATGTTTGCATCTAACAGATTCCCTGTCTCCCCAATCTATACCCGCTTCAAAGGCTTTTTGTGTGCCTGAATGTAATTGACAATCTGCCACTGCTTCCTAAGCTGGGCTATGCTGACGTGTAGCATCCAGGCACACATAAAGCCTTTGAAGCGCATCACTACTTACTGCCTCTTAACCCAGACCCACAAACTCACAACCTCTCACTGATAGAGGGGCCCAAATCTGGGCCAGTTAAAGCTGCAACTTTCTCCATAAGTTCTGTGCTTATATATGAACACAGGTTACTACACCAAATGCACACAATTCTTCAAAGACTGTGCTTATACAGCTATGCTAGTATTTTCTTGGAACAACCTGTTGTACTACACACTAGAGTCCTGTATTTGGTTAGGCAACTGTGATATGCCTGCAAAGTGGTTGTGTTTTGGGCATAAAGACTCCAGTACATCCACGGGTTACCTGCCCCAGGCCAATTGGAGGCTTGCTTTTCCCCCACCCCCTGAACTTAAAATTAACTTCTAACCTGGTGGATCAGCTTCTAGCGTGATATCATTTAAACCCACCTTTGATGTAATTTCTGGTCTGCACGGGTCCTAGTTCTAGTTAAAGTTTTGTCAGTGTGGGTAGGTTTGGTAGTGTTGACAGGGGACTCAATAGCATGCCAGCAGTTCCAGGTGAGGTTGTGAGTTAGTGGGTCTGGGTTAAGAGGCAGTAAGTAGTGGTGCGCTTCAAAGGCTTTATGTGTGCCTGAATGCTACGCCTCAGCATAGCCCAACACTGGAAGCAGTGGCAGATTGTCAATTACATTCAGGCACACATAAAGCCTTTGAAGCGTACCACTACTTACTGCCTCTTATGTTGACATTTGGGACAAATGAATCCCATAATACAAGCTGGTGCTGCAGCAAAGCAACCAACTACACCAAGCACAGAGTTCACCCATATTGTATTAATCCTAAATGGGTCTGGGTTAGGCACGGGTCTACCCAACAGGACTCCCTTGCAGTACTCTACTGCACACACACATTTTGAAAACCAAGCTGAAGTCCTTCAAGAATGAGACTGGAAAATGTTAAATAAGATGCTTTATTTACTGTATACTATTTGTTATATAATGTGTTTTCTGAGACATGGCAGGTGGAGACCATTAATCCTTCATGCGATTTCCTCTCTGGTTCTGTAATAGTTTCAGACAAGCCACATCATAAGAATATAGTCCAAACCAGAGTTGCACATAGTTCACACTGCACTTTAAAACCTGATCTCATCAACCCATAAAAGACATTAAGGTATCAAAGCAGTAATCCCTGCAATTGTATCCTAGTTGTTGTAGCTGTAAATTCCATATTCCACTTTCAACTTCCATATTTCCTGAGATTTTGTTCATTTCTTGATTTCACAATACTCTGTTTTTATTTTCCACCAAAACCCACTGTGGTTGAACGCCTCACTGGTAAAGAGATCTTTTTCTCTCGCTTTGGATATTTCTTAGGAACATGACAGTCTGTTCTTCTGGCTAGATCTCCTAAACACATTTTTTTGGAATTCAGTATTGCCTTGCTTCTTTCATACACTTAGTCATTTTAAAGCCACAAGAGGCCCTATGAGCTACGACTCTGGAGGCAACTCCGCAAATGTCAGCTGAGGGAATCTGAATTCAGCTTTGTCATGTAATGCCTGCAGATATTTTGAGGTTTTTTCATTAAACCAAGGCAGGTTTGCAGTGTTGTGGTCATCAACATTATTATGCAGTAGATGTTTCTGTCTTTCAAGGAATCTGTTCTGCCATAGGCAAAGTCTTGGCGCAAAGTAGAAGTTGTACTGCACATCAAGAAATAGTGCCTTTTGTTTACAGTCTGTAAATGAAGAAAATGGAAAATTGAGAATGGTGGAGCTGTCCCAAAGAGAACTAATTGCCTATTGATTGTTCTAAAGCCTGGGACACCACAAAGTAAAGCCAGAACAGGTTAACCAGGACTGTGGCCTTGGTATTTAATTTGCCCTACTGATTAAGGAGAACTAAAGCAACCCTAAAAAGCCACAAATCCTCTGTCCCTTAGAAAGGAAGGAAGCGTTTGAGAAAAAAGGGGAGAAGGATTATATGCAATAGGAACAAGCCACCCCTCACTCGTAATTAGACCCAGACCAGGTTGGTAAATTTAGTAGAGTAGAGAATCATATAAAGTGGGTTTCCCTAATGAGCTTTATGAAGGCGAAAGTACAATAATAAAGGCTTCTTCAGGCAATAGAAACCGATAACCAAAGTATCGAACGATGAAAACTCAAAGGGAGTAGCAGTCTAAAAATTGGACATAATAGTCTGCATCTACAGACCAATATTTCCAAAACAGATTAGTTAGCTTTGGTTACCCAAATGAAGGATGAACTGGACCCCATATATGGTTTTTTTGCAGCGTTTACTAACCCTGTGGGTAATTGCTCACTGATTTGTGTTATATTTTGTGCCATTTTTATCAGCAATATTGTGTTTCCAATAATCATCCTTATCCTTTTGATAATTTTAGTGATGTAATTAGAAATGCACTTTAATTTTATTATTTCAATTTATTTATTTTTTTAAATTTAGTGGAATACCAAATCCTGCAGAAACATTTAAGCCAAATTCTGAACCTAATCTGAATCCTCATTTGAATTTAGGTTTTGGTGCATCCCTACTTTTAAGTATGGGCCCCATTATTTGAAAACCCGTTATACAGAAATCTTAAAATTACAGAAATTCTTTCTCCCATAGACTCCAATTAACCCAGATTTATTTCTTTTTCTCTGTAATAATAATAAAACAGTAGCTATTACTTGATCCCAACTAAGATATAATTAATCCTTATTGGAAGCAAAACCAGCCTATTGGGTTTATTTAATGTTTGCATGATTTTTTTGGCTTGAGATATGAAGATCCATTATCCAGAAAGTTCAGAATTACAAAATGGTTGTCTCCCATAGACTCAATTTTATCCAAATAATAATAAGTTTCCTAATACAACAGTACCCTGTATTTTTTCCCATCTAAGATATAATTAATCCTTATTGGAAGCAAAACCAGTCTATTGGGTTTATGTAATGTTTACATGATTTTCTAGTAGACTTAAGGTATGAAGATCTAAATTACAGAAAGATCCTTTATTTGTAAACCTCAGGACCTCAGTATTCTGGACAACAGGTCCCATACATGTACTGCATGATGACACAGAATTAAAATGAGTCAGAGGACATCTCATTCAATAAGTGTCAAAGTGCGTCTAAGATCTTTTCAAACGTCCTCTCAGACTTTGTTTTTTTTCCCTTTTTTGTCTTCTTTGTCTAGGCAGAATACGAGCTGGCTCCAGATGAGAAGAGGAAAGACCATGGCATAAGGATTTTGGACACCTACTTCAACAATGGGGTGAGTCACTACAACAAATTTAGCAAATACAGCAAAAGTCAAGAAACCGTAGCCACTAACCCAATTTATCTCCTCAAGTAGTAGTTAAGATAATGAAAGCAAGCGATTTATGTTAGTTCTACATAATGCATCAGTTTTCCATTTTATTTGCCTGAATGTTCAGACCTAATACGATCCACCATTTGGGTGTGAAAATCAGACCGATTCATTTGTTTAGAGACATTACCAAATGACCAAGACTTTGTGCACTACCTACTTCATGTAGGAACTTAATATAATATACATTAAGTGGTACAGTGATATTGGAAGTACTTTTTCTAAATTATTTTTGATTTTGCTCTGAATTTTCTCGAAGACTTTTCCATTGACGCCGAGCAAAAGACCTCTTGCTTGTTTAAGTGTACCACAAAGTGGGAATGCAAGAAGTTGTTTATTGAAGTCTGTATGTCATTTCTTCATGTGTGTGAGGTCAGGAATTCTGTACAGTAGGTTCCAAAACACTACTTAGCTTCACTTGAAAGTCATGATGAAATAAAAATCAGTCTGGATGGTAAGAAAGAGAAGTAGTTAAGACTGAAGGAGTGAAACTGCCAGTGGGCAAAATAGCAGACAAATAGAACAGCTACAAATAACTTGGTATACCAAATTCACATGGGAAGTGTGATGACTGGGCATGGACGATGGCAACATCTACCACCAAAGGAAAAGCAGGTCTTGAAGAGCCTGCTCAATGGCAAGAACAAGATACACGCCATCAACATGTACATCCTGCCAGTCAACAGCTACCCTGTCGGTATATTGAGTTGGCCAAAAGAGAGCATGGTGGCTGAAGATTTGAAGTTCCTGCAGGAGATGCACTTTTGACACATAGCTGGAGTGGCTGACTCAGTGATCATTGCCCAAGGACAGGACACTAAGCACCATATCAATAGATATACAGCAATAGACAGAACCCAAGGTGAAGGCTGTGCACAGAGCCTGCACAACCAAGTAGCTGGCATACAGGAACATATTCACAGCATATGAGCTAAACTCCACAGAAGGTTGTGAAGAATAACAGGGCCAAGATTCTGTGGAACTTCCAGATCCAGATGGACAGGCAGGTACCTGCCAATCTGCTAGACAAAGTTGTGGTTGACAAGGACCAGAAGACAGAAGTGGTGATGCTGCCAAGTAACAGCAACATCAAGAAGGAATATGAGAAGCAGGAGACATACCAAGAAGAACTTGAGAGGATGTGAAAAGTGAAGGACAGCATTGTCCCAGATGTTGTAGGAGCACTTTTGGGCTGTCACTACTAAACTGTGATAATGGCTCGAACAGATCCCAGGAAAAACATCTTCTGTCCAGGAAAGTGCTTTTCTGGGAACAGCTAGGGAGCCCTCAAACTCCAAGGTCTCTGGTAGAGACCCCAAAGAAGACACATGCCATCCATAGGGGTGGTAAGACCTGCTTATATATATATTATATATATTTCATGTCCTCCAGGTCCTAGGAACATTATGGTTCTTAATGTGTTTCCTGATGCACAATACACTTAAGGACCACCTATTGCTGAGTCCCACAGGGCAGTAATAACAAGTTGCCACAAAGGGAAACCTGTTAATTAGTGAACATCCTGACCTTTTCAGCTGCAGCCACAGGGGCCCCAATTCGAGACGAAGACAAGATTATGAGCAAATTTGCTCATATGAATTTCCCTTTAAAGAGCAGTTATATATTCGGCTTTACACAATTCACCAGTGTTATCTCTGTTTCCAAGAAATTTGGGCAATAAGAATTTAGCCCCAGAGTGTGTGGGGGGCTGTAAGCAGTTCCAAGGTTGCAGCATTTCCACTAATGGGTAATGGTTACTTTAAACAGTCATGCTCCCTCCACATCTTGGAAAGCACATTGTGACTGTTTTCTGAAAGCCATTCTTCCAGACCTCTGAAATGTTAAACAGATGTTCTTGGCCAAGTACAATAGCAACAGGAAATGAGTTTTGAGTGTGTTTTTAAAAGTTTGGCGTGGAATCAAAGCTCAAGCTTTTTCAACCATAAGACATATTACACCGAAAATTCAGATTACAGTAGGTATGTGTAGGTTGTCTGTATTTCTGTTCATTTTAAGAACATTGTGCTTGTGCAGCTGGATGACCTTATCTCCTTCACACTAACTAAGGATTTAATTGGTGGCAGAAAAGGCTTTGTTCTGGTACTGGTGGTGACGTTCCACATGGGTTGTCATATGATTTACTTCTTCCTAAGGCTTACATTAATATTTTCTTAAGAGTAAATGGTAGTAAAAAGTTTGTGATGTTAACTCATAATCTCATACTGTTTATAATTATATAAAATAGGATTGTCAAGCTCTACAGTTGATATTCAACTGCAACTCACCTTCTAAAGGTCCACATGTTCGGTATTAATTATATAGTGTTAAAGTTTATGTTTTGTTCATGTGTCTATTATGCCACTGCCACTCTCCCTTCCAAGAGACTATTATCCCACTGTTACTATCGACACCATCTCTCCCTACTATACCTGCTGTCCCACAGTCACACTCCCTTCCCAGAGACTATTATCCACTGTTACTATAGACACCATCTCTCCCTACTATACCTGCTATCCCACAGTCACACTCCCTTCCCAGATACTATTATCCCACTGTTACTATAGGCACCATCTCTCCCTACTATACCTGCTATCCCACAGTCACACTCCCTTCCCAGATACTATTATCCCACTGTTACTATAGACACCATCTCTCCCTACTATACCTGCTATCCCACAGCAACAGTCCCTTCCCAGAGACTATTATCCACTGTTACTATAGACACCATTTCTCCCTACTATACCTGCTATCCCACAGTCACACTCCCTTTCCAGAGACTATTATCCACTGTTACTATAGGCACCATCTCTCCCTACTATACCTGCTATCCCACAGCCACAGACTATTATCACACTGTTACTATAGGCACCATCTTTCCTTACTGTACCTACTATGCCATAGTCACACTCTATTCTCATATGATTTTATCCCCACTAGCACTATAAGTACTGAACATGCAGCCTGCATATTTAATAAATAATATTATAACTATAACTGGTCTGGGCCTTCACATGTCACTGGATCCACAAGGAGATTGCTAATATAATCAAGTTAACTCTACAGAGGATTTGGTTTTGTCACATTTGGCAGATTTGTCAAAATGTGAGTTTAGAGCATAATAAATGAAAACTAAAACGGCCAAAACCTTCAAGTGGTGAGTTCTATCACTCATTGATAAATACAATTCTAAAAATCCCACAGGAATGTGGATCAGTTTCTATTTATTACGCTCTAAACCCACATTTTGCTAAAGCCCCTAGGTTTAACATTTCCTTTTAGTAGCCATATACTGTTTCAAGAGATCCGTAACAAAGGAAAGTGATTCAGAGTACAAGGTCCAACCAAGCTTATAGAATTCTTTCATTAGATCATTGCATTCCAAGCATCCAACCTGGCATTATATAACAAAATATTTTTCCTCTTAGTGTTCGGTTTGGAGAAATAAACAGTTTGCAAACTAAGGAAACTTAATTTTAAACACGGGAAACATGTTGTTGAGTGATACTCTCCATCTGAAAAACTAGATTCATTAGAACATGTGTATCAGTTCATTCAGTCAACAACATGAGCATTATTAACTTGCAAGTAATCAGCAATCAATTAAAAAAAAAAAAGACCATAGTAATGTGAACTGTCAATCTAGCAGCAGTTCCCTGCCCCACCTCTATGCCTTAGACATAGAGGTGGGGCAGATAATTACTTTCACTTTCCATTCAGCACTTCCTAGATGCCACTGCTTCCCACACATTCCCCCAGTTCTATTAATCATTTAATTGTGTAGCCAGGACATGGGGATAGACACCGGTTCCCCCATTCTGGGGCACAAACAAGATTCTGAGATGATGCAAGGCTTGTCTTAATAACAGTGTCCACAAAATGGCTCCTGCCTGCTTGTTATAATTATGACTTTCCAGACTGAAGGAAACAAGATTAAAATAATTTATATAGTGTAATTAATGTTCATTTTGCTTGACGAATGTGATAAAATATGAATTTGAATTTTTTTTTGGGGTGACGGGTCCACTTTAAATGAAACAACTCAGACTTTCAGCTTTAATTCAGTGGGTTGAACAAAAAGATTGTATAAAAATGTGAGGAACTATTGACTCAGGCTATTTCATGGACAGTTGTGGGCAAGTCCTTTGTTATGTCATTATCAGTGAAGCAGATAAAAGGCCTGGAGTTGATTTTAAGTGGTGGAGGGTGCTTGTATTTTGAAGATGTTGCTGTTAACAGACAACATGCAGTTGCTCTACATCGGGTAAAAAAAAATCCAAAAACAGAAAAAAACACATCAGAGAAATTGCTACAATATTAGGAGTGGCAAAATCTACAGTTTGTTAGATCCTGAGAAAGAAAGAAAGCGCTGGTGAACTGCAAAAAGACCTGGACGTCCATGGAAGACAACAGTGGTGGATGATCACAGAATCATTTCCATGATGAAGAGAAACCCCTTCACAACAGCCAAACAAGTGAACAACACTCTCCAGGAGGTAGGTGTACCAATATCCAAGTCTACCATAAAGAGAAGTCTGCAATAAAGTAAATACAGAGGGTGCACTACAAGGTACACTCATATGCATCAAAAATAGAAAGGCTAGTTTGGACTTTGCTAAAGAAAATCTAAAAAAAGCCAGCACAGTTCTGGAAAAACATTCTTTGGACAGATGAAACCAAGATCAACCTCTACCAGAATGATGGCAAGAAAAGTATGGAGAAGGCGTGGAACAGCTCATTATCCAAAGCATACCTCATCATGTGTAAAACATTTGGGAGGCAGTGTGATGGCTTGGGCGTGCATGGCTGCCAGTGGCACTGGGACACTAGTCTTTATCCATGATGGGACACAGGAGAGAAGCAGCTGAATGAATTCTGAGGTGTTCAGAGACATACCATCTGTTCATATCCAGCTAAATGCAGTCAAATTGATTGAGAGGCGTTTCATAATAAAGATGGACAATGACCAAAAACATACAGCCAAAGCAACCCAGGAGTTTATTTAAGCAAAGAAGTGGAATAATCTTGAATGGCCAAGTCAGTCACATGATCTGAACCCAATTGAGCAAAAAGCCCATGCAGTAAAGGCCTGGCAGAGCATTACAAAGGAGTAAACCCAGAATCTGGTGATGTCCATGAGTTTAAGACTTCAGGCTGTCATCGACAGCAAAGTGTTTTCAACCATGTGTGTATTAGAAATGAACATTTTATTTTCAGTTTTTTAATTTGTCCAATTACTTTTGTGCCCCTGAAATGAAGCGATTGTGTTAAAAAAGGCTTTTTCCCCTCACATTTTTATACAATGTTTATGTTGAACCCACTGAATTAAAGCTGAAAGTCTGCAGTTTAACTGCATCTGAATTGTTTTATTTAAAATTCATTGTGGTAATGTACTGAACCGAAATTAGAAAAAAAGTTATATCTGTCCAAATATGGACCTAACTGTATATTATCACTGTGCAGTTGCATTTGTATTGGAAGCTGTACTGGTCCTGACTTGAAGAGTTATTTTCCTGGTTGTCAAGCACAGGCGGGAAACCTCTACACTGATTCTTTTTTTCTTGATAACTTTTCAGTTAGTCTTTATTGCTCTTTTAACTATTACCCTGCTTGTAATGCCATTTATTTAGTTTGTAGGTAAAAATGCTATGTTGTTGTCAGGGTAACTGAGAGAAAGATTGTGAGCTTTCAATGCCATAGTTATTTTCAGTTTATATTGCTTAGCTCTTTTATTAATCTTTTATCATCTCTCATTCATCTTCCATCTGTTGAGTGGTTACTGGGGTAGTCAACATCTTGCAGCACTGAGTTCCTGAATTTAAATCCAGTTTGGACACTGTCTGGAAGGAGTTTGTATGATCTTCTTGTCTTCATGGTCTCCTATGGGTTGTCCCACTCCAAAAACATACAGAAAATAATTGGCTCCTAATAAGATTTACCTTGGTGTGTGTGAATGTGATAGTAGAGACCTTAGATTGGGGGTCCTCAACCTTTTTCACGGTGAGATACATTTAGAAATATAAATATTTGGGGAGCAACACAAGCATAAAAAATGATTCTGGAAGGCACAAAATATGTGCAGTGATTGGCTACTTGTTAGTCCCTATGTGGGCTCTCAGCATACAGGAGACTCTTTTTGGCAGTACACCTGGTTTTTATGCAACCAAAAGTTGCACCCAAGCCTGGAATTCAAAAATAAGAACCTGCTTTGAGGCAACTGAGAACAGCATCCAAGTGGTTGGAGAGCAACATGTTGTTTATATATAGAACAGTTTAATTTGTAGAACAGAATGTCAAGAATAGAGATTCAGAAAGTTGAGAATGCATGGAATAGAATGGTGAGGTGAATGGTTATTTTTAACAGTGCACCAAAACAAGCATTACACAGTGATAACCTCTGACATAAAACATAATTTGAATGTGTGGGATAGAACCATTAGACTGTGTGTGGGATAGGACTGTTAGACTGTGTAGGATAGAATGCTTAGACTGTGTAGGATAGAATGGTTAAACTGTGTGATAGAAAGGTTAGACTTTGTAGGATAGAATGGTTAGACTGTAGGATGGAATAGTAACACTTTGTAGGATGAAACAGTTAGACTGTGTAGTATATAATGGTTAGACTGTGTAGGATAGAATGGTTAGACTGTATAGGATAGAATGGTTAGACTGTATGGTAGAATGGTTACACTTTGTAGGACAGAATGGTTACACTTTGTTAAATAGAACAATTAGGCTTTGTAAGATAGAATGGTCGTACTGAGTGTCCTAGAACGGTTAGACTGTGTAGATTAGAACAGTTAGACTGTGTAGGATAGAACAGTTAGACTTTGTAGGATAGAACAGTTAGACTTTGCAGGATAGAACAGTTAGACTTTGTAGGATAGAACAGTTAGACTGTGTAGGATAGAACAGTTAGACTGTGTAGGATAGAACAGTTAGACTGTGTAGGATAGAACAGTTAGACTGTGTAGGATAGAATTGTCACACTCTGTAGGATATATTGGTTATGCTGTGTGGGATAGAGTAATTAGACTGTGTGGGATAGAAGAGTTAGACTGTGTAGTATAGAACAGTAAGAATAAGACACCTGTTGCTTTGTGTCACTTGATGTTTGCTGGCCATAAGCACTGTGCTGTGGAATTTGCTGGTGCTGTATGAATAATCGTAATAGTCAGAATTCATGTGTAGTATGGAATACATTTCTGAATGACTGTGAATTGTTTGTCGCACAAGGGCAGCTCAAAAAGTCAAGTATAGCTCTTTAAGAAACTGTCATACCCTTGTTATGCTACAGTATCCAAGAGAGGGAAGTAGACAGTACTGGACTGAGCTAATTAACAAGCAAGAACAAAAACAGAATTTCTGAATCAAACAGCCTGGCTTGTTGTTTGCATAATCCTACTACTAGTGTTTAGCCTGTACTCGGATCCACCTTTGTTTTAGACATTGACTTATGTTACTCCCTTCCTTCCTTTTCTCGTGGGATGTAACATTTTTACATTTATTTCTAGACTTGTAAATTTTGTATATTCCTTGTTTCAGGCGTGCATTGTGCAAACTCTTTCCAGTTTTCCTTACATGGACATGGCGCTTGCACAGATAAGCCCCGAACTGCGTTTGGGAACCTGTGTCATGTCCTCCAGTTGCTCATTGTACTGTCGAGAGTGTGGCCCTAGTACAATGCTCAGGATGTGGAACTGTAAAAGGCTTTTGGCTAGTCCAGAACATATTCTTTACATGCATTATAAAGCTATGAATGAAGTACCAGGTCTAACTGTTGGGGTGTAGGAGTGTAGCCACGGTGGTGTAGCAACAGAGGTTGCCAAGAGGCCAAAGTGAAATAGATCAGATATTTTTTAGAGCATAAATATAATACCGAATTGGAGAATCAGGGCCCATGAAGCCTGAGTGTGAAGCATGCCCCTAAATGGACATACACACACCTTTTTTCCCAGTTATATAGGGTTCAAATTTGGCTTGACCCAGCTCTTTGATTTGGCCTAATCTTGATAAAAATAGCTTGGATTAAACTTAATTCTCTTACACCTTCCAAAATACTTTTCAAAGTATGACTTTTCTAAGATAGTCAGTGAAAATGCTGTGTTACTTTAACCAAACAATCATATAAGTCCAATTTGTTTGAAAGGAATCTGAAAGAGACAACCATTCCTTACTGTATCACCAATAATCTATCCGTATGCATGAACTAAAAAGAGAATGTGTAGGCACTTTGTAGTTGTCCACACCTCATTTTGTCATGATGAGTGTTTAGGAGTAGTGGAAAACACCATTTCATTTTAATTTTAGCCCAAATTTTATTTTTTTTGCGCAATGGTGGGTCACATAATCATATTCCATGATCTGCTAATGGTCCAGCTGCCATTGCTTATATCACATGGTGAGCCCATGTAGGCTGATCATAAGAATAGTTAGGGATATCAAGAAAATCCTGCCGGTAGACTTAGGGTAGATCTATTTGGAGAGGATTGTATCCATGGCTTGAATGAACCTTTGTGGTTTGTCTGGCTGTCATTTGGGGTGCTTTTTTGAGCATATAGGCCAATGAAGCTACAAATAAATCCACAAACAGACACTCCCACTGTTTTATAAGCCATGTAGTATTGTCATGTAGCTTATGTATTGATAATACAAGTTGGAGTATCATGGCCATTTGTCTTCCCATATATTTTTGTGCATTGTGCACAGCCATTACGGTCATTGGCTGAATTTAGAAAATCAAGTTCAGAATACTGGTCTTTTCCAATGTTTTTCATGGTATTTAGTAGTTTGCAGCAATTCTTTCCTGTGTGAAAAGATAAAAATAATTAGATCAGAGTTGGGACACCTGTGGTGGTTATCCAGATGTTATTGTTGAATTTATCTCCCAGCGTTTACATTTTATACTTCCACTTTTGTACCCATACTATGTTATGTTGGCCAGTTCATGATCTCAAATCTTTGATAGTTCGAGTGTTGAGAACAAGGGACGTTTCTGTTGTTGCAGTGAACGATAATAATCCTGGAGACAACAGGACATTTTCCGATTAGAACCTGGTTATTTTATGTATCGTTCTCAGTTGTGTGTGTGACTGCAAGTGCACCTGATATGTGATCTTTATATGGTCAACAGTTTAAAAGCCACTGCGTAGATTACCATTGTAAGGCAAATATTGACAGGTTTGTGTAAATGCAGATAATTGGCTGTTTCAGATGTAAAGGCCTGAGAGGTGGTGTATGTGGTGCGAAATGTTTGTGCCATGACATAAATTTATTAAGTAAGCAGTGCTACCTCTTGGAGGTCACCTGGACACATCGCTTTCCCACCGAGTGAATGGTAAATTTATGAAAGCTGTATCTGCTTTATCTCTTTTCATAAGGAAGACTATGTGTAATGCCATGCCACCTTGCAATTTAATTTTGATCACCAGGTGAAGCTTGTGGGGTCAGTGTTAAAGGCCTCAGAAAGGCAACTCCTGCTTGTATTTATAAATGCCAATATGCACAAAAAGTGTACAAACTAAGCCAAAGTATTTCAACTCTAGGGATACACTCTGGATGATATATATGAAGGTCTGCGGTATCATGCTTAGTAACCATATTGTGCATCTGTCCATTGGGTAATAAAGAAAACGCCATTTACTCAGTTCTTCATGTCGGGCAGCAAAGTTAAAGCAAACAGATGGCTCTGTGTTCATATGTTTTCTGTCCTTGGCCGTGGTGGTCCTGATTTTTCAAACTGTGTAGCAGATTTTTTAAGATGTAGTACCATATTAGCCATTTGAAAAAAATGTAAAGTTTGGTGATGCCTTTTATTGGCTAACTGAAGAAGTAACAATTGCAAGCTTTTGGAGCACACAGGCCCCTTAGTCAAGCAAAATGCAGAATTAGCAGTGCAGAAAGGGACTGACAGATGCTGCTTCCACTTGCAATTATGTTAAAAATGCTTTTGAAACCATTGTAGTCTAATGAATGACTATTGGAAAGCTGCTTAAAATCAATGTAGTTATTATATGCAAACATATTTTTGGATTTATCAGTATTAAAGTAAAACATATTAGTAGTTTATTTGAGAAGTGCATTTTGCATTGTTGATCAACTTGAAATGATCAGTAATTATTTCTAATTTTCCATCAATATATGTATATTTTTTTATTTTGTTTACATATGAACAATCACAGTATGTACTAGTATAAAATATTTTGAATCCTGTTTTTTTTTTTTACTATTTCAAGGGGAAGTAGCTCCATCATATGTGAATGGGAACGTCTCTAAATATAGTCCTTTAAAAATAATGAATTTTTTTAAAATAATCAAGTTACTCATCATCATTCCCTTCTTATGTTTCTCTACGTGCTAGGTATGTGTCAAGATTTTGAAATAATCGAATTAGTCTTCACTATCCCCTATCATCTGTCTCTCTACATGCAGACTTTGTGCCAGAGTCAGTTTTTCAAAAAATCATCTTTTTTTATTCACTGTGCCCCTCTCATAAATCTGTCTTGTTACATGCAGACTTTGTGTCAGTCAGTTTTTTTTAAAAAATAATTAGCCTTCCCTCTTCACTGTTCCCTTCTCATAAATCTGTCACTCTACACGCAGACTTTGTATCAGTCAGTTACTGAAATAATCAGCCTTTTCTATTCCTTGTTCCCTTCTCACTATTCTGTCTCTCTACATGCAGACTTTGTGTCAGAGTCCGTTATTGAAATAATCCGCTTTTTCTCTTCACTGTGTCCCTCTCATCAATCTGTCTCTCTACATGCAGGCTTTGTGTCAGTCAGTTTTTTTTTTTAATAATCAGACTTTTCTTTTCACTTTTGCCCTCTCATCAATCTGTCTCTCTACAAGCAGGCTTTGTGTTGGAGTCTATTACATTAACTAGGCAAAGGGATCACAGAACAGGGATGTATTTGATATTTAGATTATATTTATATTTAAATTCCTTATTTTCATGAGGCGAATCTCATTTTCAGTTTTAATTTTTACAATGGTTCCCATTTAATGCAAAGTGTATAGGTTCTTCTGTCCGGGAAATAGGTGCAGTTGCAACAAACATTTAGGGGTAGATTTATTAATTGTCGAATGGAAAATTCGAATTCAAATTTTTTTATGATCAAACCCTCAAATTGCAATTGTGAATAATCCAAACTCGATTCGAATTTTAATTAGAATTTCGAGATTTATCAAACCATGCCCCTTTAAAAATCGGAATTCGACCTGCCGAGTTCCAGTGACCAATTTGAAGATGCCTTCCTGACATTCAAGTTTTTTTCAGAGAAAAACTTGATTCGAGTTTAGTTGAGTTTTTGGGTCGGTAATATTCGTTCAAGTTTTAAATATTCTATTTTTTTTAGTAAACATCCCCCAAATCGAATTTCGAGTATATTCGAATTTATTAGAGTTAAAAACAATTCACATTAATTTGAAATTCAACCTTTGATAAATGTACCTCTAACTGTCCATAAATGTGTTGCTTAAGCTGGTCATAGACTTTATGATCCGCTTGTTTAGCGACATTGCGAAACAATTGGATCTTTCCCCGATATACCACTAACGACAGGGCTATATTGGGGGTAATCCGAACGCTCGGCCTTATGGCTGACCGATCAGATTACGACTATGGCAATGGGTTCCGACAGGTCGGTTGGGAAAAAAAACAAACCTTCCCGATCAATACCGTGACCCGTCGGAAGCATATAAGCTATCAAATTGGTCTAAATAACAGATATTGCCAGCTTTATCTGCCCGTCTATGGTCACCATTAGTTATTAGATGAGCTGCTCGGAGCAGGTGCCACAATAATGTTGTTTTGTTTTCATACTGTACTCTGCCAATACTTATCTGATTTCATCACTTTTCCTTCTGTTTCATGTCCGTCCAGTCTGCAGCCCATTTGCCAGAAATACCTCAGGACACAGTACATGAATGTAAGGAGAAGCTGGAGCAAAGCCCCTGCAAAGAACTTTTCAAAGACTGCACTAGGTGGGTAAATGAATCCAGTGTGTTAGACTTTGGCCCGACCATGTTACACAGCTTAGCAAACTCATCAGATGTTGTCTGCATGTGAGAATAAATGTTTCCTTGAACGACTTGTGACTTCAGTATTACAGTCGTCATCGGGATACCAGTTATTCAGCACTCACTAGAATGGCATCTCACGTGCACCAGTGGCCAATTTGTTTTTGGAGTGGGGGGGGGGGTTTAAAGGGATATGTTATTAATAGAGATGCACTGAATGCAGAACTTGATTCTGAATTTTTTGCAGGATTCAGAAGATACTTTAATGTTTAGCCAAGCCAAATGGAAACCCTTATTGCAGAGACACACACAGATTTGGGGAGATTAGTCGCCCAGCATTAAATCTCCTCTTTTTCGGGATGACTAATATTCCCCCCAAACAGCCTTCCGCCAGATAGAATCTAAATGGTTGGCGGGATGGCACTTAAATCATTTGTTATCCGAAGTCGCCTGATGTAGCCTCAGGAGGAAACATCGGGCGACCTCGAAAAACGAAGCTCTCCAAGTGCCATCCCACCAGCGATTTAGAGACTTGCTGGCTGGAGGCAGTTTGGGGGGAAGATTAGTCACCCTGAAGAAGAGGAGATTTGTCACCGGGCGACTAATCTCTCCAGATCTGTGAGTGTGTCTCTGCACTAAAGGCCCCCATACACAGGCCGATAAAAGCTGCCGATAGACTGAGTCGGCAGCTTATTGGCCCGTGTGTGGGGCCATCCGACGAGCTTCCCCAATCGATATCTGGTTGGCCAGATCTTGATCGGGTGGGTTAAAAAACCCAGTCAGATCGCAGGTGCATCTCTGGGTGTATGCAGTCCCGCAATCCGACTGCCCATATCGCCTAGGGCCCACGATCAGATCACTCCGATATCGCCCACCTCAATGTGGGCACATTGGAGAGAGATATCGCCAAACAAGCGGATCTCCCTGTCTATGGCCACCTTTAGGATTTCCATTTGGCTTGGCTGAACATTAAATAATCTTTAATCTTCGGGCAGATTAAGCGCAATGAAAAAGAGGCGATTTATTGCCAGGCAAATATATCTCCCCAAACCTTAGCCTTAAAGTAGAATTACTTTTAAGCATTGGGTGACCGAAGACAAAACTGTTTGCATATAAAAAAAAAATTGCTTAGATTTGCATGTGTTATGTTATGGTTCAGAATTTTGTATTTGGCTAAATCTTGGACAAGTAGTGAGTAAACAAGGCATATTATTAAGTGCCTTGATCCACAAAATGCATAAGACATTCAGTTACGTTCCTGCAATTTTGGTATTGGGTCACATTTTCCATATTCTGGATAATGTGCTGTTAAATAACACTGAAAAACAATCAATGATTCTTTACCTAAACAGAAACTTACATATGTAACCAGAGGATGCCCAAAAAAGTTTGATGCAGTGTGGGGTAGCAGTGCAAAGATAATGGTGGTGTATAGATTCTCAAACATATAGATGTGTAACTCACTTGACCCCACCTCTTATGGCCCTTGAGAATCTTTCTCCTTCCTCTCCTGTGTTTCTCTTTCCTTGCTAAGGTTGTATAACTTGTATTGTTGTTTGTGTTTATTATGAAAACTCCAAAAATGTAATCTTTAAAAAAAAATAAAAAAATAACACCAAAAAATAAATTTAAGCGACTTTGCGTATGCAATTGTTAACACCATACCTGTATACTGTAGGTAATACCTCACTGTACATTTTAAGGATATTTGTAACGTGACTCCAAGGTAACTACTAATCCTTCAGCCTTTCGCTTTTATACAGTTCACAAAACACTGAGGGTCACTTCCAGTATCCTCATATTTTGCAACATGGGCTACATTATGTATTATAATACACAAATTTCAGCAAATCAGGTGACCTAAAATGACATCACTAAACTCTGTTAAAAATGATATTATTTACAGGATATTAATGTGTACTATAAGTGCCTGGTGGTTTGAAGGAGGATTCAACCCTGTAATAAAAAAAACATTTTTCCCGCCCCACCCCCTTACCGGCAGTAACATTTTTCAGAAAAGGGGACAACCCTAGGGAGGAGGGTTGAATTCTCCTTTAAACCAGGGGCCGTTAGTTTACACAGGCATTATGGGAGATATTTAGCCTCTGCTATTTCATTGTTGGCTGGTGACCCCCCTGCCACATCTCTGAGAAGCTTCATCAGCCAATCAGATTTTCAGTTTTAAATTAGGCTTAGGGTTGGCACCTGTGTGGTTTGACCTGGGCAGCCCTTCTAGAAACCCGGTTGTCTGGGTCAGAACTGGTCAGTGTCACGGTCGGCACCCAAACCAGAACGAATGCCAAGCACCCTGATCACGGCTCGTGCTTCACCAGTAGTGTGACCGCCTTTGGCTTCGGGAGGAGCCCTCAGCTACTCAGATGCCACCTGGACTTTAACGAGAGGTGCAAGGCAGGGGTTCTGGCTAGCAAGGGGCACGACTGTAGTCAGAGTCTGGAAAGGCCGAAGGTCACCGTACAGGCAGGAATAGGCAGGTTCGTGGTCAAACAGGCCGGGTCGAGGCGGGCGGATAACAACGGAATGTCAGGCAGGCAAAGGGTCAAACCAGGTGATCAAGCAGAAAGGATGAGACAAGATCAGAGTCGGTATCAGGCAGGAGTCAAACCAGGGAGACAAACGAGGGGTTAATCAGAATCGTAGTCGGGATCAGGCAAGGGGTCAGGTTCCAGAAGTCAGAATAGTCAAAACAGCCAGGCAGGGTCAAACACAGATAGTCAGGAACAGAGGCTTTGAAACACAGTACAAGGCACCAGGAAGTTAAACCTATCACGGGCACCAGGCTCTTCCAAAAATCCCCTTAAATACCCCTTTTAATTTTTGAATTTTGGCGCCATTGCCCGCTGACGTCATGATGTCAGCGCGCATGCGCCTTTAAAAACGCAGAAGTGCGGCCGCGTGTGCACAATGTAGCCAGGCAGCAGGGGGAAAGGAGCAGCGCGGCGGGCGTTGTAATGTGGGACCTACGCAAAAAGTATCTGTCCAGATGTAGGCCAGCTACTTTGACTAACATTGTTTAGTTCAGCCCTTATAATAAGCAGGGCCACACAACGGTGACAAAAAAGAGTTGGTTACATTCATGGGTATTGTTGACAGCGAGAGCTAGGGAATTCTTGAAGCCACCTATACCTTCTAAAGGTGGCCATACATGGGCCTATAAAAGCTGCCGACAGACCAAGTCAGCAGCTTATTGGCCAGTGTATGTGCCCCTCCGACTGGCTTTACCGATCAATATCTGGCCGAAAGCCAGCCAGATGTCGATCGGATGGGACTAAAAATCCCGCGATCCGACCACCTGTATCTCCTCTATTGTGATCAGATCATTGGGCCCTAGGGCCCACTATCCGATCTCCCCGATATCGCCCACCTCGAGGTGGGCATATTAGGGAGAGATCTGCTTGTTTGGCAACATCGCCAAACAAGCGGATTTGTCCGTGTATGACCACCCTTACTTCCCCCAACAACTGCAGGGTCTTCTTTCTCTGTGGTATCACCACTGTCTATGTCAACACCTAGGGGGCTGGTCTGGTTGCTTTTTTGGATTTCTTTCCACTTATGATTTTAACTGAAGACTGAGACTTGGTTTTCCTTGCTCTGAATATAGAATTCGAGGATGCAAATATTTTCTCTATGAAGTTTTTATTGAATTGAAATTGTGCCGGTTTTGAGCTTGGCACCACAAGGCACCTTGATGATTGAGGTTTACAGTGTTTAACATTGTGAGATTCAGTTACCCTTTATTGAAATCATTCTTACAGTATTGGAGCCAGTATTTCATATTTGGCAAGATTACTTGTTTTGTGGAATATTTTATACCTTTTTGGAATTCATAACATCTGCTCTTCTGGTATGCTTTCTATAGAACATGATGGCCAAGCAATAATTTTACATACCCTCCTGCTGAATGTTCCCCTTAGGTCCTTTGGGGGGTGAAATATTTAGCAGCGGGATTAAACTTTTGCCCTTCCATGGCTGTGCACGCTACTTATTTTATGATGTATTCCCTGTCATCCATGGTATCTTTTCACAGTATTAAGGGGAATAGAGTTATGAACCCTTTAGGGAGAGGTCTTAAAATGACTCCCAAGGAATGTGGTTTGCAGCTTCAGTTTGAAAAACAGTTTTCCTACCCAACACCTTTTCACTTATATTGTGTACCTGCTTTTGTGGTAGAGAAGTGTCGCTACTGTGTCTAGACGGTACATTTTTTATAAAAACCATGTTTATGGAACGGAGACCTATGAGGCACTCAGAGATTCCCAAGTGATCCCCTCGGGATGAGCAGAATGCAGCAATAGAGGGTTTTAAAGGAAGATACCATGTTTGTGCTGTGGTTTGTGGTCCATTTTTTATTCTAAGTATACATGGTGTGCAGCTACACCTAGAAAGCACCCAAACAAAAGTCAGTGTCCTTGGCACAAAGCCAATTCCCTTCATAGTGATGTTTACACAAATTTATGCTCCAGATTTTGTCCAGGGCTGTAAACAGGAATGCTTTTGTCTGTTTATTCTATGACTAGTCTGTAATTAGCACATTGGTATGACTGAGCCCAGAATAGAGCTCATCACCACCATTGTAGTTCTTTGGAGAAGTCTGAGTGCTCTGCAAGTACAAGTTTTCAGTGTGGCTCTTATGTGGCCACATCAAGGAGATCCTGCCTGCTTGTCTTAAGGTGGCCATACACGGGCAGATTAAAGCTGTTGATATCAGCCCTTTTTGACCAGTTCAGCAGCTTATCTGCCCATGCATGGGGTGTTCCCACGGGTCTCCCCGATTGATATCAGGCCAAAATATGCAGGGTAGGGTTTTTTTTTTCAAAAGGGGTTTAATTCTCCTTTAACGGGCCTCAAGATCGATAACTTATGCTTTAAATGTGGAGTCAGCCCAGGTACATTCATACATGTGTTATGGACCTGTCCACTGATGCATTTCTGGGGAAAGTGGCAACCTTTTTATCACAGACCCTCACTATGCCAAATGTTCTGTGCCCAGAGGTATGTCTTTTGGGTCTGGTGGAAAACATGGTGCCTGATAAGATACGTTTATGCTGGGAAAACAATTGTCCTTTCATGGAAATTACCCATTGTGCCCATGAGTCCATCCTGAAGCGCTGGAAGTCCCTAAGAAATGGATCACACCCTGTCTCAGGGCCGGAACTAGGGGTAGGCAGAAGAGGCACTTATCTAGGGTGCAAAGATGTGGGGGTGCCAGGAAAGTACCTATTCAAGTTCTCTGCCTACCCCTAATCCAGACGACTTGTTCCGCTGCTGCTTTCGCCCTTCTCCTTCCTCCTCTCCTCCCTTCTAGCACTCCCCTCTACTTCCTTTACTCCCTCCCTCTGTCCCTTCCTCCCCTGTCCTTCCCCTTCGTTATGCTGCCTTGTCGTCTTTCAGTGCGTGCGCACTTGTGCATGTGTGCAGTTCCTGCGAGCTTGCATACATACGTGCTCACACTCGCGGAGGGGTTATCTGCCAGTTGCCTAGGGTGCCCTGTTGGTAAGGCCCAGCCCTGCCCTCTCTGTAAGCTTACATACATGAGCACAGGCAGCCCTGATTAATTTGAAAAAGCTGGGGCCCATGATCTGATACTTTTGACCCATCTACATCTGTGGACAGTAGCTAAGTGGATATTGAATGCTGGTGATCCAATATCTACTGATATACTGTATTCTCCACGACCTAAACTCCCCCCATTTTTTTCTGTTTCTATCTATACCACAGCGCTACGGAATAAGTTGGCACTATAGAAATACATGTTAATAATAATAATAATAATAATACCTTTTTATGTTAATAAGTGCTTGACCTGTTACTAACAGCATTGGCTACTACAGGCAATCCTGCCCAGTGTAAAGAACTTGTTTAATTAAGACCAACCAATGCTTTTCTGACCTGATTGTCTTTTGTTTGTTGAAGCTAAAACAAATAAATAAAAACTTGAATAACAAAACATGTGATCTCCTCAGAGAATTGTGTCCCTGTTGTATCTACTGATGACAGTATTGGGACTCCTCTGGAGCTGTTAAAGTTGGGTGCCACCCACCAACACATTGGATGATTTCACTGCAGTGTGACCCCACTTCTTTTTTGTGACACTGTAGTTTTACCAAAAATATTTTCCTTAGTCCTGTACAAATGGAGATTGGCTTAATGTCATTTGCCTGATACTTTGTGACCTTGCTACTGAAATACAGTATGATAATAATAATAATAATAATAATAATAATAAACTGTATGATTCGTTTCTTATCACTATAATTTATTTAGATTTTTAAAACGTTTGTTTTTTAAATATATGGAGCAGCAATGTTGATTGCAATGAAGATTTGAAGGTACTGTTCTCCATATGATCCTCCTAGATGAATAATTAGCCTGTGACGTGTTTATCTGGAATCTAGAACAGACCTGATTGCATATTTATCCCCCTGCAATGAATGGAATGCATGTGTGATTGACCTTTAGCTGGGCATTTTGTTTCCGCTGTTCGTGGGAGACTTGCTTCGTAGGTGGCTAAATCGATCCATAGGTTTCACACCAGGCACTTCAGTGTATAGAAAGTCACTTTTTCCCTGACGTACTCTTGAAGTTAAAGGGAAACTGCAGCTACAGTATATGCGCTTGCCTTGTAACTGGTATGCCAACAATTTGGAGGACCATTTTGATCTGTATTAATGAAGAACATAAGTTTCGCAAAGTGCCACTATAGGCCTATAGTAATGTATATCTGTGGCTCCAAGGATGCCCCCAGTTGCTCCCCATATTATTTTTTCATGATGTAGAACTCATGCTCTGTTCTGCAGTCACCCAAGTCACTGACTGGAAATATACAGTAAATATACAGTATATAGGTTCCGGTTGAGGGTACTAGTGGTTTTTTGTTTTTTTAAAAATGCCGCCCGCCAGCGCGCTTGCACCGGGAGGGAGCTCTTGGTGCGAGCCGCCATGACAGTTTCTGCGCATGCAGAAACCCCAACCAGAATGCAGGCTCTATCAGCCCGCACATTTGGTTGGGGGTAACTGTTTTGCACAAAATTTATCACAGCTCAACCATGGAAACAGTTCAAATTAGAGTATTCGCCACCTAAAAACTGGCAAATTCATTTGAGTCAACGGCAGAGGTCAGCTGAACTATTTGAATATGTTCATTGCTTTCCTGCTAGTCAAGTTTTTTCTTCCAAGTAAAAACGCAAATTTAATTTAAAATTTTCGGGTAGGGACTATTTGATTGAATATTAGACGTTCAAGTTTTTTCATAGACAACCTCCCATTCGAATTGTGAATAAATTAGATTTCGAGTAAAAACAAAATCACATGCATTTGAAATTCAACTTTTTAACAAGAAAAATCATGTAAATGTGCAATAAACCCAATAGGCTGGTTTTGCTTCCAATAAGGATTAATTATATCTTAGTTGGGATCAAGTACAAGTTTTATTAATACAGAGTAAAAGGAAAGCATTTTTAAACATGTGGATTATTTGGATAAAATGGAGTCTGTTCACAAAACAATGAATTTCTTTCTTGCTCTTTTTAGTGGAAAAAACTTTATTTTGTTTGTTTCCTGTTGGGAGGTGCTCAATGAGGCCCTGCTGCAAACCAAAGGCCTTTTTACTATAGACTCACACACTCCACACAATGCTTCTGCAAAAACCAAAAACTTCTTTCTTGAACGTTTCAGGGACAAGCCCCATCATCAAGTTCTACTTCATCAAGAAATTCATGAAGGGGCTTGTCCCTGAAACATTTGCTGTGATCTCACTTCAATAAAAGAGACATTTTTTTGGTTTTTGCAGAAGCATTGTGTGGAGTGAGCCTTTTTTTCTTACTGTTACTGTACTTAAATTGTAAGCTCTGCTGGGCAGGGGCTGCCTTACTCCTGTGCCGCTTAATCTTTCTTTCTGTGTATATTTATTTTTGTGACTGTGCGTATTTATTCTTATTTTATTGCTATGTTTGTACTGTTACTGTGTTGTACAGATGTAAGCACTGTGTACATAGTAGTTCTATATAAATAAAGATTATAGATACATATTGTATGAATAATAGATATGTTTCTGTCCTGTGATCCTAAAGCAGAGTTCTCTTGGTTTCTTCTAATCCTGAATGATGGTTTCAGATGGCAAAATTTCAGAATTTCGAGCTTAAGGGCCGTGAGGATATCCGGTGTTTATGCTTTGTGTGGTTGCACCGATGGAAGGATGATAAACTTAAAGGGATCTAAAACTTATCCAGAGTGTTCCTCTGAGCACTTTTGCAAATTATATTAATTTTCTAATTTAGTTACTTTCTGAGATATTAGCAATTGTAAACTGCTAGTAGGCAAGTTAAATTGGAAGTCCTCTGTGGCTTCAAATAAATGCACTCATTTGGACTTCACTAGTGAAAAAACTGAAAGAAATAGAGTTTGCAATACATGATGGGCAGATGATCTTTATACTATGGATGTGCATTGGATCACAGATATATTATCTGTCTGTTCAAACTTTGGTCTGATTGGATGGATATTGATGAGTATCAGCCAGTGTATGGCCAAACTGGATCAACATGCTGTCTATATGATGTTTTGTTGACCCTAAAGAAAGGTTGTAATTGACCTAGTCTGGCTTATACCATGGATATCCGATGGATCACAGATATAGTATCCATCTGTTCAAACCGTGGCCTGATTGGACGGATACTAATGAGTATCAGCTAGTGTGTGGCCAACTTGGATCAACATGTTGTCTACCTGACATGTTGTAGAGCCTGAAGAAAGGGTTTAATTGACCTAGTCAAGTTTATACCATGGATATCTGTTGGATCACCGATTTAGTATCTTTCTGTTCAAGCCTTGGTCTGATTGGACAGATACTGATGAGTATCAGCCAGTGAATGACCAACTTGGATCAACATGCTGCCTATCTGATGTTTTGTAGAGCCTGAAGAAAGGGTGTAATTGACCTAGTTAGGTTAATACCATAGATATCCCTTGGATCACAGATATGGTATCCGTCTGTTCAAGCTATGGTCTGATTGGATGGATACTGATGAGTATCTGCCAGTGAATGGCCAACTTGTATCAGCATGTTGCTACTTCATGTTTTGTAGACCTTGAAGAAAGGGTGTAATTGACCTAGTCAGGTCTTTAGTGGTAAAATTGTTCTTCTAGCTCTAAATAGTCCTCTTGACTTAATGGGTATGCCGGTCCTGTGAATGTCATATTTTACCGTGCCCTGATGTTTTGAATTTTTTTAAATATTCTGGTTTCTTCTTGTGTTCTGATTGGGTTGTAATAACATGTTTGTAATGTGTTGTCTGTCTGTAACCAAAACTGAGGTGGGTCGGATAAAACCAGCCTCTGAATGCTAACAGGACAAGAACAACCTATAGTAAGGAGATGATTAGAATGTTGACAGTTCACATAGTATTAAATAGTGCCAACTTCAGCTGGAACAATATCAAGAAAAACATACACCCCTCCTCCCTGTATTAAATGAAATTGAAAAAGGTTCCTTGTTACTTTTGTTTGAGATTTTGCTTTGAAAAACATTGCCCATTTGAGGGAACCTAGTGGAGCTTTTGAATTTATTCTGAAATCATGTAAAACAACTAGAGCTAAGATTGCCAGACTTCTTTGTCTAAAATCTTCCTTTTTGATCCAACATGGGGAAGCTTATTCATCAAGTCCGAATTTATCTCAGTATTTTCTGAAAACCAAATCCAAATCCACGGGTTTTTACTCCTTATCTTTCAATACACTAACCTGATTTTTGTGGGGAAAAACCTGAACAAATTGTGAAAAAAGAATTATACAAATTATTTGGATTTTCCACAGAAAAATCATTTTTTTTCTTATTTTTGCCCTAAAGCACAACATTTATATATATTAATATATCTTAAGGACTTCTTCCATTGACTTCGCAACCTCGGTAGGTCTGAGTTGCCAGATTTTTGGATTCTGACTTTTTGCATCGTCTGTGTATAATAAATCCAAAAAAAAAATTTTTTTTTTAATTAAAAATTTGTATTATATACTTAAAAAAACAGAATCTAGTAAATAACCCCCTTAATGTAAGTGAAATGTAAGTTAAAACAGTTTTTTTGAGTTACCATTCCTTTAACTCCTGATAAAAAGTGTCCCTATTGTATTAAATGTGATGTGGACCTTAGATAAGAGACCTGGAAACTGGCTACCGAATGCTCTATGTAGACAGAAGTGACTTCACTCATTGGTCATTGTACAAGGAAAAAAGTATTTCATTCTTTCATCTGTCATTGGCAGCTGGTACCCAGGACTGGACTGAGAATTAAAATAGGCCCTGGCATTTCAGGTACACAAGAGGCCCATCAGCCCACATAGAGGCCCAAACAGCCCCCACCAGCCCACTAAATACTGAATTTCTATGGGACCTTATAGCAGCCCCTCTGGCATTTGCCCTAACCCACAAATGGCCAGTCCGGGCCTGCTGGTACCCGTGGGCCATCTGCATGGTCGGGACATCAAGTAGAATCTGCCAGAGACCCAACTGCCTTGTGGGTATTTCATGGGTACCCGACCTGCTTCGGGACTTTTACTTAGATTGTAAACTCCACTCTATCTCTAAAGTCTGAATGTTGCGGCACTATAATTACCAGAAAATAAAAACACTTTCCTGTTCTACCTTACCTTAAGGTCTGTCTTTGGAGAAAAAATTGTATAAGTGTCTCATATTTTTTAAAGAGCATTTTTATATGAAAATAATCTATGAGAATTCTTCTTAGCTTGGCATTTAGTTAAGAGCTAATATATACAATATTTTGTTTGCAGAGTTGTACATGATTACTTGAGTGGAATGCCGTTTGGGGATTTTCAAGACAGTATGTACTTTTCGCGATTCCTCCAGTGGAAATGGCTGGAACGGTAAGAAATATACACTGGATCTCAACTGTTTTTTTTAATTTATTATATTTGTCAAATATATTTAATTGAACTTCATGAAAATCACGAGGTAAGTGAAAGGGTGATGTTGCTCATTATTTTCAGCAATACTATTAGCAGCTGCTAATATCTTGAAAACGAGGGGAAGAAATTCGTAATAAAAATAGCAAAAGTGCTCCATTTTGTTAAATGTACTTTTTTTATGCACATGGAGATTCATGGAGATTGTCATGTTATTTTTTTTGTGTTCTGGACAATGCATAGTGCACACTATTTCCAGAACTGAAGTACTGTACTCATGGTTTTTATAATAATCAAGCAACCTTTGATTATCAGCTGGTTGACTGCTGACAAAAACCATGATTAAGAAATTTGAGATAAATAAATCATGGATATACAGGATGATCCACCAATATGGTACGAATGGGGAAAACTGATCAACCATGTAGCCAATACAATCTGTCCTTTTTCAGTTGGTGTATCATGTCTGGGTACAGTGAACCATAGGTTTCATTTTGAAAATCAGTCTAGTTATTGACCCCTATCCATACATAAATCAAGTTTGATCTAATGGTATACTCTGGTTGCTGGTTGTTTTAAGAACTTCAGTTTGGTTGGCTTACACATGATGCAACTGGGAACCATATTTTCTTGTATTCTGTCGTTCTTTTTTGCTGGTCCATAGCAGTTGGCTGGGAGGTTTGAACTTTAGTTCTGTGTGAATGTCCTAACCACTGATCTGACGGTAATTAATTGTATAGCCATTACAATTTTCCATATAATCTAATGTGCTCTTTGAGCCTATCCATGTGTGCAAAAAGCCAGAGCTTATGATAAGGAGTAAAATAAAATCTGAATCCGTAAGCTGCCAGCTGTAATTAGGTTGCGTTGGGCTAGGTTTTTCAGAAATAATCATTAAAGCACTTTACTGCTCTATATTGAGGCTCTGGGATGACTTAGTGCTTTCATAAAATGAATGCACGCAGCAGCTTTTGATAATCTTTAAGCCATAACTTGCAATTGTTGCACTTAAGTACAGCCCTTCCTGGCTTTTATTGTTCTTTAATTTGCCATATCTTCTGTGTTGTTGCGTGTACATACAATGTGTGCTGGACCATGTTCAAATGAAGTTGTATTTCTGATTAGATAGGTTTTATTATGTTTTTTTCCCCCTCTCTGCACGGCAACAGCAGCTCTGAGCAGATCCCTCATAACTAGTTGCCATTTCAGGGTACACAACTAGTTGATTTGACTATAGATTACAAAAAAAAACATATTTGTGTTTGTCTAGGTCAGTGATCCCCAACCAGAGGCTTGTGAGCAACATGTTGATCACCAACCTCAGTCTCAAAGAAGATGTTTATTTTTGAATTCTTGGCTTGGAGGCAAGTTTTGGTTGCGTAAGAACCAAGTGTACTGCCAAAGAGAGACTCCTGGAAGCTACTCCTGGAAACTACCAGTCTACATAGGAGATACCAAATACCCAGTTACAGTCTTTATTTGGCATCCTCAGTGACTTTTTTCATGCTTTTGCTGCTCTCCTACTCTTTTTACAATTGATTATGGCTTACGGTTGGTACGGAGCAACACAAGCATTAAAAAAGTTTCTGGGGTGGCAAATAAGGGCTGTGATTGACTATTTAGTAGCCCCTGTCTGCATGGGCACCCTACAGGAGGCTCTGTTTGGCAGTACATATGGTTTTATGCTACCAAAACCTGCCTCCAAGCTAAAAAAACTGAAAAATAAGCACATGTTTTGAGGCCAGTGGGAGCAACAGCCAAGGGGTTGTGACCAACATGTTGCTCACAAGCCATTGGTTGGGGATCACTGCTGTACTGTATATTACAGAGGTTTAACATCACAGTGATGTGAGCAACAGTGGCTACAAATCAGGTGCTTATTATTTAATTCCTGCCTTGTCGACAAGTTTAGTTGCCAGGCTAAATATTTGCTACCAATATCCTACCACAGTCCATATTTGGCACCCAGGAACATTTTGCATGCTTATGTTGATCTCCAACTTTTTTTACATGGCTCACGGCTAAAAAAAAATTGGAGATCCCTGCATTAAACTCTCTAACTCCTACTGAGAACACCCGCACTAGCCGCCTTTGCCTAGATAGACTAACCAATCAATGGCATGTATCCTGCACAGTGATTTCAAATATATAATTCATTGGTTGTGTAGTGGAAGGTAAATAAATAGGTTAGATATGTCCATTAATAACTTTAATTATCACTTTGGAGGACCTGGTCTTGTCCTCATTATAGAGGTTATTTCAGAGACATTTGAATTCCTAATCATCTAACCTAACCTTGGCAATACTACAGATGATGGCAGGTCATGCTAGGTCAGTGTCGCTTACAGTGTCTCCTTGATGCTAAAGTCACCCAACCAAACCTTGGCAATACTCCAGATGACAGCAGGTCATGTTAGGTCGGCACCGCTTGCGAAGTTGGCCTGAGGGCCTAGCATGCTCTAGTTACAACCTTGGACTGATGTCCAAGTGAGGTAAATCTTGCACATTCAACTGTGGTTTGTGTTCTGAAACAGCCTGATATATTCTCATTAATACTATAAATAGTAGAGGATAATTTCTGAGTACGATTATATTTGGAACTGGGATACAGTCAGAATATTCTGAGCGGATGGTTGAACGAGGAATCTAGGTCAGAGAACTTTTAGGTAATGACTATCAATGGATGTTCTTCAGCCTACCTTGATGTCTTAATGGTTCCTCCAATATACACTGATGGAAGGAGCAGGTGAATTCCTGGGAACATCATTTGTAGAAATGAGCAGTGGGATGGCAGTCTACAATGAGAAACAAAGGGACTTCTCACCAGTTAAATATTCATAACCTTTTCTGCAACAACATAATGTTTGCCAGTTCTAATTCCTCCATGAAGATAAAAGCACATTTTAAGATCTCTTAAGACTTTCTAAACTTGGTGCTATTAAGGAAAAAGGAAGGCAGATTATTTGTGTAACTGTGTGTGCAAACTTGTCCTGGTTGAAAGGACTTGTTGTAACATGCAGATTGGAACATTCTCCGGTGTCACCGATTGTTTATGTACTAAGGCGTGCAGAAATTGTTCCATTAGCCTGCTGAAAAGCAGCAAATAATCTGCCAGATATGTCAAATTCTTGCAAGAAATGGAAACTTTTGCAAATCTGTTTGGGAATCTGACAGTGTAGCCTTTCACACAGAAGTGTTTTAAAGGAAAATAATGTGTTTTCTCCGCTTGTTTTGTGTCCTCAATACTGAAAGGATTTTCCCATGGCAGGCTAGGGGCCATAGAATATCTGTACTAGAATAAGGTAATATTGGCACCATTTCCGACAGTATTTAATTACCCCCAAGGGGATCAAAGTAAAATTTTCCTACATGCATACCTTAGAGGAGAATTCAACCCTAAACTTAAAAAACAGTTCCCTATATAGACCCCCCTCCCTCCTCCCCCCAGCCTACCCCGGGCAAATGCCCAAAACATTTTACTTACCCCTCTGTGTAGATTCAGGTGTTCGTGGGCGCCATCTTCTTCTCCTTGGAAATTTTCAGAATGAGACCCGCATGCCGACGCATGAGCAGTTGGAGCGATTTTCTGTTTCGTGATAACTGTGCATGCGCCGAAGCGCGGTTCTCATTCCAAAGATTACTGAAGTGGCTTAAGATGGCACCATCTGAATCTGCACTGAGGGGTAAGTAAAATGTTATGGGCATTGCCCAGGGTAACACTTAGGCTGGTGAGGGAGGGGGGACTATGTAGGGCAGGGGGTAGCTTTTTTAAGTTTACGGTTGAATTCTTCTTTAATGTGCTTCAGAGCTGTGTAATCGCTTATATGTGTAACCATTCAGCTCTTTAAATCTTGTTGTTTGGAAAAAAACTGCAACTAAAGTAAAAAAAGTACCCAAATTGCATCTGTCCTGCTCCAAGACCCAGTGCTTGCGCAATAGCTCCAGAAAGAAATGGGCACATGAGCAGTACTTGCAATTGGGAGTGCACATTTCTCTCCATAAACTTCAGTGCAGGCACAGTTTGACCAGTAGAATGCCCACCCTGCTGCCCCACTTTCTTCTACAGCTGCTGCCCCATGCTCTCCTACAGCTGCCGCCCCACGTTCTCCTACAGTTGCCGCCCCACGTTCTCCTACAGTTGCCGCCCCACGCTCTCCTACAGCTGCCGCCCCACGTTCTCCTACAGTTGCCGCCCCATGCTCTCCTACAGCTGCCACCCCATGCCCCCTACAGCTGCTGACCCACTTTCTCCTACTGCTGCCGCCCCATGCTCTTCTACAGCTGCTGCTCCATGCTCTCCTACAGCTTCCACCCCACTTTCTACTAAAGCTGCCGCCCCACGTTCTCCTACAGCTGCCATCCCATGCTCTCCTTCAGCTGCTGACCCACTTTCTCCTACTGCTGCCACCCCATGTTCTCCTACAGCTGTTGCCCCATGCTCTCTTACAGCTTCCATCCCACTTTCTCCTACTGCTGCCACCCCATGTTCTCCTACAGCTGCCGCCCCACTTTCTCTTACAGCTTCCATCCCACTTTCTCCTACAGCTGCTGCCCCACGTTCTTCTACAGCTGCCGCCCCACGATCTTCTTAAAAATCAGTGTGTGCCCACCCTTAAAGAGGGTGCCAGGGCAATCAGCCATATCCTAACCATCTAATAACGGCTGTGATTCATGTTAGGAGCAGATCAAATGTGGGTGGTTGCCTTCATCAGACCCATAAAAATAGAATCATGAAACTGCAAGTGATGTAGGTACCTGTATCCAGTCAGTGTCTGCTTTCTGCTCAACATTATAAATATACCGTCAGAGGTGGGCACCCGTGTGGCCAGCACCAAACACCACATGAATGCAGTTGCGTGTCAGACACAGTTCCTGATGCATAAGTCATTGAGGATGAAGGGAGTACATTATTTTGGGATTCAGGCAAAATTTCAAATATTAATCTGGTTAGCATATTCAAATATGAGCTCAGTTTTCATCATCTGTGAACATTTTCTACCTTCAGCCATCTCGCGATTTAAAGGATCAAAAATTTAAAATATTCATTTGAACTGGCACAATGAAGAGACGACAGTGGCACAATTTATTTAAAATAATTTAAAATAATTTTGTCCAAACTTCCACATGGTTGCCAATGAGCCCAGCTTGCCTCTTCTGCTCAATGGGAAGCGACGGTGCCAACTGAAGGTCCTGGCAGTAACACCAGGGTTTCTACAGTGAGTCGTGTCAGCAGTCTGGTGGACTTGCACTGAGGGAATCAAACAGTGGCTTGAGCTCTTCTTCTGAAAGTGACGCACCCCCCCTCCCAACTCCAGAGATGCTAGAGGGTTGCCACCTGTCTGGTTTTGACCCAGACAGCCTGGTTTTCAGAAGAGATGTCTAGGTCAAAATTGCCAGTTTTCCATCTTGGGAAAAACCGTGCAGGGCTTCTTGACAAGGTGATTGGTCAATCCCTGATTGTCACGTTATAGTCTCTCCCACAGATATCACCAAATTTGCTTGTCAACTCTTACTTTCTCTTTATTAAAAAAAATCTTTATTTTTTTGTCCAGATACAAATAGATGAGTTAAGAACTTTAGTTTGTGTACCATTATACAATCATGTCAAACAAAGGCTGGCACGAACCAGACCTCAGTAAAAAAAACAACTTAAAAAAAAAATTATTTTTCTGACTGAGGTCTGGCCAGCCTTTGTTCTACATGTTTGTGGGATCACTGCCCTTAGCTGAAGGTCTAGTGCATGTGCACCTGGGAAATGACAATATGTCTAGCCCCATTTCAAAATGAAATATAAAAAAAATCTGTTTGCTCTTTTGAGGAACGGATTTCAGTGCAGAAGTCTACTGGAGCAGCACTATTAACTGATGAGTTTTGAAAAAAAAAAAAAAACCTTTTTCCCATGACTGTATCCCTTTAAGCTGGACATATTGGTATGTGTATTGGTGTATAGCTGCATTCCCTATTCATACAACACTTAATAACAGCCTTTAACAAAATGGCTTTGAAATAAACCAATTCAGTGCTATTGTCTAATGATATAACATAATTGTTTAGCCATATAGTATTTAAAAAACCTAAAAAAGTATTTAAAAAACCTGCATGGAGCACCAATGCATATTACACCATTCTTTGCTTTTTTCCCAGTGACTTCAGTGAATTAGTCTAAAAAAAAAAACAATTATTAAAGTACTTCTGCATTTTCACACACCTTTCTAAACATGCCATTGAAGCTGATCAATGCAGTTAACTAGCACTGCCCTCTTGTGTTTTTCTGCTGTAAGTAGTAGTAATGGTTTATAATTGCACAGTGGTGGTTAAGTTGCCCACTCACTCACATTTAAGCCACAGAGCAGGAACAAGGGCGGTTTTGAAGCCAGTGATAACAAAGATTTGTCGCACATTGTACAGTCAGTATCACAAAAGGGTCAATTTCATCAATTGAAATATAT
>CM044431.1:20259979-20271442 GCA_024363595.1 Xenopus borealis
CCCCCCGGGAAATACCCTAAATATTTTATTGGACCCTCTGTGTATATTCTGTCTTCGGGGTTTACGGACGCCATCTTCTTTGTTTGTCAATCTTCGGAAGGAGACTGGCATTTTCGGCGCATGCACAGTTGGAGAAATTTTTCGGTCAGGAAAGGTTGAATTCTCCTTTAAGGCTGCCATACACAGGACGATGTCGCCAAACAAGCGGATCTCTCCTCGATATGCCAACATTGAAGTGGTTATATTGGGCTGATCCGATTGTTAACAACAGGGGATACATAATTTGCTATATATACTACAACTTTGGGTACATTATTCCCTATGTAATACACAAGAGCCATGAATAAATTCTCTCATCTTAGACAGTGCTTAGTGATGTCATCAGTTATAACGGGTGCTTAGTGATGTCATTTGTTCCACATGACTTACTGTAAATATTATAAAAAAAAAAAAGTCTTGTTTGTTTTTATAAGCCCATGGAGCTTGGCGAATTCTAATATGGGTTGAGTATTCCCTATATAATACATAAAAGCCACAAATAACATGTAAAATGTATGTAGAGGATTTGGAAAAGTATGGTCACGGAACTTCTTATATCTTCTGACGCCAACGACTTTTAATATCCTCATATTTTACACCAGGGTGGATATTTTTTGTCATTTATTTATAATAAACAATTTTCAGTGAGCCATGTGACACAAATGACATCACTAAATGCAGCGCTGGATGTCACTGATATCCGTGGCTCTTGTGTATTATACAGGGAATAATCTTATTTTAAAACGTTAAGATATTGTTAAATACATAAAATGTTTATACAGGTTGAGCTGACTTCTATTAGCCCCCTATATATATATATATATATATATATATATATATATATATATATATATTGTACAACATGGGGTATGTGTATTTTTTTTATAATACAGAAGTTGAAGTGAGTCATGAGACGTCCCTAAACTCTGGTTATAAGCAACTATTACTATATCACTTGTTTATATTGTGTATAACAGGGGTACATGATTCCACTAATATATTGTACCAATAGTGGTGCCATCAGGTAACATTGTGCTTAGTGATGCCATGTGAGTTACTTGATTTATTTAAATTTTATTAGAAGAAAAAATATAGGAGATTCCACTGCTAAAACTGATGTAAGTAAGTAAGTAGTTTTATGGTACAGTTAGTGGCGTAACTATAGAGGAGGCAGATCCCGCAATAGCAGGGGGGCCCGGGGAAACAGGAGGGGCCTTGGGAACAGGGGGGCCCAGGCTGTGGGGTTTGCTTCCTCTATAGCTAATAAGAAAACCCTCCTGCCCAGACGCTCTCTTGGTGAGGAAACGGACGCAAGTTGCGACGAGTTGTGGGTGGAGTTGGGGCGGGGCAGGAAGTGGGAGTGGGGATGGGCATCGGAGTGCTCAATACCCCTCTAAAGATATTTCATAGGGGGGCCTGGACTGTGGGGTCTGCTTCCTCTATAGCTAAAAAGAAAACCCCCTCCACTCTCTTTACTGGTGGGGAAGGGGGATGCAAGTTGGGATAGGATGTGGGTGGAGTTGGGGTGGGGCAGCAAGTGGGCAGGAGGATGGGAATCAGAGTGTGCAGGGCTCTTCTGAAGGTTTTTTGCAGGGGGGCCTGGCGCACTTTAGCTACACCACTGGGTTACACCAATGGGTACAGTATTTTCATCCTCTGGATTATCATGAAACATTGCCCTGGCTTTTTATATCCTTATAATCTGTGCTAGGGGGTATATTGTCTTCTATGAATAATATTTTGGTAATAGACTATATGTAGATCAGAGCACTGCCATCTTCTCACGAGCGGTCTTCTTCCTGGATTCATCGGTGTCTTCTGGCGCATGTGCAGTAGGAGGCATTTGCGACTTTGTGACCTTCGCGTGCAGTAGATCGGGAACGGGCAACTGCCTCCTACTGCGCATGCGCCAGAAGACACAGATGGAGAGGACCTAGAAGGAGGGGTAAGTAACCAGTTAGGGACATTTGCCCTGGGGGGGAGGCATTTGGGTCAGACACGGTTTACGTCTCCTTTCAGGCACTAACAGTGCTGTGACCCCGAGGCACAGGGCAGTAGCTTTCTCAACATCACAAACAGCTGATATAGGAATCTGAGACTTGTCTGGCTGAAAATGTTGTGTTAAAAATTCATAAAGTCTTGTGTATGTGGTCTCTAGTAATAATTCTCTTTCTCCCCAGCCACGCGCTGTATATTGCAAGGATGTTCTGGACATTGAGCAGTTTTCCACGGTGAAAGGAGTGAACTTGGATACCACCGATGACGATTTCTATTCCAAGTTTGTAACGGGAAGTGTCTCCATCCCCTGGCAGCACGAGGTATTGCAGATGCATTACGATAATTCTGCTTAACCCCTTTGCGACTCTCTGTTAACAACTGATTTGTGTTGCACTCATTTCACTCAGCTTACAATGAAAGTAGGGTAACAATATTGTTAACTGCTCCTTTGACTGACCTTGTAATAAACAAGGGCTAAACACAGAACAGCATAGTATGACTTAGTGGCATCAACAATACAGTTATGGGACCTGTTATCCAGAATGCTCTGGACTTTCCGGATACAGGGTCATTTTGTAATTTGGATCTCCATACCTTACGTAAATCATCTCCTAAATCAATAGGATTGTTTTGCCTAAAATTAGGATTAATTATATCTTGAAAAGCAAAGGGTTGGTGGTCAGTACATAAAATTTAGAAGACTATGTCCAATTCCTTATAGTTGCTCTGTGCTAATTTAATAAACAATCCAAAAGCAAAAAAGGAATGGGAACTCCAGCAGCTTGACCGCAATAAACTTTCCTTTTTTTGCCTTGAATTGTTCATTAATTATTTCTTACTGTGGACCAAGTACAAGCTACTGTTTTATTATTAAGGAGAAAAGGAAAACCATTTTTTAAAGAACCAGAATTATTTGCTACAAATGGAGCTTTCTAGATAACGGTTTTCCAGATAACAGATTTCATACCTGTGATGTTATCCAGTGGCCCTGCATTTTGAAGGATAAGTAAACCTTTAAAATAAGTGAATGTAAAATTCATGAGGGCACTATTCTAAGCACTTTTGCAATGTGCATTCATTTTTTTTTTTTTATTATTCCAAGATATTAAAGGATACATGTACTGTTAATATGAATTAATTTTGTTACAACAGCGCCACCTGCTGTTCAATTTCTGACCAGTCTGACCACCAAGTAGTCAAGGAAGTTGTCAGGTAAAAGAAAGAGGCTGCTCTGATGTTCTTCTGTTTAGGAAAAAACATTAGAACCCTTTCTCAAATCTTTCATAACCATAAAAACATCAGAGCAGCCTTCAGTTCATAAAAAATGAAGACCAATTACAAATTATCCCAGAATATCACAGTCTACATTATAATTAGGGGCAGATTTATCAAGGGTTGGAGTGAAAATTCAAATTCGATTTAGAATTTTCACTGTTTTTTTTTAGCCCAAACTGTCAGATTCAACTAGGGAATTGTTAAAATTCAATTTGAGGTTTTTAAAAAAAAAAAAATCTAAATTTATTGTACTCTGGCCCTTTAAGAATTAGACTATTCGCCACCTAAAGCCTGCAAAATTGATGTTTTAGCCAATGGAAGACGTCCTGGGATCGAGTTCTAAAACTCGAATTCGATTTGAATTTTCAGGTCGATCCCATTCTCCCAAGTTTGAAAAATTCCAAATTTTGAGTTCATGGGATTTTAAAATTATAAATCTGCCCCTAAAAGTTAACTTCAAACATCTGAAAGGAACCTTCTTTTTTTGCCTCATCCTACATTAGTGATGGAGTTTTGTAAAGTTTCTGGACACTGTCCTGGAATTTTTTTAAAGTTTCTGGATACTGTGCTGGAATTTTGTAACGTTTCTAGACACTGCTGGAATTTTGTAAAGTTTCTGGACACTGTGCTGGAATTTTGTAAAGTTTCTGGACACTGTGCTGGAATTTTGTAAAGTTTCTCAACACTGTTCTGGACATTGTGCTGGAATTTTGTAACGTTTCCGGACACTGTGCTAGAATTTTGTAACGTTTCTGGCGACTGTGCTAGAATTTTGTAACGTTTCTGGCGACTGTGCTGGAATTTTGTAATGTTTCTGGAGACTGTGCTGGGATTTTGTAACGTTTCTGGACACTGCTGGAATTTTGTACTGTTTCTGGATAATGTGCTGGAATTTTGTAAAGTTTCTGGACACTGCTGGAATTTTGTAAAGTTTCTGGACACTGTGCTGGAACTTTGTAAAGTTTATGGACACTGCTGTAATTTAGGAATGTTTCATTTTATACAGGTCCTGACAAACACAGACTGATAAAATCGATACAAATCTATGATATTCAGATTGTTGTGTTTCTTTTTCTTGTTTAAAAAACAACAGGACTCATGAAAATGAAGTCTGGGTAAAAACTATAAAAAAAAAAAGAGCTAAAAAATCTCTGTATGACATACAGTATGCAACTTGTTTACTTGTCATTGGTTCTAGATTTGTTTATTGAGGAGGAACAATCTGTCATTAACAGCTCCCGTCATATAATTCACTTCCCACAAGGAATAGAAGGAGTGGGGAGGAGAACGGAAGGCATTTTTCTTGGCAGCTTCACTACCATCTGTTGTTTGTTGATTTACCTGCCAGGGAAATGCCATGTCATGTAGGATAGAAGTGAAAAGGCATCAGAGTTAAAATATGAAAGTAGCTTTTTATTTACTGAGCTTACGGGCAATGCTGATTTGTTATATAACTGGTCGTAATGGTGCCATGTGCTGAAATAAGACTGGTGCAGTAAGTCCAGAACTTATATAAAATACAACATTTCTAGCTATATTCATATTTAGGGTTCAGTTCTCTTTCAAATGACTTATCCTGAGTTTGGATGGAAAGCAACGTATAATACTGCATACTTCCAATGATCATTTTTGGGTTATCATCAACTTTCATTGAAAGTAGGCTTGTGATAGAGTTATAATATAGAATAATTGCCCTTGTAATTTTTGTGATTTTTTTTTTTTTTTTAAATATATTTAATATATGACCTTATTTTTGACCCCACTAAAAAAAATGGTAAGGGTAAACAAAGCCCTACCCCCCATCCCCACCAAGACCCCCAACTTCCTCCCCCCCCCAGCCTAAGTGTTACTCTGGGCAAATGCCCCTAACGTTTTACTTACCCCTCGGTGCAGATTCAGGCATCGGACTTCACGGCACAATCTCCAGCTGCTTCGAAATGAGACTGTTGCTTTGGCAATTTTGGCAAGGGTTTCACCTTCCAAACACATTTTTCAGTTAAATATTTTTTTGATTGTTCCCCAGAAATAAAGACTTTTTCCATTTAATTTCCATTTTAACTGTTTTTTACAGTTTTTCCGAAATGTAAGTTTAATGTTTAATGTCCCTGTCTCTGGTGTTTGAGTCTGGCAGCTCCGTATTTCAGGTGCAGACTCTAAACCAGGGGTGTCCAACCTTTTGGCTTCCCTGGGCCACTTTAGAAAAAGAACTTTGTAAAAGTAAAGAAAATGCACAGACAATAACTACAATACCAGTTGGATAACAAGATGGAGCTATACACTGGAATATGGGACATCTGATTATTAATTATTATTATATTATTATGAAGTTTCCTTGGGAACCAAGCGTTTCAAGCTGGGCCGCATTCATATACAACCTGGGCCGCAGGTTGGACACCCCTGTTCTAAACTGTTACAATTTTGCAACATTTAGTTGATCCATTTCTCTTAATTCTGGTGAACAATCTGAAACCAACTGAACTGAAAAAAGTGTTGGAAGGTGAACAACCCCTTTAAAAGTAGACATCCAGTATCCTCAGTAACCATCAGGCGTTTCTCTTTTGCAGTTTCATGTTTCTGAGCTTCTCTTCCCATTCTCCCTGCAGATGATCGAAACAGAGTGCTTTAAGGACATTAATATTTATGAGACGGATGGCTGTTTGTCACCGGACTTGGATGTCAACAAACAGAACCTAAAACCAAAGAGAAGCTTCTTTCATCGACTTTTCAGAAGAGGGGTGAGAATCTTTCTTTACCGGCCGATAATCTAGAATGTCAGGAAACATAAACTAGATTAATGGGGTTAGACGCAAAACTTCCTTGTTGACTGCTCTTATTATTGAAAGGTACCCTTCATTCTTGGACTCTTCTGTCGGCTCCTGGTTGACATTCAGCAAAATATTTTCATATTGTTACTCTTTAAGGGGGTTATTTATCAAAGTCAAGTTTTATATATTAACACACAATTCAGGGTTAACATTAGGCATGCGCCAAATCCAGGATTCTGTTTCGGGGTTTGGCCTTTTTCACCAGGATTCGGCTGAATTCTTGTGCCTGGTCAAACCGAATCCTAATTTTCATATGTAAATTAGGGGCGAGAAGGGAAATCATGTGACTTTTCGTTCAGCATTCAGCCAAATCTTTCACAAAGGATCCAGGGCATAGGCCAAATCCCAAATAAAGGATTTGGTGCATCCCTAGTTAACAGCCCAGGTTTTAGATGGTGTATTTTGCCGATTCAAGCTATTTCCGGGTCGGGGTATAATATAAACCCGAAAATGTGAATTTTACAAGAAAAATCTCACAAAACTAAAATTTTTGTGGAAAAACTTGATCCCTAATAAATGACCCCCAGACAGAAACCCCCAAACAGATACTGATCAGAAGGGGGGGGGGATAATGGGGCATGTAGATCAGGACTATCTTGTTGCTTATTACTTTTAAATGATTAAATGTGTCCATATACGGTTACATTATTTTCTGCTAACTCCACTGTTGCCCAAGATAGTAGTCAGTACTTGTGTGTGGGCTTACAACAATGCCTTTTCAGATATGGTTAGGAAATGGGTTCAGTATTGAATGTAAAGACTAGGATGGGCTAGGATGGGCCTCTCCAAAAGTGGTGGATCATATCAGTCCATGTACACCAGCTGAGAATTCTGTATGGGTTCCACCTGTGATCATATTATTGGCCTGATGGGCGAACCGTCACATCAAACTGATTTGACCCACCATATAAGTAGCAAGTCAAGAAAAGGTCTGCTGATACATTATGTAAACCTTGCCAAAACCAGCAGATCATTCCATTTATGGCTACTTTCACTTAATACTTTTCAATGTTGTCTATGATATTATTTTTCTGAAAAAAAGTGCTATAGTGCTTCTTCTAGTTTAAGGCTCCAGGGCTGGAAATAGGGGTAGGCATGTGTAGAGGGTGCAGTTGAGTAGGGGCACAGTTATGATCAGCAGGCAAAGGAACCAACTGGTGAAGATAGAGTAAGGAAGCTAGTGAGTGAATGTTGGGGTACTGATGGCAGTTACAGTTACAGTGGTGGTAATGGAAAGGATGGTGGGGTTGGGAGTGTGAGCAGGCAGGGGGAAAGGCAGGTGGGCTGCTGGTTCAAGTAGCATTGCCTTGGGTGACTACTACTTGGTCCAACCCTGTTGGGCACATCTTTCTATGTAGAAAGAGGGGCCTGCCATTTACTTGTACTGCACCACCTACACTTCTGAATATGTCTCCACCCCCTGTACATTATCATTAAAAGAAGACTAGCATAGAGAGCATATTCCTAGCTCTCTGGTAGTGATTGACAACCAGGAGCATGTGCAGCTGAAACTGAGCTGATCCTGATGCTCCTGGACAGTGATCTCCACCACTTCTACCTTTACAATGAGGTATGGGGGAGTTGGAGGGTGTATTTGTGAGTGTAGGTGGGGCGGAGTAGGTAGGGGGCCTGATATATATATATAAATAAACAACTTCTTGTCTGTAATTCTCTTCTCTGCAATCTTCTAGGTCTGTTTTAAATCTTCCTACAGTGACGATGAAGAAGAGGCCTCAAAACCATGAACCACTGTCCAGTAGCCAAAAAAAAAAAAAAAATATCAAATCTTAGAGAGTTAAACTGCAAATATTTTATTGTATCTATGAACTGTAAAGGTGTATTATAAATTAAAAAGAATTCTGTATAAGTTTACAGATTTTGTACATTTGTACTTGAATTACGTTAAGATGTATATTTTCACTAAAAAGTGTATTGTACAAAAAAAAAAAGGCCATATAAGTACCACTCCGATGCATATAGTTATAAATATATATAATTTTATTTTGATTAACGTATTTAAAGCTGCAGGGCAATTTTAGCTGCATTATTTTATATATATATATATAAATATAATGCAGAAAGATATTTGATATTTAAAATGTATTCATGAATACATGTTAATGAGGAGCTCACCTTTAGTTTTAAGATGATATAAACATATCTTATTGTGCAAAAGAGCATTGCTTCTTTGCATATTTGCATTTATACACAGCGGGAGGAGCCATATTGAAGGCGTTCTCTGTAGGTGGCGCGTAGCAGAGGGGCTGTTGCAGGAGTGGAGAATATTCTGAGCTACACATGTGCCTTTATATTGCACCACCTACAGTATATAAGAATAAAGGCTCTTCATGTTTCTGACTAGGAGAATGCACGCACTGAATCCAGGATTCGGTTCAGAATTCGGCCTTTTTCGGCAGGATTCTGGTTCTGCAGAATCCTTGTGCCTGGCCAAACCAAATCTGAATTTGTATAGGCAAATTAGGGGTGGGAAGAGAAATCACAAACTGTTTGTTGCTAGGTAACAAATTCCCACGCCCCTCCTGTCTCTAGTTTACATATGCAAATTAGGACTGGGTTTGGTATTCGTCCAAATCTTTCATGAAGGATCCAAATTAGTGGATTCTGTGCATACCTAATGCCGAGCGCCTCAAAACATCAATAGGACTAAAATTATCTATAGGAACGGATATGTTTTTGCAGCTCTAAGTGTTAATGGAAGATGCTTTGTAGGTTTAGTTTTAGAATAATTTTAGTAAACACAAATCTGCTAACTCTTCTCCCATTCTGCCCCAGTATATTACAATAAATGGCTGGACATTGGGTACATTAGCAATAAAAAGGCACGTGTCTTCTTTATTCAACATAACAGATATCTATGTGGAATGGTTCCGGGAGTTTGAGGAACTAACGCGAACTAAGGCTTTCATTTTGGTTGAAACCATTCTATTTTTATTATTATTTTTTTTAGATTGTCCCCCTGCTTCACCAGTGGCTTGTTGCCATCTAGTGCATTATGGTGGTTTGTTGAGTATGAGTAGTTTATGGATGGGGAGGAAACCCTAGAGTGCAAAAGATATTGTTCTTGGAAGGAGATACCCAATATTTATTCAGATGAGACGTCCTGGCAGTGAGAATATGACCAAAAATGGCTGAAACCACAGATAATAGAAAAGCCCTTCTTGGCTCCTGCTTAAAGGGGAACTATCACGAAAATGTAATATTCTGCATCGTTTCTGAAATAATCAAGTTTATCATCACTATCCCTCTCAGCATCTGTTTCTCTTCATTCTGTCTTCATGCAGCAGTTGGGTGTCAGATATTCATTGACAGTTAGATCCAATATATCTTATAGGGGGGCTCCTTTTGCCTAGAAGATGCATTAGAGCTCACTCTATTAAACTCACCAGACATCATGTCTCTCTACATGCAGAATTTTTGCAAAAGGCAGTTATTTTGTTAGATTTTGTTTGTACTGGAATCAGTTATTTGAGTGAGCTCTAATTCATCTGTTAGGAAAGGAAGCCCCCCCCCCCATAAAGATATATTCGACCTATCTGTCAGTGAATATCTGACACCCAACTGCTGCATGAAGACAGAATGAAGAGAAACAGTTGCAAGAGGGTTAGTGAAGATAAACTTGATTATTTTAGAAACAGTACAGATTTTTAATTGATTATATTTAGAAAGTTTTTTATTTCAGTATGATGAAGCTTATATTACATTTGCATGATAATTCCCCTTAAAGGAACAGTAACACCAAAAAAATTTATGAAAATATAATGTACTGTCATGCTGTTCTGGTAAAACTAGTGTTTTTGCATGTGGGAAGCCATTCAAGCACAAGATACACAGTAGATAATAGATAAGTACTACTATAGTTTATATAAACAAGCTGCTGTGTAGCCATGGGGGCAGCCATTCAAGCACAGGATACACAGTAGATAACAGATAAGTACTACTATAGTTTATATAAACAAGCTGCTGTGTGTACAGTGGTTATAAAAAGATGTCTAACTGGTGACCGGTTTAATGGCCCCCATCTTACTCCAAAGCCCCACTCAACATTTTCTTTGATGCCAGTAGTCTGGTCTCAACCATTTATTAGCAAATAACAAATCCACTATATGGAAACGATTGGACAGTACTGGACTATAACATCTGTCACACAGGACTAGGGATATTTTGTTTTGCACATGGTACAGAAGAAAGAATTCCCAAAGGAAGCGAGAAGCGCAAAGGGAAACTCAACCCCTATCTTTCTGATCAACTGCAGCTATAGTAATACATAAGGGAATTAAAGGAGAAGCTTCACCATACTGAAATAAGAAACTTTCTCAATACAACCAATTAAAAATTCAGCATTGTTTCTGAAATAATCAAGTTTATGTTCACTATCCTTCTCTCTGTATCTGTTTCTCTTCATTCTGTCTTCATGCAGCAGTTGGGTGTCAGATATTTATTGACAGTTAGATCCAATATATCTTATAGGTTGGGCTTCCTTTTCTAGCAGATGTATTAGAGCTCACTCAAATAACTGATTGCAGGACAAACAAAATCAGTCTTTTTCACAAATTCTGCAAGTAGAGAGACATGATGTCTGGTGTAGAGTCCTTCGCAGAGCAAATTTCTAAGACCCAGACCCGCAGCCCAAACCACAACCCATATATTTACCCACTTTGATCCGCTACCTGACCCAGAACCACAACTGCCTTATACGCAACCCACCGAGTACCATCAAAACGGAAGTGATGTTGCTGCAAACCGGAAGTGACGTCATCAAAAGTGGCCAAGAGGGACAGAAGAACGCCATGTGATGCAAGAGAGCTGTGTCTGAAGTCAGATGGGAGTGGAGGGAAAGCTGCAGGGAGAGAGCGATCTATGCCTGCACCTGAAAAGCCTACCCTGGTTCTGAAGGGTACCTTCTTTTTTTTTGCTGGTAACGCTGCAGGACTCTAATCTAAAGTAGGTTACACTTATCTGCATTTCTAGGCAAACGAGCCACTCTAGAACGCTTGAAGAGAGAATGAAGACAACAGATGCCGAGAGAAGGTTATTGAAGATGAACTTGATTATTTCAGAAACAATGCAGAATTTTGTATTGTATTTAGAAAGTTTCTTATTTCAGTGTGCTGAAGCTTGTATTACATTTTTATTTTCACAAAAGTTCTCCTTTAAGTAGTGATATATTTAAGAAGGTATCATCTTCCATTTGTATCCAATATATGATTAGCTTTAACTGGCTTATTGTATAACAAAAGCAAATATTTGCTTGTCCTTTATGACATGGCTCCTTATATTAATCCTATTGCCCCTTGTCTGTGTTTAG
>CM044431.1:20276071-20291244 GCA_024363595.1 Xenopus borealis
TAGGAAGAGGGCAGCCTATCGGGCATTTGCCCGATTTCACATATGGTCAGTCCGTGCCTGGTCCCAGGGTGTTGTTGGCTCCATCGAGCAAAGCTCTGCTTTCTTGGTGACCTTGCCAAATATGTAGTTTTTATAGTGTATGCTCATCTTAATTCTTGAGCAGAATATGACCCAAAAAGCTGCCGACTTAGCAACTTATTCACCCAGTGCTAGAATATTTGGCTGGGTATTTATTAGACAGATTGGGTGAAAGACTGCATCAGCACGTTGATGGGTCCTCTTCTGACAGGTCTCTCCCCAGTTGTCAGAATATGTACCTTTTTCTGTAACTCTTGCATCACTCACAGCAACTTTTAGGTGTGATGATGACCTAACCTGGTTCTCATGAGAGTCAGGTTGTGGTGGTGACAACCTTGCCAAATTTGTGTACCCTATTGGATATGGACGATGTAAGTGCTGGTGTTGGAATGGCCCGATATAATAGACCTGCAATTTCCCTTAACAGTTGGGCAGCTAAGAGGCATTTTTACCCAAAACTTTTGTTAGGTATCTCCTGAAATTGCTTGTTCCACTCTTCTTTTGCTCATGCTCGGCATAGTGAGGAGATGTCCTCGCTATGCTCTCAGGTTACATACTCCCTGATCAACAGGCTACAACCTCTAGGAAATTTAAAGGGATGGATCTTCTTCACTGTGAAACAAAGGAGCAGTTCCACTTGCCAACACCTTGCTTCATTGTAGTGGAGCATGCTTGTTTTAGCCCACACCTCCAGAACATTAGTAGAGTTGCATACACAATAACATTGATCACTTTAGTTGAGGTGGTACTGGATCTCTTCAACGCAGGAGTCATTGTTTCAAAACACGTTGCAATAAGTAACCCATGTGCAGAGTACAGTCACTTAATCCCCCCAGTGCAAAAATATAATGGATATTAACAATCTTTGAGTTTAAGGTACATTTCTCTTGAGTACGTGGAATCGTTGCATTTGTTATATTAATGGTGTAGACTAAAATAGGGGAAAATGCACCAAACATCACCATGTTTTGCCATGTAAAAAACAGTTCACATTTTTATGTGTTTTTGATTAGAGTGACTTCCGCCAGAAGCAATATAAAATAACAATGGCAAATACAGGGCGTAAAATAAAATACACCTTGATAAATCCACACTTTTTTTAGTGACTCGTTTACTGATACATTCCAACAATGTAGAGGCTGCTGTTTCAAGAAGTCTTTTGTCCACAAGTGATTTGGTTTGTGCAGATGGAGCTAACACACTGGATGGAGCTAACACAAAGGCACAAAAGTAAATATGAGACCATGACAAACTACTTTATGCACCATCCTCATTTTACAAATTTACATCATCACTGCTAAGTGGGTTTGCTCCTTTACCCAATTCACGACTGTAGGACATATCTCCGGCATTGAATAGTTTACAACTAAGCTGGCTGTGGGTGTACCAGTCAAAGTTGGCATCTGGCAGTGTAGAGAAGGTTAAAGCCTAACTTGCTGCAGTTTAAAAAGAAAAAATAGCAGAGTCTTGCAGCTGCTGGATCATGTTGATCAATAAGAATGCAGTGCTTATCCTACATCGGGGTCCCCAACAGCCGGGCCGACAGTCCTGAACTGGGCTGCAGAGCCTAGCCCACTTAACGAGGCATGCCAAATTGCCGGCGCACCCAGATTGGATGCCAACTCACCTCAAACCCCCCCCCCCTTGAAATTTTTTTTGCCTCAATATCGGCCCCCCCAGTGAAAAAAAAAGTTTGGGGACCTGTGTCCTACATGATCTTAGCCACGTTGATATTACAGGATTAAAATCAGGAGATTAAATCAGATGGATTTGCATCCCGAGCTACTGTATATTCTTCATTTAGTCTAACACACAAGCATAGTAACATAGTAAGTTAGGCTGAAAAAAGACACACGTCCATCAAGTTCAACCAACTTTTTTTTTTAATCTTAACTGCTAGTTGATCCAAATGAAGGCAAAAAAACCCCATCCGAAGCCTCACCAAGTGTCAACTTGCTCCATGTCACCAATGGTATATTCCAAGTATTTTGAAGACCCAGAACCTCATTCTAGCTTAATTTATGAAGTTGTATCAAGAAACTTTTCTTGTTTCTCTTAGTACAGGAATGACCTGTATATGAAGCTTCAAAATGTTGGAAAGATGTCCTTGCCTTTGGTGAAGATGACAAAGACCTTCTGTTTAACACAAGATGTTTTTGAAAAATATAGAACACTTGTCTTCCTCCTTTTCTGCTCTACATAGTCATCCTTCATTAAAATGGATGCTGATCTGCCTTACTGGTTAATCCTCATTGCGGGTGTTGGTCTGCTAATCAATAGTGATAACAAAATTAATTACCTGGATAGACCCTATAGAGAAGAGTGTGTGATGTCAGTAATGGGGACTTAAAAATATTTAGGGCTGTATGCTTAGTTGGCTCTATTTACAAACACCAAGGTCTACATTTCCCTGTTCTACTGACAAAAACCACTGCCGATTGAGCAGGAAAAATGGCAATAAAAAAAAGTTGTGGTATAAGTGACTGGTGTAATCCTAAACCGGAAAGGAAAGGCTGAGTTAACTTGGGGGGTGCCAAAAGTTAGGCACCCCCAAGTGATTATATCTACTTACCTGAAAACTGTTCCAGTGAGCACCACAGAGCAACTGGCTTCCTCCCTTCAATCTTCGAATTTCCCGGGGCAGACACATGCACAGTAGAATTAAATAGCCAACTTTTTCTTTAAAGTTCTGCTTTTCACTCTAATGCACATGTGCACCCGCATGAAGAAAGTAGAAGAAGGAAGCGATCTCTCCACGGGACTGACTGGAAGGCTGGTGCAGTTTTCTGCTGATAGCACCAGCCTGTGGTTTCAGAAAAGTACTATCACTTGGGGGTGTCTAACTTTTGGCACCCCTAAGTTAACTCAGCCTTTTCTTCTCCTTTAAGGACATGATGACTGTGTAAAGCAAAATGGTGGCTTAGAAGGAAATCCATGCTGAATGTATTCAGCACATTGGTCTCCCATGTTTCAGATAGGAAGTCCATACTGAGAATCAAATAAAATACACAAATAGGTTTGTAAATTTAAGGTTATGTTTATTTACTCAGGATTGCTGAGCTTCCTTAGTTGTGTTGCCTTCTAATATTTTGCAGATTAGTATAGATATGCTCCCTGAGCTCCATTAAGCTTGCAATTACCTAATGCTCCATCAGTAGGCGTCATTGATCTACATATGTGACCAGGCCCGGACTGGCCATTTGTGGGTTAGGGCAAATGCCAGAGGGGCTGCTATAAGGTCCCATAGAAAGTCAGTGTTTAGTGGGCTGTTTGGGCCTCTATGTGGGCTGATGGGCCTCTTGTGTATCTGAAATGCCAGGGCCTATTTTAATTCCCAGTCCAGTCCTGTATGTGACTAAGGCATGGGATACACAACAATGATGTCATAAAACTTAGGTGCGTACACATTACTATGACAAGCCACAGGTATAAAAATATGATGATATCAGCCATCAATGCAAATGCGATCTCCATGTATACCTTGTCTTCCAGACCACTTTTGATACAACAATTTGACATATAAATATTATATAAAATATTTTGCACTGCTTGTCCTTCTGAGTTGGGTGTGAAGATCACTGAAATGCTTTCAAATGTCAGGTGGATGAAGAAGGCATGGCTCTATAAGGGTGGGGTTTATTTATAAAAAGGCGAGTTTGTGAGTTTTTTTATAGCTCAACTCAAATATTTTCAGATTTATGAAAAAACTCAAATCAGTGAAAAATTGCAAATTTATTAAGTTTTTGAGCAAAAGCCACCAAAAAAACCAAGCAACCAAACATCATGAAGGCTACAAGCATCTTCAGATGGTTGAAGAGACCTCTCCCCATTGACTTCTACATGAACTAGACAGGTTTTGCCTGGAGTATTTTTGGATTTGTGTTATTTGCAGCTTTAGGGTATAATTAACGTCACTCTAGCCCAGGGACAGAGAGGATCCTATGCAGGAATTAATGATGTGTTCACTACATGCACATTGGGTAGGTTCAGGCCAACTTCCACAGAAGATTGCTGGGTCTTCGGTGGGCTCAGTTTGAGCTCTTCCTTCCACTCTCCCCACCCATGACCTTACACTGTAAGTTTCTGCCTCTATTTATAGGCGCACACCTGCCCTGTCGCCTTTCATGATGTCAGAGATGGCCAGGTCAAATAGGGAGGATTTGGGTTAGGTGCGGACTAGATTACTCTGAGAAACTTACGCTGGCCCTATACGAAGTGATCCACTTGTCTTGCGACATCGCCAAACAAGCAGATCTTTCCCCAATACACCCACCAACAGCATGGCTATATCTGCTTAATCCGAACATGTGGCCCTAGGGCCAAATGATCTGATTACAACGAGAAGCAATGGGCTCCGACGGGTCAGAGTTAATTAAACCTTCCCGATCTATAGCATGGACAGATATGAATCAGGAAGACATGGCAGAAGCCCCAATGCACGGGCAGCTAAATTGCCAAATTGTTCTAGAGGACCGATATTGGCAGCTTTATCTGCCCGTGTATGGCCACCTTTACATAGGAAGGCCAAAGGTGTTTCAGGTTTAGTTTGCCCTTTCTGCTTCCACTTCCCCAAGAGATTCAGTTGTTGCTGATATCTGTACCAGACAGGGAGCATTCCTTCATATTCACTTGTAATGAAAGGAACAGTGTTTATTTTAAAGGAGAACTAAAGCTTGACTTAAGAAGTAGGCTAGAGATGTTGTAAATTAAGTTTCCATTCCAGCCCAAGGCAACCACAGCCCTTTAGCAGTGAAGATCTGTGTCTCCAAAGATGCCCCAGTAGCTCCCCATCTTCTTTTCTGATTCACTGATTCACATGCTCTGTGCTGCTGTCACTTACTGAGCCTAGGGACCCACTCATAATATACAGTACACATAGAATAGAAATGTCACAATTTTGATAAATGCAAATGGCAAAAATAATATAAATGCAAGTTATACAATAAATGGCAGTGTGTTGGGAGTTTCCTTAAGTGAGAAGGATCTTGGGGTTTTTATAGATAATTTGTCTAATTCTGGTCAGTGTCATTCTGTAGCTACTAAAGCAAATAAAGTTCTGTCCTGCATAACAAAGGGCATAAACTCAAGGGATGAAAACATAATTCTACCTCTTTATAGATCCCTAGTAAGGCCTCATCTGGAGTATGCAGTGCAGTTTTGGACTCCAGTCCTTAGGAGGGATGTAAATGAGCTGGAGAGAGGGCAGAGACTAAGTGCAACTAAACTGGTTAGAGGGATGAGGGAAGACTTAAATTATGAGGGGAGACTGTCCAGGTTGGGTCGGGGGGTTTAAAGCATGGGTTTAGTTCTCCTTTAAGGTGATGAAAGATTTACGTAAATTACTAAAGTTTACACAGCTTCAAACAACTATATATCATGCTCAGATGGGGTGAGTTATTTTAGCCAACTTTCTACAGCTTTGTAGAAAGGGAATATCTACAGTAGGTAAAGTGGGATCTCTGAGATACTATCTTTTAAAGCAGTATTTAAAGTAGATCTAAACCGTAAACATGAATATGGGTAAAAATGCCATATTTTATATACTGAACTTATTGCACCAGCCTAAAGTTTCAGCTTGTCAATAGCAGCAATGATCCAGGACTTCAAACTTGTCACAGGGGGTCACCATCTTGGAAAGTGTCTGTGACACTCACATGCTCAGTGGGCTCTGAGCAGCTGTTGAGAAGCTAAGCTTAGGGGTCGTCACTAATTATCCAGCAGAAAATGAGGTTGGCCTGTAATATAAGCTGATGCTACAGGGCTGATTATTAAATTCTGATGCTAATTGCACTGGTTTCTGTGCTGCCATGTAGTAATTATCTATATAGTAACATAGTATGTAACAAAGTAACAGAGTAAGTTAGGCTGAAAAAAGACACGTCCATCAAATTCAACCTTTTTAACTTTTTTTTTTTTTTAACTGCCTAACTGCTAGTTGATCCAGAGGAAGGCAAAACATCCCATCTGAAGCCTCTCCAATTTGCCTCAGAGGGGGAAAAATTTCCTTCCTGACTCCAAAAACGCAATCGGACTAGTCCCTGGATCAACTCGTACTATGAGCTATCTTCCATAACCCTGTATTCCCTCACTTGCTAAAAAGCCATCCAACCCCTTCTTAAAGCTATCTAATGTATCAGCCTGTACCACTGATTCAGGGAGAGAATTCCACATCTTCACAGATCTCACTGTAACAAACCCCTTCTGAATATTTCGGTGGAACCTCCTTTCTTCTAAACGGAATGGGTGCCCTTGTATCAGCTGGAAAGACCTACTGGTAAATAAAGCATTAGAGACATTATTATGATCCCCTTATATTTTTATACATAGTTATCATATCACCCCTTAAGCGCCTCTTCTCCAGCGTGAACATCCCCAATTGGCCAGTCTTTCCTCATAGCTAAGATTTTCCATACCTTTTACCAGCTTAGTTGCCCTTCTCTGTACCCTCTCTAATACAATAATGTCCTGTTTGAGTGATGGAGACCAAAACTGTACGGCATATTCTAGATGTGGCCTTACAAGTGCTCTATAAAGTGGAAGAATGACCCCCTCCTCCCGTGACTCTATGCCCCTTTTAATACAGCTCAAGACCTTATTGGCCCTTGATGCTGCTGACTGGCATTGCTTGCTACAGCCAAGTTTATCATCTACAAGGACTCCAAGGTCCTTTTCCATAATGGATTTGCCTAGTGCAGTCCCATTAAGGGTATAGGTGGCTTGAATATTTTTACATCCCAGGTGCAGGACTTTATATTTATCAATATTGAATCTCATTTGCCACTTAGCTGCTCAGATTGCCAGTTTGTCAAGATCCTGTTGCAAGGATGTCACATCCTGGATGGAATTAATTGGGCTGGATAGTTTTGTGTCATCTGCAAACACTGATACATTACTTACAACACCCTCCCCCAAGTCATTAATGAACAAGTTAAATAAAAGTGGACCCAATACCGAGCCCTGAGGGACCCCACTAAGAACCTTACTCCAAGTAGACAATGTACCATTAACAACCACCCTCTGTACCCGATCCTGTAGCCATTTTCCTATCCATGTGCAAATGACTTCATTAAGACCAACAGACCAGAGTTTAGAAAGTAGTTGTTTGTGGGGCAAGGTATCAAACGGTTTGGCAAAATCCAAATAAATCACATCTACTGCCCCCCCACTGTCCAGCATCTTACTTACCTCATTAATCAAATTTGTCTGACATGACCTATTCATAAAGCCATGCTGATTGCTGCTCATACTGCCATTCACTAGGAAAACATTTTGAATGTGATCCCTTAACAAGCCTTCAAATAATTTGCCCACCACAGATGTCAAACTTACTGGCCTATAATTGCCAGGCTGAGATCGTAATCCCTTTTTAAACATTGGGATGACATCAGTTTTCCACCAATCCATAGGCACTGTACTAGATGAAAGTGAATCTTAAAAAATCAGAAATAGGGGCTGGTCTAAAACTGAACTAAGCTCTCTTAGCAACCTTGGATGTATACCATCAGGCCCTGGAGCCTTGTTCACATTAATTTTTATTAAAGTTTTATGAATCATATCCTGAGTCAGCCACTGACTAGATTGAGAAGGGTCAGTGCATATTAATGACTAATCAGCCTTATATTGTGATTATATATTATATTTCTATTATATGTGTACTGTATATTGTGAGTGGATCCTTAAGCTCAGTAAGTGACAGAGCACAGCACAGATCATGTGAATCAGTAGAATAGAAGATGGGGAGCTACTGGGGCATCTACTGGGGAGACACAGATATTTACTGATAAAGGGCTGTGGTTGCCTTGGGATGGTACACAAGCACAAAATATTATGTACAATATTTCTAGTTACTTCTTTAGTTAAGCTTTAGTTCTCCTTTGACGCTCATTACTGACTATGCCCCACTTACTTGGATAAGCCAAGCTAAAGAAATGAAGGCTAGAATAACATGGTGGTTCTTCATTTCAAAACTTCATCTCCACTTTGGAGCTTAGCAATGGCAACAGAATATTGACAGCTTCTGCAGGGCCCACTGTCTTAAAGTACAAGGAAAGTGTAAAATAGAATAAGGCTAGAAATGCTGTATTTTGTATACTAAACATAAACATGAACTTACTGCACCACAAGCCTAATCAAACAAATGATTTACGCTTTCAAAGTTTGCCACAGGGGGCTGTCAACTTTTAACTTTGTTAAACATCTTTGCAAGACCAAGACTGTGCACATGCTCAGTGTGATCTGGACTGCTTAGGGATTGTCATGAATTATCAAAACAGGGACACAAACAAAGCTTCTCGAGTTCTGCATGGCAGGGAAGTAAGGTGGGGGCTCCCCCTGCTGTTCATAAGTATGATTGTTTCCCTGCAGAGGAGTTAGGGACCATCTGACAATTCCTATCCACAGCAGTAAATGAAGGGAGAATTTCACTGCAAACAGTCAGGTTTCTTATAAAAATAAGAGGCTGGCTGTTATCAGCAGGGAATAAGTAGTGTAGGTGCTGTCACCACCTTTGGGAGGGGAGTTCTGCAAATGAAGTCTATGAGGTACTTTCTGAAACAGAGACTAGAAATACTCCTGAGCCAAGTCTGTTAAAAACTGATACAAGGCCTAAATGAGGCTAGGCTATTGATGTAAGAGCAAGACCATTGTAGCCAATCAGCAAACCAACCAGTTCTATTAGGGCTCCTACACACGGGCGTTTTGGACCTGCGCTCCCCTGCGTTGCGTTTGGCTGCGTTCAGCCGCAGGGGAGCGCATGTCTAGACGCACCTCATTCTTTTCAATGAGGTTGTACTCACGAGACGCGTGTAAGCGCCGAACGCAGGTTCAGACGCAACATGTTGCATTTTTCCTGCGTTCGGCGCTTACATGCGTTTGTGTGAGTACAGCCCCATTGAAAATAATTGAGTGCGTCCATACCTGCGCTCCCCTGCGTTTGAACGCAGCAAAACGCAACGCAGGGGAGCGCAGGTAAAAACACCCGTGTGTAGGAGCCCTTAAGAATTCACAATCATATCAAGCAGGCAGGCGCTATTATGTAGAGAAGGCAAATTGTGTATCACCCCAGAATCTTGTGTTTACACCACAATCGATCGAATGCCCATGTGCAAGATTAGGAGGCCTTTTAGAAGACTCCGAAGGCAAAAATCCCCAGAAAAATTGTGAGTTTTTTTTTTCCCCTAATAAAATTGGGTTAAAAAAAAAATCACATTTTTTTTTCCAGAATTTATTAATCCAATAATCAATGGGAGAAGCCCCAATGATTTTTTGACGTGCGCTGGGTTTTCAGAGTTTTCGGGTGAAATTTTGCGGAAAAAAAAGCCATGAAATTCGGATGAAAAAAAAAAAGAAAAATTTGTGAAAATCGGAATTTTCAAAGTCAGAGTGTCAGGCTTAGGAACTTCAACTAACAATTATATACAAAAACAAACCTCTCAGCAAAAAATGAACATAACCTATTGGTAACATATAGGGGCAGATTTACGTCTCTGATGAAGTATGCAAATACGAAACGCATCAGACCGGGAGCTGATCTATGTTTAAGGAATGAACAATAAAGGCATTTTTTAATTACCATTGGATTGAAGCATATGGCCCAGAGAGTGCACCGTCGTAACTTGATGTACAGTGTGAATTGTTCTTCTTAGCGACGGGCTCGGGGCAGTAGCACCCGGGTCACATCAAGGAAAGGGTAAGCTGATCCCGCTAATTGTATTCCAAAAGGAATGAATGATTGAAATTGATTGAACTGTGGAAATCATAGGAGCAGGGCTGGGGGAATACGCACCTGGGCCACTATAGAGTATATATATACTGGTGAGCATATGTTACGAATGCGTAGAACCAAATACAATTGAAGGGGATGTGAAGCTTGTGTCTCGGGGATGGTGCTAGGAAGATATTTGTGATTTTGACAGATTTACTATTATTCCTTAATTCGAGGGCTAAAAGTCCTCGAATTCGGACGAAATTCGATAAGCATTCGACTATCGAATGCTTATCAAATAGTTTTAGGCTATTTTTACTTCGATATTCGATTTCTCGATGAAATCGTACAAATACCGATCGTTCGATTTCACAAAAAAAAAAAAAATCGCCAAATTTCCTTTGAGCACTCAAAAAATTTGCACGATACGAACGATCGAGGTGTTCGATCGTACGAATGGTATTCGTGCAGGTGATAGAAAAAAAAACCTATGGAGGGATTCCCATAGGCTTCTATTGCAATTCGGTAGGTTCAATCTGGCGAAGTAGGCAGTCGAATAAAATTTTATAGTTAAAGTCCTTCGATCATCGAATGGTCGAATTACCGAATATACGATCATTCGATCCACTCGAATCTTGCATATTCGATGATCGAAGTGGTGAAATTTGCATATTTGAATATCCGAAAAAAATTGTACGATCGGAATTCGATCGAACTTCGATCCATTCACGTGAATTTCGTAAATCTGCCCCTTAAAGTGGACCTGTCACCCAGACACAAAAATCTGTATAATAAAAGTCCTTTTCAAATTAAACATGAAATCCGATTTCAAATTTTTATTAAACCATTCATAGCGGGGCAGATAATTACTTTCACTTTCCATTCAGCACTTCCTAGATGCCTCTGCTCCCCACACATTCCCCCAGTTCTCTTGTGTAGCCAGGAAATGGGGATAGACATCAGGTCCCCCATTCTGGTGCCCAAACAAGATTCTGAGATGATGCAAGGCTTGCCTTAATAACAGTGTCCACAAAATGGCTCCTGCCTGCTTGCTATAATTTTGAATTCCCAGACTGAAGAAAACAAGATTCAAATAATTTATATAGTGCAAATTTAAAAGTATTATAGAAGTATATGTTACAGACACTACATTACACTTCACAAGCCCAGGAAACCTTTACTAAATAAAGTAAAGTTGTCCTATTGCCCTAAACATGTGCTCACTGTATAGTTGAGTTGTCATATGTTAGGAAATGTAGGAGGGAAGGAGGGTAACCCCCAAAAAATTACGCAATTTTTTTTGTTATACAGGATCAGTGACCAGCTCTCTGTTGTAGCCCCCACCCTTCCCAGCTATAGTCAGGTGATCCCACTGGTGTCTAATAAAAGGGCATCCATGATTGGGAGTTTTACTTTGAAAGCAGCAAGTAAGTTGCAGGTAAAACTTAGTCCCTTTGTAAAATGTATAATGAAGCAATATAATTCTTAAAGTGGACCCGTCACCCCAAAAAAATATTCAAAATCCTATTTTATCACATTAGTCAAGCAAAATGAACATTAATTACACTATATAAATTATTTTAATCTTGTTTTCTTCAGTCTGGGAATTCATAATTCTAGCAAGCAGGAAGGAGCCATTTTGTGTACAGTGTAATTAAGGCAAGCCTTGTATCATCTCAGAATCTTGTTTGTGCACCAGAATGGGGGACCCGATGTCTATCCCCATGTCCTGGCTACACAATTAAATGGTTAAGAGAACTGGGGGAATGTGTGGGGAGCAGTGACATCTAGGAAGTGCTGAATGGAAAGTGAAAGTAATTATCTGCCCCGCCTCTATGCCTAAGGCATAGAGGAGTGGCAGACAATATTTGATTGACAGCTGAGCTTTTTAAATGAGCTTAAAACAGCTATGAATGCTTTAATAAAAATTTGAAATTGGATTTCATGTTTAATTTGAAAAGGACTTTTATTATACAGATTTTTGTGTCTGTGTGACGGGTCCACTTTAATGAATCAGTTGAAAATGGACTGGCCAGATATGGGATGACTGACGTAGTTGGCCAGCTTAAATATATTGCAATATATGGACAAACAACAAACTCAAAGTGGAAATCTGAATCGTACAATTTTAAAATTAGTTTTTTTTTCTCTAATAAAATTTTTCTTTTTTCCCCCCGAAACTGCACCATTGTTTTTTCCCTAAATATTTTTTTCAGGTGTAGCGCTATAGTAAATTGAGTGCACCTTTCTCTGACTATGAGCTCCATTCCCAATATGTTGCTCCAGATGAGAACTTAAATCTTAGGGAGTAAGCCCTCCCAACAATGTGGAGGCAGGGTGTAGTGCAACTGTAACTGTATTGAGGGTGCAAATAATTGGGCACCAGTGGTTCTTTTAATTTAACCAATAAACATATTTATTGACAAAAAATCCACACTGGAGTGTACAGCAATCACATAAGCACATACAGGATCAACAGTGGATAGGCAATACTCACAGCGCCAAATATTCGAATAGATTTTTATTAGACTCATTCAATTCGATCGGATTTTCAAAATTCACTGGTCGAAGTGGTCTTTGAAAAACCTAATCTTTTTGAATATTCGATCGAATTTTTAATCATTCATGTGAATTTAGTAAATCTGCCCCTTAGTTCATACTGTGGGCAATTAGTACCCGCGATCTTAATCCCACTCCCACAAACCTCATAGGAGCCTCAAACTGATCAGCTAAATATTCTAGCTATCTGTCACTCCTAGAGTGACCTAGAATGGTGAGAAGCCTATGTATACTAGACCTGACCTGTCTAGGTTCCACTCGAGCTCTGCCTGCCTCCTCAGGCAACAGCCAGCACAAGATGGACCCTGAAAGCATGGCTCACAGGGTTTTTATCATCTACTGGTCACTGTGAGTAACAGCACGGGGCAAAGATTAGAGCAATGATCCCCAACCAACCCCTTGGATGTTGCTCCCAGTGGCCTCAAAGCAGGTGCTTATTTTTTATTTAATGGCTTAGAGGCAAGTTTTGTTTGCATAAAAAACAGATGTCCTACCAAACATTCTCTCCTGTAGGCTGCCAGTCCATATAGGGGTTACCAAAAGACCAATCAGAGCTAGGGATGGCGCGAACTGTTCGCCGGCGAACTTGTTCGCGCGAACATCCGCTGTTCGCGCTCGCCAAAAGTTCGCGAACGTCGCGCGACGTTCGCCATTTTGGGTTCGCCTTATTTGCCGCATTTTTTTTTGCCCTCTCACCCCAGACCAGCAGATACATGGCAGCCAATCAGGAAGATCTCCCTCCTGGACCACCCCCACACCCCCTGGACCAAAAAAAAAAAAATGTGCATACCTCCCAACTGTCCCTTTTTTGGAGGGACAGTCCCTCTTTTGAGAGCTCAACCCTCTGTCCCCTCATTTGTACTGGAAAGTCCCTCTTTTCTCTGCACTGAACAGCCAGAAAAAGAAGCAAAGATTTGAACTTAATTGGCTTTTGGCAGAGAGTCCAGAACAGCTAACAGGTGCAGGTAAGATACTTTGTAACACTTTTGAGATAAGAAAATAATGGATTTTTCTTTTCCCTTGATCCCCCTCTGGCATGCCACTGTCCAGGTCGTTGCACCCTTTAAACAACTTTAAAATAATTTTTCTGGCCAGAAATGTCTTTTTTAGCTTTAAAAGTTCGCCTTCCCATTGAAGTCTATGGGGTTCGCGAACCGTTTGCGAACCGTTTGCGTTTTTGCGCAAGTTCGCGAACATGTTCGCGAACTTTTTTTCCGCGGTTCGCGCCATCACTAATCAGAGCTCTTATTTGACATCCCCATGGACTTTTTCATGCTTGTGTTGCTCTCCAACTCTTTTTTAAATTTAAATGCGGCTCACAAGCAAAAAGGTTGGGGACCCCTGGATTAGAGCATGAATGGGAAACTGTTCCCAATCCCGGCTGTATTTTAGGACCAACTTAGGTGTCTCTTGGGGACTGCCTGCTACATATACTGGGCAATTTTTCAGATTTCTGCCTAAAAAGTCAGAATATTTTTGGTAAATTCAAGCGCAGACCACAGAAACGTGTAAATAGCTAGAGGCCACTCTATTTGGCTTGTATAAAACATTGGCATGTTTGAGATGCCAGATTTTGGGATTGTGACTATTTCCATCCTTGTGGTATAATACACCTCAGAAAATTCTGGGTTTTTTCCCACAAAAACAAAAATTTGGATTTTATAGTAAAACTTTTTTTTCACATTTTTGGCATTCAGACTAAGAAATAACCACATAAATGTTCGTCCCACCTTCCCTCCCAAAAAAACAAAGTTTAAATAACCCCCTACGTTATATAACAGATGAATGGTCCAGAAGCTCACCTGCACAACCATACACCTTCCACACATAAACATTAACCCGCGCCAAGTAAAGTCCTCCAATAGCAACTCAGATCCATCTGTGGCTGCTGTTGATTCCACCGCTCCTATTGGTCAGTGGGAATGATCGTGTTAGGTTGTGCTCAGAGCTCTCAGTGTCGCGCTTCCTTCGAGGTGTGGGTCCTTAGTGATGGTTCGCGTCGCTTGGCAGAGGTTGTTGACGGAGTGAGGGAATATAGCCACCATGGAGAAGCTGATGAGGGCGTTTGAGTCTCTGAAGTACTTTCAGCAGCAAGCATCGGTGGTACCAGAAGAGCCGGCACCCAAAGTGTGAGTGTTTCGGGAGAGGAGGCACCGGGTAGTCACGGGCAAGCCTGTTGCACGGCGCATCACCCAGCCTTCCCACCAGGCCCGGACTGGCCATTTGTGGGTTAGGGCAAATGCCAGAGGGGCTGCTATAAGGTCCCATAGAAAGTCAGTGTTTAGTGGGCTGGTGGGGGCTGTTTGGGCCTCTATGTGGGCTGATGGGCCTCTTGTGTACCTGAAATGCCAGGGCCTATTTTAATTCTCAGCCCAGTCCTGCTTCCCACTACCTCTTCAGTTCAGCAGGGCATGCTGGGAACTCTAGTTTTTAGCTGAGGCTTTATATAGACCTAGTGGCTGGTGTCACAAGTTTATAATGTTACACTGTATGTGTCTGAAGTGTCTGGGGTTATTAATCTGTTAATTGGCTCATGTGACCTAACTTTATAGTTTGTTTGGTATGTTTGTCTGCACTATTGAATCCTAGGATCCCAGGAGGCTGTCCTTATTTTTTAAAATGGATATTTTCTATTTATGATTACCCAATGGCACATGCTACTAAAAAAATGTTATGAAGATGGTTTATTTACATGAAGCAGGGTTTTACATATGAGTTGTGTTGTGTTTGGTAGCCGAGGATAAGGAGAGTATAACAATGCTTTATTAGCAGATCATGCAGCCCTTACATAACAGCATCAAGTCTTACTTTCACTTTCAAGTTGTACAGAAAG
>CM044431.1:20327934-20396105 GCA_024363595.1 Xenopus borealis
GGACCCTAGGCTTTCATATTTGGGGTGATTTATCTTGATATCTAAAAGTATGTGTGGAAAAGATTGAGGTGATTTTTGGAAATGTCACCAAATTGCCAAATTTAGGAAAGGTTTGCGGCTTGGTACTTTTGAGTAGAAAGACATGCATACCCATTTTGAATTCGGGGGAATGTGTATATTCTGAAAATCTATGTTTTGTTGGACTCTTAAAGAGACTCTTAAAGGACCAGTAAATTAAAAAAAACATTTTTTAAAAATTTTTTAGAATGCAATGGAAAAAAAACACCAAGACAAATTTTTAAACTTAAAATAACAAAGCCTTTATTAAGAAATAACTTAAATAAACTCCACTTCCCTTCCTCTTCAGAAAAGGTGACACAGTGACCATCCATCCTGCAGCGCTGGATTTTTCCTCCCTGACAAGAGCAACCTCTGCCCCGATTTCTTTCTTGGATCTGTTGGGCCAAGTTCTGAATCTTATTCTGTAGGATCCGACTGATGAAGCTGACGGAAGGCACGTTGTACTTGTCGGAACACGCAATGTTCATGGTTCTGCTCCATTCAGTGACTGCACTGTGTCAGTCCAATTCGTCAATTCGTTAACTAATTTGCTGTGTAGGAACCAGTGGTAGGAACTTTGTCTGACTTTATTTAGTCGATCCACCTGCATAGGGGCCAGCAGCTTTCACCAGTTTTGCTCTGGGAGTGTGTTTGAGAGCTGTCCTACTTCTGTACATGGGCACAGAAGGGGAAGGTTGTACTATTATTATCACAGTGTTACGAAATAAGTTGGCGCTATAGAAATACATGTTAATAGTTTACCAGGGCACTGAATCAGCTCTACGTGGTATCAGGACACCGCAAATTAGGTAACGAATTGGACTCACACAGAGCAGTCACTGAATGGAGCAGAACCATGAAGATTGCGTGTCCGACAAGTATAACGTGCTCTCGGTCAGCTTCATCAGTCAGATCCTACGGAATAAGATTGGTACAGTAACCTGGCCCAGCAGATACAAGAAAGAGATTGGGGCAGAGGACGTGCTGTCAGTAAAAATGCCAGGGAGGAGAAATCGATCACCACTCACTCTGTTGCCTTTTCTGAAGAGGCGGGGAAGTAGAGTTTCTGTAAGTTATTTCTTAATTCTAAATTATTTTAATTCTTGGCGTTTTTTTCTTTTTTTGTTCCAACAATTTTTTTTGTAAACATTTTTGCTGTTACTGGTCGTTTTTTTTGGGGTTTTTTTTTTGATTGTCATACTAAGCTAGGTAATAATTCAAAGAGAGAATATAGACATTGTCATTATAAATATCACGTTAATTACTTTTAAAGGAGAACTAAACCCCCCAGGCAGGAAGTTGTGTTCTGTGTCTAATTGTAAAGCCTTGAATTCTTGTTAAAATCTTTCTTGTTTATTTTGGAAAGCTCAATAAAAAAACATTCAAGAACTGCAGGTACCACATACACATAAAGCATTACTACCAGATGCCGATGAGCAGACTATGTAGTGGTTAGATTATTATTGTTCTTGTTTGTGAGACTCCACACTTTCAGGGTGATATATTAAATTGTTCTTATGCAATTCTGTAGGTGCTCTGATCAACCGAGAGAAGCTCTTGCTGCAGATAAACACTGAGAGAGAGATTGGGAACATGACCTATAAATTAGGACAGGTAAGTGTGATGTTAGATACAGCAGGAAGTGTGTTTGTCCTTGTTGTAATATGGCCTTGGCCCCCTCTATGATGAATTTGTGCTATGGATGCTATGGGTTTTGACCTCTTGTGTTTGCAGCAGAGAATATATCATTCACCTGCTTTTTCAAGGGGAACTATCGCAAAAATTAAAATTTTATATAAATTTCAGCATACTGAAATAAGAGACTATCAAACAATTAAAAATTCTGAACCATTTCTGACATAATAAAGTTTATCTTCACTATCCCTCTCTCAACAGATGTGAGCTCACTCTATTAAAATCCCCAGACATTCTGGGGTAGATTCATCAAAGAGTGAAGTTAAGAGTGAAGTTCCGCCACTAGAGGGAAATTCCACAGCTCTCAATTCATTTCTATGGGATTTTTAAAGGTGTATTCATCAAAGGGTGGAATTTCCCTCTAGTGGCGGAACTTCACTCTTTGATGAATCTACCCCCATGTCTCTCTACGTGCAGGATTTGTGCAAAAGGCAGTTATTTTGTTACATTTTGTTTGTACTGGAATCAGTTATTTGAGTGAGCTCTAATACATCTGCTCGGAAAGTAAGCCCCCCTTTAATATATATTGGATCTAACGGTCAGGCAGTAACCAATCAGTGACTTGAGTGGGGGCACATGGGACATAACTGTTACTTTTGAATCTGAGCTGAATGCTGAGGATCATTTGCAAACTCACTGAACAGTTATGTCCCATGTGCCCCCCCTCTTATAGTCGCTGACTAACTCAGATTTAGAGAGCTGAAAAGCAGGAAGCAGTGTTCTGGCTATTACTCCAGCCTTTATACATTACATTTTTGGCTAACTAACTATATTAGAAACATTTTTTATTTTGCACTGCCTATTTACGTAGTTTTTATTTTTACACTGAATTGCTCCTTTAATGATGAACTGATCCATATCTGCAACCTCGGGGCCACTCAAAATAATGCACATTTTCACTTGTCCTGAACCACCATGTCATATGCCTCACCCCTTCCCTTCTCTGAGCTGTGGTTGGCAAATGGCACATGCATGGAATAATACTGCCTTTGTTCTGTGCATACACCATCCCACCATAATAATCCAGCATGCCCCAAGCTAAACACAATTGAAGGGCAAGGTGACCCAATCTCAACAACTATGGTTATTTTATTTTAAAGGGGTGGTTCACTTCTAAGTTAACATTTAATATGTTATAGAATGTACCTAGCAAGTTTGAAACTGGTCTTCATTATTTATTTGTTATATTTTATTCATTTGCCTTCCTTTCTACCTCTTTTTTTTAACTTTTCATTTCACTGATCTTAGCAGCCAAAAAACAACTGCTTTTATTTTTATTATTATTATTATTATTATTATTATTACATTTTTATTCCTTATCATTCTGTTCTCTCCTATTCATTTTCCAGGCTGTCATTCAAATCAGCCTGTTAAGGTAAACATGACCTTATCAATCAGATAGCTGCTCAAATTCCCAGCTGGAGAGCTGCTGAACAAAAAATAACTGAGAAAAACCCATAAAAAATGAAAACCAAATTGCATATTGTTTCAGAATATCAATGCCAACGTCATACTAGCTAATTTGAAGGTGAACAACCCCTTTAAAGTAATAAAGCCTTTTAAGTTCTGCTACTACATGGGTGGCAGTGACATTGTTAGGGTAATGCCTTGTCCTATCCTTGGACTTGTAGCTACGAGTGCACTTGCTTTAACCGTTACTGACAGATCATCTGTACTTGTCTACTTCAGGCATGTGGATATCCGGTAACTTGCACAGAACACACCAAGACAGATGTAGGCTGGATACAAGTTCGATTTATTATGGGTGTGCACACAGGTTATATAGTATGATAGACAAAGACATTCCATTATGATGAAAAATACATCATTGTAATAACGAAAAATACATCATGAATATGGGGAAACGGGCTATCGGCAAAAATATAATTGGTTTTTGGCTAGAAAAGTGATATCTCATCAAAATGTAGTTTATCAGTGATATACTCACGAAGAGGCCTTGGATTCAAGATACACAGGAAAAAGCCTTATATTCAAGGTTACTCTGAAACTTTAGAGAACAAACAACTGTTGTGCGAGAGAGAGTACAGACGAGCCAACAGCATTAACTATTTATGGTTCATCAATCCCCCTTTTAGTCACGTATGTGACTATAGAGAAATAATTATCAGGGTATATGTTCATGAATCAGTCTGAGCTGAACAGATTTGGATTTGGACATTAACCATTGGATATTATGTTTGAAAGTACAAGCTGGATAAAGGTTAAACAAAACAAGCAGTATTAAAACAATAGTGACACAGACTAAAGGATAGAAGATAGTAGTCATAATCTGGGAGCCCAATCTGTAAAAACATCATACCAAGTTAGGAACCCAAGGGTATGAACATTTTCTTAGTAGCAATAGTTCGTGTGAATACAAAACATAAGAGGATAATGATAAGAACCTTCTCAGCAGATGTTACACATAGTTACATAGTTACATAGTTAAATTGGGTTGAAAAAAGACCGAGTCCATCAAGTTCAACCCCATCAAATTAAAAACCCAGCATACATACACACACACACACACATCTCCACTCTTTCAAACACAAACCATATACCTGTATGCCCATAGCTATACTAACTGTAGATTTTAGTATCAAAATAGCCTTTGATATTATGTCTGTCCAAAAAAACATCCAAACCCCTCTTAAAAGCATCAACAGAATGAGCCATCACAACATCACCCGGCAGTGCATAACCTTGAACAGTTTCTAGAAGGGCCTCATGGGCACTTAGAAAAAGTTCACTCCATTAAGCAGGGCCTACACAAGTTTTTTTCTTCACAATTAACCTTTACCAGGTGTTTGTTGTTGTTATCAAACAACAGGGATAAATCAGACATGCGGCTAAAGGCTTTTGTAATGCAACACCTTTAACTCAGGGGAATTTAAAGAGAGCTATGGCATTTCTTTTACAAGATGTACGCTTAGGTAGGAAGTGTGCTGGAATCTGAGCTAACTTAAAGGGAAAGGTAAGGCAAAGAAATAAAATCCCATTTTTATTTTCTTTAATGAAAAAGAAATCTATCTCCAATATACTTTAATTTGTAAATGTGTACCGTTTTTATAAGAAACCTGACTGTATGCAGTGAAATTTTCCCTTCATTTAGTGCTTCTGGCAGGGAAACAATCACTTATGAACAGCAGGGGGAGCCCCTGCCTTACTAACCAGCCATGCAGAACTGTTTTTTGATCATTTATGACGATCCCTAAGCAGCACAGACCATACTGAGCATGTGCAGTGCCAGTGTCAGACAAAGATGTATAACAAAGTTACAAGATGACAGCCCCCTGTGGCCAACTTTGAAAGCATAAATCATTTGTTTGATTAGGCTTGTGGTGCAGTAAGTTCATGTTTATGTTTAGTATACAAAATACACCATTTCTAGCCTTATTCTATTTTACACTTTCCTTGCCCTTTAATACCTTTAGCTTCTATATACCCAGTGGGAGGAAGCAATCTAGCAATCATACATACCGATTGGAAACCTTTTGGTAGCCAAGAATAATCACATTTACCACAGACAAAGTAATAAGGTGAAGGAAAAGTGTAAGGAGATGTAGATGATGAGCTGAAATGTTGATACAAAGGCGATTAGAACATAAGTGTACCAACTTACCAATATCCGTGGGAGACACCATTTTATTAAAACACACTACTGGGGGTTTACTGAATCCTGAGATGGCCATAAGAATAAGTATATTGTTATACTAGAGAAGTGGCCTGTTAAATATATCCTACGAGCTGTAAAAGGAGAGCGTGTGCATATCCAACAGCAATATTGAGTGTGGATGCCATAACATACATTTTAATAAGAGCATTATCATTAGGTTCAAACAGTTGTGCATATGTCCTTTTTGCCAACTTTAACATGAGTTGTTGATAAAATATTAACTTCAGGTACAAAAGATGCTGGTTAGGCTGCTGGCATATTGATTTCAACGGCAGGCTTTATGAGTGCCGCAATCAGCACAGCAATGAAGATAAAGATGCGCAGTACGGAGACACAGATGAGGTCTTTTATCTGGCTTCGGACCAAAGCATCTGGCCCAGAAACATGATGATGCTGACGATTTGTCCTGGTGCTTGAGCTTCACCCGATGGTGGGGACCTTCTTTCTAAGCACTGGATGTCCGGGTCCCTGGGACTTAGGTGGTGGTGGGAAAGAGGCGTTATTATGTCCTTCTATTCCCCCACTTACACAACAGGTGGAAGTTTAAGTATGCTTTACTGTGAGACGTTTCGGTTTCTCTTCAACCTTTACAGCTGTTTCTGTAATGAGGAGTACCTGGAATGGTCCTTCCCAGCGAGGTTGAAGATCTTTGGTACTGTGTCTCTTTATGAGGACCCAATCTCCTGAAATGAGAGCATGTGATTCCAGAACATCCGCTGGATCTGGTAATGAATAAACTCGAGAACACCATTTGAGCAGTTCCTTATGTAACTTAGTAACATTATTGAGTCATGCTTCCATAGTTCATACAAAGATGTTGAGCAGAAGGAAAGCACTGAGCCATGAGTGTCTGTCTCCCAAACAATATTTCACATGGAGAAAGTTCAGTTAGCCTTTGGGGAGTGTGCCTTACAGACAAAAGCATTATATTAAGGGCATCTGGCCACACAAGTTTAGTCTCTGCACTTACTTTACTTACCCTTCGTTTAATAACACCATTGTCTTTACAGTTTCCCATTAGCTTGGGGATGGTATAGTGTGTAACATTTGATGTATCTCAGGTGGTGGTGGCAGGAAAGAGGCGTTATTATGTCCTGCAATTCCACCACTTACACAACAGGTGGAAGTTTAAGTATGCTTTACTGTGAGACCTGTGGATCTGATTCGGTTTCTCTTCAACCTTTACAGCTGTTTCTGCTATGAGGCGTACCTGGAATGGTCCTTCCCAATGAGGTTGAAGATCTTTGGTCTTTCCCAGTGAGGTCCTTCCCAGTGAGGTTGAAGATCTTTGGTACTGTGTCTCTTTATGAGGACCCAATCTCCCGGAATGAGAGCATGTGATTCCAGAACATCCGCTGGATCTGGTAATGAATAAACTCGAGAACACCATTTGAGCAGTTCCTTATGTAACTTAGTAACATTATTGAGTCATGCTTCCATAGTTCATACAAAGATGTTGAGCAGAAGGAAAGCACTGAGCCATGAGTGTCTGTCTCCCAAACAATATTTCACATGGAGAAAGTTCAGTTAGCCTTTGGGGAGTGTGCCTTACAGACAAAAGCATTATATTAAGGGCATCTGGCCACACAAGTTTAGTCTCTGCACTTACTTTACTTAGCCTGTGTTTAATAACACCATTGTCTTTCCAGTTTCCCATTAGCTTGGGGATGGTATGGTGTGTAACATTTGATGTATCTCAATGTCTCTATAGATTAGTTGCATTACTTATCCAGTGAAAGGTGTGCCTTGATTGGAAGATAATACCTCATATCTGCAATCAGCTCTTTAGCTATAGCCTCAGCTGAAGCTTTTGCAATGGGCCAGGCTTCTGGCCAACCAGAGAATTAGTCAATACAAACAAGTACATATTTATAGGTGCAACATTTAGGTTGCCGTATGAAATCAATATCTGAAATGTATACATTGATTTAGACAGGTGTTTGATATGTGTTGGAACCGTCTTACCTGATTTGTGTTATGCACAAATAAAACATGATTAAACATATTTGGCTGCAATAGACGAGAACTCGGGGGCAAACCACACACCTGACACTACATCACATATCCCCCCTATAAAATGTGGTTGAGACCATGTGAGGCAGCAACCAAATATGGTAACAGAGCACGGGGTGCAACAGGGCAATCATCTGAATGCCAAACAAAATATCAACATCTGGAGTATGTGTTCATCTGGCTTTAAACCAATGTTCCTTCTCTTCAGGTTCCATTTGGTATAATACAACGCTGCCTGCTTTGCAGCTACATCAACATGGGCATTACCTTGTGCTACAGGGTCAGAGGACCCAGTATGGGCCTGGTGCTTAATAACTGCATCCTGTTGTGTTAGTCGGATTTGGCACTACCGATGGGAAGCAATAACAACTTTAACTGCTCTGAGATCCTGAACAAAACGCCACTCATTCTTGCCGGGCTTTTTGATAGGAAAAATGGGCATGTTTACAGGGCTGATCCTATGAATTTAACACTCCCTTATCAAGTAACCCTTGAATGACTGGGTTAATCCCCTATACAGTACATTTGTGCCTGGACAGTGGATAGATTTTGGGCAGGGGGGCCCTGGTTCTACTTTATGTACACGGGTGAGATGGATAACATTGACTCAACATCTGTCTGTATAAAAAAAATCACAAATTACTTAGAACACATTGTAATTCAAGGGGTACGAAGGTTCCTCCTCAGAAAGATGTCTCTACCTATAAACTATCAGGGGTAGAGGCACTTTAAAGAAAGGCAGCTTTTTTTGAATACGGAACCAATGGATACTTCCACTGGGCTTGTTTCTATCATAGGGATTTCATTACCAGATAATGGCAGGGAACACCAGTATTCACTAAACAAGGGAAGGGTATTTAATTAATAAACACTTCAATTAGGAGGTCTGGATGGTGATTAGAAGTGTTTGGAAATACTGCTACCGGGGCTGCCTTGCAACTTCATCCAAAATTTGTTAGAGATGCATTGGAATGTGAAGAGGCTGTATATCCTGCTGGGGGCAAGGGCTTTCTTTGGGGATCTGCACTTATATGCATAATGCAACTGTCTTTTTGGCATCTCACCTGTTCTGCCGTCTGTTAGTTATTGTTTCTGGAGTTTTGGAAATTATCCTGGAAGTTGTTAGACTGTTGCTGAACGAATAACACCTACTCAACTTGTGGCAATGGCAATTATGTATTCTAACTTATGCTTCCAGGCAGGACTATGTATGCTGAGGTTACTTTTAAGACCATTTAGTAATCCTGACACAAAAGCAATAGCATACTAGACAACAGGCTCTTGGGCATATTGGTTACATTTTGAAAACTATTTCCCAAGAAGCTTCGGGGAGGGGGATGGTGCCTACCGTACTTTTCAGAGCATGTAAGCGGACCCCGACTTGGGCTGGGTCAACAGGGGTAGTATCTAAATTCATTTTGGCTAACAGACATTGGTAATCCCCTGGACCACACACTTTGAGTACAACTAACATATCGGTCCAATTAGGGCTATTAGTACCATGGACAAACAAGAGTTCATGTACAAATTTCTGTATGTTAATGTGGGGATAAGGAACGTCCTGAATCCTTCTAAGCTATGTGTGTCTTTTTAGTCAGTTTAATTTCTGCAGCGTCCCCCATCACCCCCCTTTTTTCTCTACTTTGTATTGTACGGGCGGGTAGAACTTATCTGCGGGGCTGGGAACTTATTGTGTTCATCACTGACAAGATAAATTGTCTCTTCTCACTGTTCTCTAACTTTACTCTTCCGCTATCAGCTTTTCTTTTTCCTTTCTTTCCTTTTTTAGCTTCCTTTTGATTCTTCTATGGCACTTTCTTGCCCTGCCTTGCTCTTATTACAGATCTCTTAGGTAAGGCTGCCCACATAGCAACCTAAGCCTGTCCACATTCCCCATCTTCCTTTTACTTGCTTATCTGTACAAACCACTGTAACACATTCTATATTTCTTTCTGTTAACCATTTCTCATGGGTACTAACAATTTCCATGCTCCTACTAGGGATGGCGCGAACGTCGGAAAAAAAGTTCGCGAACATATTCGCGAACTTGCATCAAAAATGCGAACGGTTCGCGAACGTCGCAAACCCCATAGACTTCAATGGGAAGGCAAACTTTAACAGCTAAAAAAGACATTTCTGGCCAGAAAAATGATTTTAAAGTTGTTTAAAGGGTGCAACGACCTGGACAGTGGCATGCCAGAGGGGGATCAAGGGCAAAAATGTATTATAAATGGTTATTACAGCAGTCAGCACACAGATGAGAATGAGATCAGAAGAGATCAGTGCCCACAGCAGCTACATACAGAGCACTGCAGTAGAAGGTAGATTACTAGCCAGCAAAGCTACCTAACCTAAAATGTCCCTCAAATCCCTGCAGACTTTCCCAGTTCATGTATAAATACCCCTAGCGTTCACAAAAGATGGCCAGTTCATGTATAAATACCTCAGAGTTCACACAAAGATGTTAAAGTGACCAGTTCAGGTATAAATACCCCTAGAACTCAGAGCAGAATGGCACAGTTATTTTCCATGATTTACTACATTCACAGCTCCCTGGCTTTGACTGGAAAGTGGACCAGTAGCCAGCACATCATCCAGGCACAACTAAAATACAAAAGCAGAGCCACTGACCATGTGGGTGGGAGGGTGGTGAGCAGACTGCAGGCTGCAGTATTTGTGTTATAGCAGCTCCTTCCTTTTTCTTTTTCCCTGTGCTGAAATCAGGGAACTGTCCATTGGAAGGGGAGTGGTCCAGGGGGTGTGGGGGTGGTCCAGGAGGGAGAGCTTCCTGATTGGCTGCCATGTATCTGCTGGTCTGAGAGGTGAGAGGGCAAAAAAAAAAGCGCCAACTAACGTGAACCCAAAATGGCGAACGCAAACTTCCGGCGAGCGCGAACAGCCGATGTTCGCGCGAACAAGTTCGCCGGCGAACAGTTTGCGCCATCCCTAGCTCCTACCTGCTGGAGCCTTACTCTATGCTGTCGCTTTATATTAATATACAGTAGTTCCTCATTTCCCTTTCTCTTACCTTTAACACATTCCCAAACAATCTTAACTTAAACATACATTATTTGTTACCCTTCATCAGATGAAAATATAGAAGAGAAATAGTAGGATAGCGGCTTTCTATCTTATCAAGTAGTGTAGTGTTGGATGAGACTTGCAGTTCTTCCTAGCGAATACTGCTTATGTGTTTGCTAGACCCTATTACTCCCTGTTCCAGGCTAATTACCTATTTCCTGGATTCATAAATCTGATTTAGGAAAGACAGCCTGCATCTGGATCAAATCCAGAGTTTATGTCTCTAGTAAGAACAATAGAAAAATGAATAAAAGTGACAGTACAAAGATAGGAGGCAATCCACAATTATGGTCACAGACAGTTAGCAGTAGAATTAATTGTTGGTATATACCAAAATATAACACTTAACATTTAGATGGTAAAACAACAAAACATATGCGTACATGCCATATATATATATTTATGGGAAATTCTGTTGACAGAATCACTGCCCTCATGTAGCAATTTCCATCACCATATATATATATGTTTAGTACAACTTGTAAATAGCAGCAACTGTATGCATTAGTAATAGTTATCAATAAACAAACAAGTATGTGTCCCTGGATGGTACACATACACACAACATTGTAAAGGACATGACAAACAAAAAACATGTAAATAGGTGCATGGCAATGTGATCACAGAAAAAAATCCCTCCTGTGGGACTACAACAATACACGTACTGCTTACAGATCTCATCTGGTTGGGGCTTGGGCTAAACCTTTACAACTTTTAAAACCCATTTCACAATACTAGGTATGAAACAGTAACCACTAAGTACAATAAATAATGTATGTGGTACTCAGTATGGCATAGAAATAGATAAAAGGATAAAGCAAGAATTGAAGGGGCTGTTGGAGATCAAGGTCCCGACAATACCCACAGCAGCTCTACGAATGATTCTTAATATCCCCATATCTATTTTCCCAAAACTTTGTGTAATACAATCTTAAAACATTATACATTCAACAACACATTACTCTTGCATGGAGAGACAAGACAGTCAGTAAGGAATGATCTTCAGTAACAATACCCTGTCCTATTCTTCACTAGGGCTATGAAACCGGGAGTTTACCACCACTCCTAGGAATATATTACCCTAGGATTCGGTTTTTGGAAAGAAACGGAGGGGCAAGGAAAAATCCTCTATTCAGACAGATATTTTACTTACCTCAGCCGTGATTCCAAACGAATCCCACTTCTGACACCAGAAAACTGTTGTTAGGGTAATGCCTTGTCCTATCCTTGGACTTGAAGCTACGAGTGCACTCGCTTTAACCGTTACTGACAGATCATCTGTACTTGTCTACTTCAGGCATGTGGATATCCGGTAACTTGCACAGAACACACCAAGACAGACGTAGGCTGGATACAAGTTCGATTTATTATGGGTGTGCACACAGGTTATATGGTAGTATGATAGACAAAGACATTCCATTATGATGATGAAAAATACCACTTTTTAGTACAGGACCTTAAGCTAGAGTCCAGCAGTGGGTCAGGGTAGAAGTTCCGGGTGCGGGTATAGACGCGGTTCTGCGGGTCGGGCCACCGGTCTTTACAATATCGCTTTTTACTCATTTTTCTGACGACGCCTACTTCCCACGATGTCACTTCTGGTTACAATGACAGCACTTCCTTATTCTTGATTGGCAGCGGGTCTGGGTTGCGGATAAGGTACTTGTGGGTCGGTTAGCGGGCCCAGGCCGGAAAGAATTCGGGTTGCAGATTGCGGGTCGGGTAGTGGGTCGCGGGTCCAGGCGGAATGCAGGTCACAGGTCGAGATTGCAGGTTGAAGGTACGGGTCGCAAAAAATGGACCCGCGCAGGACTCTACCTTGAGCTACTCACGTGGTGTATGTGCCTTGATTGATAATTAAAGTAAACTAATGACAACATTTCTGTCCTTAGATAGCACTGCAGAAGGCTCCATCTCCCCTAACTTGCTTTATTTTTTCTTAAGTGCCTGGCTCATCTGGGTTTGTCTCTTTCTGCTAAAGGGGGGGGGGGATGATCTGTTCTCCCTAAGCCATCTCTTAGAACAGCCCATCCATGCACTAAAGATATAGAAAGAATTTGGAATAATCAAACTATATTTAATCCTTTCTGTTTTGCTTCATTAAAGGTCACACAGAGCTGCTGGTTAACGTAACTCAGATCCATTTTCAAGATCCAATTATAAATGAAATTCATTTTAACTTCCTTAGAAACCCTCTTCATCTGATTTTGGTCATATGAAGGGCACAATCCCAGATTCTAATCACTTTTACTCTAAGAAGCATTCCTCTCCATTAGTCCATTTATTAATTGGCTTCTCTCCCTCTCTACATTCAGTGCTCACATCTGTGCTCTGAACAGTGACAGGCAAATTCTGCCTAGCACATAGTCTATATATGGAATACACCAAATAATGGTCTATCAGAGCAATGTGTTTGTTTCCAAGCACTGCACTCAGTAACAAATATACACGTCTTGCTTTGCCCAGATGTGCGGAGTGATGGTCTCTGGGAGTGAAGAGTCGACCCCCTCTATGGTGTATCACTGTGTGATGAGAGGACTGGAGCGCCTCCTGCTGTCCGAGCAGCTGTCAATAGTGATGGGCGAATTTATTCGCCAGGAGCGAATTCCCGCGATTCGCTGCTGGCGAATAAATTTGCGAATCACCAGCGAAATATGGCTTGGCGACAATTCGCCGGAAAAACGAGTCGACGCGCCGAAAGCGACGCAACGCACACCGAAAATGACGCAACGCGCGCCGGAAACGACGCGACGCACGTCAGAAACTATGCGACGCGCGTCAAAGGAATTTCTCTGGAAATTCGTGAATTTTTCGGTGAAGTGAATCTCGGGAGATTCGCTCATCACTAGCTGTCAAGACTGGATAGAGAAGCCCTGGTAAAACTGAGTGTGGACAGAGTGAATATGCACAGCCCTCACCTAGCAATGACTGCACTGGGGCTGATGCTTACCTGCATGTACTCTCCCGGTGATGCATGTTGCATCCATTTCTCTCTTTCAATGCATGTATCCATCTCATGCATTTATTTATTTGTCTCTTTCAGGGTATATATCCACTCTCTCCTGGTGCATGCACCCATCTCTCTTTTTTCAGTGCATGTATACATCTCTCCCAGTGCATGCATCTGTTTCTCTCTTTCAATGCATGAATCCATCTCTTCCGGTGCTGCATGCATCCATTTCTCTTTCAGTTCATGTATCCATCTGTCCCCGGTGCATGTTTCTCATTTGTAGTACATAAAAGGACAGAAGCGGAATTCTGCTTTCTCTCTCACTCAAATTCCTTTGGCTGTCATTGAGATCTAACTCTGATTTACTGTTCTTTAGTGATTCCAGTGGAGAGCAGAGTGAAAAGTATAAAATGACTTTCACCTGTGGTTCATTTAGCTGTTGCTATTGAGCTTCACAGGGAGAGTGGAGCATCAGCGGGAGATACCTCTACTAAACTCCTGTCTCTCTATTTCCTCATTTTAGGATACGAAAAGGATTCCCTTTTGAAGTCCAGGTAGTAGCGACTAGCGAGGATTCTTCCACAGTTTTTAGGCGACTTTTTTCCTCCACAAGTTGTGATGAACAAGGTCATCGGGGAGTTTTTAATCAAACCAACAGCCCTTCCCACAGTTCATGGCTACGGTTGTTTACAAGGTACTGTCCATGTAACAAGAAATTCTGATAGACATTGTTATTCATTAAGGAATAATGCTTTTGTATTCAGATTTAACAAATAGTCAGTAAGCATCTAATGTGTAATACAGGCATTTAGCTACTGCGTTAGGACAGTGTAACAGGACACTGATTCTTCTGTTCTGCAGGGAGAAATCAAGGTACTTTTGGGTCCTTCAATGCGGGCCGTGAAAAACATAAAGTAATCACCCCTCTGTTTTTGACAGTATAGGAATCCATAGGGATTGAATTTCACCTTCACTCACTTCATTCATCATCATCATCATCATCATCATCATTTATTTGTATAGCGTCGACAAGATACGCAGTGCTTTCCTTAGTTATAACAAACAGGGAATAAAAGTGGATAACAATCAAGGATTTACAGATACAATAGGCTTAGAGGGCCCTACAGATTAGAGTTTACAACTAAAGGTTAGGGTACAGTTGAGACATTAGGGTTTCAGACACAATTTGTGATTTATGCTACAGCAGTGATTGATTATTTAAGGTACATTGAATAAGCTTCTCTAAACAGGAGGGTCTTTAAGGAGCGTTTGAAAGTTTGGAAAGAAGGAGAAAGTCCTATTACTGCTGGAGCAACTGAATCCTAAGTCTCTATGTGTGTACAGGTCTTTCAGAGGTTGCATGCCACCGGCCAGTCCTCTATGGTCCGTGATTGGGTCATGCTGTCTCTCTCGAAGTTGACTCTGCAAACACCCGTTGCCATGGCGATGGGGAGCCTTTCCTGCTTTTTGGTCAGTGCTTCCACCAGGAAGTGGATTTCAGCAATGTATCCTTTAATATATATGTGTACTAGGTGTTTTATCATTCTACTACAGTGTCACTGATTTACATGGCAATCACTCTGTGTCGTCCTCACAGCTGTGTGAGAGTTACTACTCCATAAAGATTGTGTGTGTGTGTGTGTGGAGGGAGGGAAACATTCCACTTAAGGGGAGATAAACTCTTAGTCATATTTATTTTACCCTTAACCAGACTGAGGAAGTGTTGAGATCCACTTTAAAGGGGTGGTTCACCTTCAAGTTAACTTTTAGTATATTGTAGAAGGGCCAATTCTAAGAAACTTTTCAATTGGTCTTCATTATTTATTTTTCATCGTTTTTTAATGATTTGCAATTTTCTTCTGTTTCTTTGCAGCTTTCAAATGGGGGTCACTGACACCATCTAAAAACAAATGCTCTGTAAGGCTACAAATATATTGTTACTGCCACTTCTTATTACTTATCATTCTATTCAGTCCCTCTCCTATTCATATTCCAGTCTCTTATTCAAATCAATGCAGGGTTGCTAGGGAAATTTGTACCCTAGAAACCAAATTGCTGACACTGCAAACTAGAGTGCTGCTGAATAAAAAGTTAAATAACTCAAAAACCACAAACAATAAAAAATGAAAACCAATTGCAAATTGTCTCAGAATATCACTCTCTACATTATACTAAAAGTTAACGCAAAGGTGAACAACCCCTTTAAGCTTATAGTTAACTGCCAGTTTTGCACACTCCATCTGGGCCATATTTGTATTTAAAGGATCAGTAACACCAAAAAAATTTTGAATACTTCAAATTCTGCTCCTTAAATGTCATTCTTTTCTCCCTATGTCTCGTCTGAGTCACTGAGCTCACATACAAACCTAGGGCACACATACATAGGTTACCAGCCACTGAATGGGCAGAGGTGTGGCTTTTATTATTATTATTATTATTTTTATTAAATAACACTCAGAATTTATTACAGCCCATTGTTCTCATATTATTGGAACTGTTCTGTTGTCTCGCTGGTATTTCTCTTAACCAGTGCCTCAGTCTCCCTCACGTCATTAGCAGAATGGGGAAATCATAACTGATGGATATCAACCTGTTCTGCCTGGTTGCCATAGACTTCTACAGACATCAGATTAGTGAAGAACTGGACCGGAGAGCCTTTCAGTCAGTGTTTGAGCTGGTGGCTTCCCCCGGGAGTCCCTATTACTGCCTGTTGTTGTGTTTACAGAATGCGCCTCAGATCACAGTGTTCTGATCGTGTCTCTCCTTTTCAAAGCACATGGTCAGGAATGGAGATCCCCCACAGAGCAGAGACTTCTGGGAAATGAAAACCCTCACCAAATGGAAGTGGGGCTTCTGCACCCCGGGACACTCATTCTCTGCACTGAATGTTTTTGTTAATAAAGTTCTGATTAAAAGTTGAAATTTGCTTTATTAATATGGACGTCCGTATCACACGTTGGCATAATTATGTTAGGGATCGTATGTGTAATATCACAAAGCCATGCTAAAATTAAAGGGCAACTATCAACTCAGTCCAAGCATCCATTCAGTAGATTCACTGCGCCTCTTTAGTGAGGCTGTGAGAGTTACTCACCCTGGCGGTCTAGTGGTGCGGCGGGGTGCCAGGCTCCATAGTGCGCGCGCGGCCGCACTTCCGCAATATTAAAGGCGCATGCGCGCTGGCGTCATGGCGTCAGCGCGCAATGGCGCCAAAATTCAAATATTTAAAGGGGCATTCTGGATTTTCATGTTGCCCGTGATAGGTTTACTCCTGGTGCCTTGTTCTTGTGCTATTTAGCTTCTGTTTGTTCCTGATTCCTGTGTTTGACCCTGCCTGGCCTTTTGACTATTCTGATTATCTGTATCCTGACCTGAGCCTGTTGTTTGACTACCGATTCTGCCTAATCCTACCTGATTGATCACCCGGTTTGAATCTTTGCCTGCCTGACGTCTCTTTGCTATCTGCCTGCATCGACCCAGCCTGTTTGACCACGAACTTGCCTACTCCTGTACCGTGACCATCGGCCTTAATAGAGTATCTACAGTCGTGCCCCATTGCTAGCCAGAACTCCTGCTCTGCACCTCTCGTTTAAGTTCAGGTGGCATCTGAGTAGCTGAGGGCTCCTCCCGAAGCCAAAGGCGGTCACACTACTGGTGAAGCACAAGCCGAGACCAGGGTGCTTGGCACTTGTTCTGGTATTTGGGTGCCGACCGTGACAGAGGCCTTTGTATTCATCTAAAGAAAGAAATCCAGCGGCACACAGGATCTATTGCAAGCAACTGCTTTGTGTGTTTATTGCGTGTGTAACGTTTCGGGGTCACGCCCCTTTCTCAAGCGTGACCCCAAAACGTTGCACACGCAATAAACATGCAAAGCAGTTGCTTGCAATAGATCCTGTGTGCCGCTGGATTTCTTTCCTTGGATCTTATATGTGAGGTGGCTGAGCCTCTACCTTCGTGCACCAGGTAGCTTTCAATTGAACTTTTAAGGGGGTATGCGGGAGCCTGTGTGGATTCTTTGTATTCATCTCAGAGCTGTAGCGGCAAACTTGTAACACAAACTGAATGGCGTAGAAAGAGATCTGGTTATGGATTCTTTTGGGTTGGAATTACAAAAAATAATGAGAGTGTGGCCTACTGAGAGAATAGTGTAGGTTGTGTTTTACTGTCCCATATATCTTTAGCAGAATAGGGACATATGTGCAACCCCCCCACTTTGCTAATCTTCTGCTCTCTCGTAATTTGGGTAATAGAATTCAAGGGCAGTCTCAGGGTAGGACATTTATCCCCGTCATTATGCAGCACAGGGTTTCCAAAAAGATGCAAAAAATATGCAATGTATTACAATTATTGTGTATTTTCAGCATATACATTAGAGATGTCCAACCGGCGCCACCTGATGTTCATTTCTGCACATTGGACACATTCGGTAGAAATTTAAATTAGTGAAAGAAGGAAAGTCTTGTGATGATGTGCTGCTTACCACTGACTATTAACGTCATTTTCTGAGCAGAGCAACATTCTCTAAGGATAGGGCCACACTAGGTGGATCCACTTCGCTGCTGTTCTGGTTGATGAACCTGCACCCAGAAACATAATCTTTGCTCAGTTGCAGGCAGACGCAGCAGTTATCAGCTATGAAACTTGAACTTTCATGGTTTTTGCTGAAATCCACTGCATCTGCCTGTACCCGAGTGAAGACTATACTTCCTGGCGCAGCAGAAGAAGATCAGCAGGAGAGCGGATTCTCAGCCTGTGTTTCTCCACCCTAGGCTAAAGATGGCCATACATGGGCAGATTAAAACTGTTGATATAGCACCTTATCTGCCTGTGTCTCCCCGATCAATATCTGCCCATAAATGGGCCAGATATTGATCAGGGCAGGTTTGAATTTTCCTGCTGTTGAGGATCACATTGGCTAGTTGATATCGCCCTGCAGTGGGAATATCTAGGAAAGGTCACCAAACGAGCATATCTACCTTAACTTTTTGTCTTTGCCCACTTGTAGCAGACGACAGTAGGTGGCGTTGTTGCTTCTCATTCATTATGTTGGTAGTATAAAAAGTGCTAACATCTTAAAAACTAGAAGCAAATGTAACTGCTTAGAGGACCATTCTTAGGAGTTTTACATTCATCTGTTTTGAGCCGACTGACAGCCAGAAAGTATGCTGGGAGTTGCTGTTCATAAACAGCTCGAGGGCTACAGGTTGAACATCCCACCTCTAATCCTGGGCTCATATTACTAAATTTGTGAAAATACCTGCCCTATACAACTTGTGCTGGTGTTATGTGCAACCTAGAAAATCCTTGATCATCAAGTGCTGTTCCAGATTGGAAGACATGGCTTCATCTAAACATTGATGTAATTCCAGTTCTTTTGCTGTTTATTGGAATGATTCCTCTCACAGCCACCCTATAATGAGCAATCTTCTACTCATAGTACTCCTATTTAGGTCCTGCTTACAAACCTTATGGCTTGGAAGTAAAGAACTGCTGACTAGCTCTTAGGGCTTAATGTGTTTGGCCATTGGTTCCCAAACTCACGGTCCTGGTACTCTGGAAGCCCATGTTGACTTTAAACTAAAGCAGCAGTTTGGGTGATATGTATTTGATGACCTCAATAAGAATGGAAATATGGTCTAAAAAGCTGTTTTTTTTAATGTATCTGGAACCTGGATTAGAACTATCAGGAGCTGGACAAATATTGGACATCTAAGAGAGTGCAGAACCTGCCAGTGCTATATAAATACATAATAATGATAAGTCAGAAAACCATTGGGCTAGGTGTGTGTATGTCCTCCTATAATAAATGGAATTGTCCAACCCTCATGTTGAAGAGGTGAGCACATCTGGGTCCCATCAGCATTCTGTTATGTAAAGGGGAAGTAATAAAAACATTGGATTTGTGTATATTATCAGTTAGTAAGATTTGCTCCTGCTCACTTTACAGTGGAAAAAAGTAAGCCCTAATCCCCCCGCCTGATCTAATATCCTCATGTGCCGTGTATAACAGGTTGGTGAAATAAGTGTCTTTCCCTTAGGTTTAATGCAGTGTGTGAGCTACAGAAGTGATTAAATTATAACCAGTAGCAGAACTAGGTTGGGATGGGCCCTGGTGCGGGCCGTGGCTAACTTCAATGCTGCAGCAGGCGCAAGACTGCCGGGGGGGGCTGTGGGGGTGCGGACCCTGGCCCAATTGCACCCCTACTCCCCTGGTAGTTATGCCACTGATTATAAACCTTTGAGATTCTGTGACATTTGTACCATAACCGTAATATTATAACAGCATCTGGCTTGTGGAATCAGGAGAGAGGAAAGGTAACAGAAATTAAAAATATACCTTTGCAGTTCCCCTGACCTGCTAAATACTTGGTAATAACAATAGAAACCAGCTTTATATAGTCCATGGTTGATGTGGTGCTTGTTCTTTGGTTAATGTGCCACATAAAGTCACTCCTAGTATATCAGATAGGCGGCTGTGGGGGGATGATGGTAATAATAATGTTAAATTCTTTGGTAGCCCCTTCTCTTTCCTGTGCATCCTGAATGGCAGACTCAATACTTCCACTATGGATGACTTGCCAGCTACTGAAACACAATGCAGGGTGACCCTTTTAAATGTTGGTCTTACTTACCTGTTACAGTCTTGGGCATATTATATTTAAATAACCCGCTGGCACATGTTCATGGGCAGAACAGACATAGGCAAAAGGTTGGACTCTTTCTCAGAATGCCTGGGGACTGATGAGGGTTTTTTGGGTCCTTTAGTCAATACTGCCCTCTGGTGGAGATGGGCAGCAGTCAAAAGTTCCCAATCCACTTGTCATGCTACTTGGTGAGAAAGGGACCACTGGTTGCATCAGAGGGAAAGTGTGTGTGTGTGTGTGTGTATGTATGGCACAAACTCCTGGCAATCACTTTAATTGGATGAAGAGTATGTTGCATCATGGCCCATGAATGAGTAGTAGATAGTATTCCCCATTTCACATCCCTGTGCTGCAAGAACTATAGCATGTAGCCCTTTATTTTAACAGCTTTTCTGGAAAATCACTCTAGGAATGGAAGGAGGCAATAGGGGCCCTGGCCAGCCCCCTACAAAGAGGAGAATCCCAAAGGCTGGAGGAGCCTAAAGGAAAGAATTAGAAGGGGGACAGGGGCAACTGAAAAAGACAAAACAAAAGTCCCCCTACAGTCACTAGTTATATCCGTATGGGATTTAATTGCCCCGGGAACAAACCAAAGGTCCCCTGGATCATATCTAATAATCCATAAAGTCCAATTTCTGGTAATACATTCTGTTAGGATATTCTGTGATTGTATATATTTCTGTTACCGGGTGGGCCCTATCTAGCAGCTCCCTCATTGAACGGGCGGGTGAGGTTTGTGAGACTAATTCATTTAAAAAACTGAATTGTGTATGGTATATTAATAAATATTTTTATGTAATGTCATTGTATAAGGGTCCTTTATGGAAAAAAGTGAATATAAATAACCCCATTCATCGCCAGGCGGTGTAGAATTCACATTTTTCAGGTTTCCTCTTGATCCATGAAGGGTTATTTATAATAATAATGATAATTACAATATTTGTTATTTTATAAATCTGTTGTGCCTGATCTGAACATTGAAACTGACAAATTCTGAATTATTTTTGTGATATGAATATTTTTGTAACAGATGCAGAACTCCGTACGATTGGGGCCAACTGTATTATGTGCCCTGCCATTGGTGTGTTTAGTCCCGCCCACTGCTTGTGTTTCAGAGTATATGCCCCGCCCACTGTAAGATGCTCTCAAGTGTGTCCTACCCTAGCCAGTAGTGTTTCCCCTATAAGCTGTTTATTTGCCCCTCTACTTCAGTCTTGAGCCCAAAAGCTTATATATATACTTCAACGTTAGATTCCTCTTGGTCTATGCCCGGCCATGCAATGAGATCTACGCCCATCCCGTGAGATCTACGCCCATGCCGTGAGATATACGCCAATTCCATGAGATATACGCCCATGCCATGAGATATACGCCCATGCCATGAGATATACACCCATGCCATGAGATATACGCCCATGCCATGAGATATACGCCCATGCCATGAGATATACACCCATGCCATGAGATATACACCCATGCCATGAGATATACGCCCATGCCCTGAGACCCATGCCCATGCTCTGAGATCTACGCCCATGCCCTGAGAGCTACTCCCATGCCATGAGATCTACGCCCATGCCATGAGATATACGCCCATGCCATGAGATATACGACCATGCCCTGAGACCTACGCCCATGCTCTGAGATCTACGCCCATGCTCTGAGATCCACGCCCATGCTCTGAGATCTACGCCCATGCCATGAGATATACACCCGTGATGTCACTTAGACTTGGAAAATGTACTTGGGGAACATGCGGGAAGTGAGGCTCGGTAGCAATACATGTTCAGTGATGATGTGACTCCTTCAGGATGTGCATGTGACTTGCTTTCTCTTGATTTGCTGCATGCTCATCATTTCAGCCTAATCCTTTATTTGCCCCTTTTATTTTCTGTGCAACATTGCTGTAAGTGAAGGAGTAGCCTCCCGGGCCACTCGCAGGACAAGAATATTGATATTTGTTATACCTGTATTGGTGCCATGATAGACTCATGTCTGGAGCGCTGTGTTTTCCAGGTGCTTAAATAAAAGATTGCTGGTTATATATCGACAATATTAGGAGCATTAAATTATCCACTTTTTTAGCCTTTCTGCTTGTTGCTTTCTTTAGGGCATTGCCTACAATCTAGATGGTTGTGTTTGCTCCTCAAGGCTTTCCTAAATGCGGCCTGTTCTCCACTTTCATCTATACACAGAAACAATCCTGGACTCGACTGCCTGGTTGCTAATGAAAGGAATTCCCCTACACTGCCAAACCGTGCAGCAAATACAAATAAAAAAGTGATTCCCTAGCAACCATATTCCAAGTTGGTGGCCTGCAGAAGTGTTCTGAGACAGGTATTGACCAACTGCATTGTTTATTTCAATGTGATCTACTCCTTTAAATTCTGCATCTGTTGTAGTGATGTGTAGGTTTACCCCAAACCCATGACCCACAGGTTGACCACCAGTTGGGTGGTTTGGGTTGAAATTTGGGTGACCATTGGGGTTTAGGACTGGGAGCAGGGCAGACTGGGGAAGTACTCTGCTCTCTGTTCCTGAAGATTCCCTGTCTTGGAAGCAGAGACATGCACAGATGTGGTCAGACCAGGCGAAGTTCAATACAATAGATAGGAGCTTGAAAAAAAGAAATGCCAAAAAAACGCTGGCGTGTTTTACCTTTAGAGGGTGATAGTCTGAAAAAGATCGATTTTTTTGGGGGGGGTTACCCCCATTCCCCCCTACATTTCTTAACATATGGCAACTCAACTATATAGGGGGCACATGTAGGGCAATAGGACAACTTTAATTTATTAAAGGTTTCCTGGGCTTGTGTAGTGTAATGTAGTGGCTGTAACATATACTTCTATTATAACTTAAAGTTCCAGCCGTAGGCAAATTAGGCTTCGCTAGCGTAACTGTGCTCTGCCTAGTGAAGTAACACTAGCACAACAACGCTACCGTTCGCCGACCTGAGCGTAAATTCGTACTTCAGTGAATTTGCATAGCGCTGGCCAAAATTCGCCTGGCAAGGGCGGCGAACGCTAGCGAAGCCAATGCTGGCAAATTTTCGGATCTTAGTGAATTTGCCCCCAGGTCTCTTCTATGCTTGTTCCAGGCTGTCCTGTTCTATGCTCACTCCAGTCTACTCTTGCCTGTCCTGTTCCTGTCTGCACCTGCTTTATTTCATTCAACTCTGTCCACCCTGTCCTGTTCTCTGTTTACTCCATCCTGTCCTGTTCTATCCTGGCTGGTTCCTGCTCCAACCTGTCCTGTTTTATGCACATTTAAGTCCTGCTCCCTTTCCTTCCTGTTCCAGCCTGTCCTGTTCGACAGGAACACCAATTCCAATTGTTATTTCACTATTGCTTTTCCAAGTATCCTACATTCTACTGTTCAGAGCTTCTTTTATATATTAATAGGTTTTCAACCCAACGCACTTCAGAATACCCAGTAACTTCAGAGCATTAACCTATAAAGACATGTTAGACCCAGTCACTGGATGGATTCCAGACAAGAGAATTAAATAGCAGTTTTAGAACACACTCATGTAACGGCTTTTGCAATATTCTTAAATGAAAAGGATGTCCACCCTATCTGTTCCTGCAAGGCATCCCTTCTCTTTCTTCCTTCTCTTAAAAGCCCAGAATATATCTATATGTGCTGTCTTGCTTGCTGGGGATCCAGTAGAGTGTTTGGGGCCTAGTTGTAGTATCCTGCACAGCCCCAGTGTAGCACAGAGTCCATCCTATGTTTGTGTCTCTGCTCAGCACTTCAATGTTTAATGAATATTCTGCATAAAAGGGTTTCTTTGTGCTCTTGGCCTGTCTCTCCCTCCTCTCTCTCCCTCCAGCTTGTGAGCCATTCAGTCGCAAAGAGTAACTTAAAAGCTCCTGGAGGAGCGTGTGACCCGACTGCCCTGCCTATCTTTTATTGCAGAATCTCTTCTTTTTTTTTAAGTGTTTAAAAGCTTTAATATTGAAGGCCTGTCAACTTTGTCCTGATTATTTGGCTTTCAGTTAAAAGGTTTTTGTTGTTGTAGCTTATGCAGTTGCTCTGTTGCCATGGGAACGTGACATCAACATGACGTTTCCCTGTTTAAAAGCTTTTAACTAAATTCCAGCCTGTCAGACGTAGGCCCCATTTTTATGCTCTCAGACTTCAAGCTGTTGCAAAAGGGTTTCATGTGTTGCCTTGTCATTCACAGGTTGTTTTCTTTTATTCCCCAGCCTCCCACAGACACGCATGACCAGCTGGGCAAGAACAACTTAAAAAGCCCCGGCTAAACGGCCTTCTCTTTTAAAAAGCCTTTCAGCAGCAGGAGCAATGGCTGCAGCTGAGATTCCCAGTTATATTGTCTCCTCTCAGAGCGAGAAGCACAGGCGGGCCAGGAACTGGACTGATGCAGAGATGAAGGGCCTGATGCTGGTCTGGGAGGAATATTTCGAGGAGCTGAAGCAGACCAAAAGGAACGCCAAAGTTTACGAGCGAATGGCTAACAAGCTTTTTGAGATGACCGGGGAAAACCGCCACGGGGAAGAGATCAAAATCAAAATTACAAACATGACTTTCCAGTATAGGTAAGCGCTTTCTAACCAATGCTTTCATTCACATTACTCGCTTTTAACGTGCATTTTTCCAAAAAAAAAAGGGGGAAAGGCTTTTCGTTGCACCGAGTAACTGCCACCTAGAAATATTGTGGCATTTACACACTGGCACCTTGGCTGATTATCCTGGGACAATGCAAACATAAAGGAGAACTAAAAGGTAAAGAGGCATTCAGACTATAATAATAATAATTGTGTTTAAAGTAGATCCCTAGTTAGGATCTTGTTAGGCCATCATTTGATAGTCAGCGGCACGGCACATGTTGCTAGTGAGAAGCTGAGCTTAGGGGTGGTAGAAAAGTGTTCAAATATTAGCAGATAGCTGATATATTAGTCATTCATCTCTCAATCTATAGTCTATATACATATTCAGTATATTGTGAGTGGGTCCCTAAGCTGGGAATCAGCAGAAAGGAAGACGGGAGCTGCTGAGGCATTTTAAGAGGCACAGATCTTTTTAAAGGGGCTAGTACAGAAGCACATGTTCAGCATTAGCCCTCAGAGTAAGTTGAGTGTCTCTGGAACCCACCACAGCCAGGTCTGTTTTTTAGGTCAGATACTGCCCTAGGCACTAGAACTCCATGCACTGCACTCCCATGACACCTACCATCCCGTGGATGCGCCAATTGCCTGGAACAGTGCCAGGTCAACTTGCTCAAGTACCCTAGGCAGCCTGGCCAGTAGTAGCGCCCAACAATGCAGGCATGCACGAAAAGACATAAGCATGCATGCGCAAAAAGACGCGCGTGCATGTGGGCTAACATGATCGCGTGTGCGCGTGCATGTGGGCTAACGTGATCGCGTGTGTGCGTGAAACAAAGATGTACAGTGAAAAGACGTGACACACCAATAAGAATGCTGACTAGGGTGTAGGAGAGGCAGAGAAGGTGCATGCATGCCCCCCCCCCTTTGCCCTAGGCATGTGTCTGCTCTGCCTACCCCTTGGCCTGGCCCTAGTTTGGAATGATGGTAACTCTGCTCCCACTTGCCTCCACCGCCAGTTTTAGTCCAAAGGATCTGTCTGCAGGCCGGGAGAATTCGTTTTTTTTTTTTGGCAAAATGATTACTATATACAGTAGGCACCTGTGGACCGATCCCCTATACATATTCAACAAGATTTGTGGTGCTTTACTTCAAGAGTTCTACGTAAAAGGAGTGGACAGTGGCCGTTCAGGGTACGTGCCCTAGTGTGGTGTTTATACAAATGGCCTGCAGGTGTCACTGTGCATACACAGGACTTTCTGTACAGATTGAAAGTGAAAGTAAGACTTACTGCTGTTATGTAATGGCCATTACAGTTGCTTGTCAAATTAAAACAGCAGTGGCAGAGGCTAAAACTCTCAGTCAGGGAACTGCTGGGAATGTACAGATTGTGAATTCAAAACTGTGGCCTAATAATGCGCAGCCGCAGGCAAAATACAGTGCTAAGGAAAGGGATTCACTGCAAAACCGTGCTGTGGTTCAACACAACACCTTGCAAACTATGCTAAATGTCCAGCCAAAGCTATACAGTGCTGCAAATGTTTAAAACCAGGTAACTTTTCTGGGGTCTGCCGTAGTTCTGCTAAAGATGTTCATGAACTCACTAGTCACTACTACAAATGTTACAGTATTAAGTGTGGATAAATCTGGTACATTTATTCCAGACAAGTTTATATGCACTATCAATGTCAAATACTGCTTCTGCTGACAAGGAGCACTCCATTAACATCTAATTCCTTTGCAGTTATAGGAGTGTTGTACCTGTCCTCCAGCTTTTTTTCCCAAGACCTGCTGTGCCCATGCGGAAACAGAGCCATCTTTGTGGCAGTATAGATCAATGGAGGGCACTCCTAAAATTAAAAAATACAAAAAGGTTTATCTGATAAAGTCCCAGTCACCAGCACTTGGGCATATAGTGAGGTGCCACAAACCAGGGGTATACCTACAATGGAACCCCAAAAATTCACAAATGTTTTATGGATGTGCCCACTCAAATAAACTCTCAAGGTATACAAGGGGTAAATAAGTTTTACTTGGTATATTAACAATCACAGAATAAATATCAAATGTAACAATACAAGGTAAATCACAGCATGGACAGTTATATACATACCCCCTTGGGACAGACAAGGCAAAAAAAGTCAAACCACAAGTAGCGAATACACAAGCCTCAAGTGAGAATACCCCAACGTTTCGGCATCAAGGCCTTTGTCAAGGGGATCCTTTTTTTGCCTTGCAGAGAATTTCACTGCATACAGTCAGGTTTCTTATAAAAACGGTACACATTTTTAAATTGAAGTATACTGGAGATAGATTTCTTTTTCATTAAAGAAAGTAAAAATGGGATTTTATTTCTTTGCCTTTCCTTGCCCTTTAACTCTGCTTATGTTTTTCATGGAAATTGCCAACAACTGACAGTTTGTTTGGGCAAACCTTCTGTACAAATACTGAGCTCTGTAACAATGTCTTATCTACTCCATAAACTAAGAAAAAAAGTCAATTTCTTATTTTCTATTGTGCTGTATTGGTTTTCAAAACATACCAGTTAATAGTGCTTCTCCAGCAGAATTTACAAAAGAGCAAACAGATTTTTTTATATTTCATTTTTAAATCTGGCATGGGGCTAGACATACTGTCAATTTCCCAGGTTTCCCCAGTCATGTGACTTTTACTCTGATAATCTTCATTCTCTCTTTACTACTGTACTGGGAGTGATATCAAACCCTTCCCCCCCCCCCAAAAGCCTAACAACAGAACAATGGTAAGGAACCAAATACAAGCTCCCTTACACAAGATAACAGCTCTCTGGTAGATCTAAGAACAGCACTCAATAGTAAAAGCAAGGTCCCACTGAGACACATGTTCAATTAGATTAAGAAGGAGAAATAACAGCCTGTCACAAAGCAGTTCCATTCTGAAGTGCTGGCACAAGTCACATGATTGGGGGCACCTGGGAAATTGACAGTATGTCTAGTTCCATGCCAGATTTCAAAATTAAATAGAAAAAATTCTGTTTGCTGTTTTGAGAAATGGATTTCAGTGCAGAAGTCTGCTGGAATAGCACTATTATCTGATGTGTTTTTTCATTTTCCCATGACAGTATCCCTTTTAAATGAGTTTTATCCTTTTAAGATATAGATTTTGACATGCTTGCCTATTTCCTTTGGACCCTAGAAGGCCTAGTCTGATACTGACAATGGGTTACTGGATGCTTGATTAATCTATATTGCCTGCTGTAATAGTAAGCATAGTCTATTCATCTGGAAGCCTGTAATATACTTCTACTTTCTGTGTTACTTTTCTGTCATGATGTTTATGATGTATTTTTTTATTTGTAACAATGTTTACACTGCAAATAATTCACTCTGCAATATTAAATTTAATTCCTGGACCAGCAAGTGTATTTTTTTAAGTTGCAATATTGGTGTGTAGGTGCATCTCAGGTCATTTTGCCTGGTCATGTGCTTTCAGAAAGAGGCAGCACCCTAGGATGGAACTGCTTTCTGGTAGGCTGTTGTTTCTCCTACTTAATGTAACTGAATGTGTCTCAGTGGGACCTGGATTTTACTATTGAGATCTTAGATCTACCAGGCAGCTGTTATCTTGTGTTAGGGAGCTGCTATCTGGTTATCTTCCCATTGTTCTGTTGTTAGGCTACTGGGGGGGGGGGTGGAGGGGTGATAATACTCCAACTTGCAGTACAGCAGTAAAGAGCGACTGAAGTTTATCATAGCACAAGTTTCATGACTTGGGGCAGCTGGGAAACTGGGAATGTCTAGTCCCATGCCAGATTTCTAAATTCAATATAAACAAAAAAGTTTGCTCTTTTGAGAAGCAGATTTCAGTGGAGCAGATCTATTAAAAGATGCGTTTTGAAAAAACTTTTCCCATAACAGTATCCCTTTGATTGCACTCCAAGCTAGACATATATAACTGCATTAAAAGGAACAACACTCATTCCTAAGCTATTTTAGTTACATCAGATTGGTGGGAAGGAACTGTTTGTAGACTAAATTGAGTTGTTGTGATCTACTGGAATGTCACAATCTTCCTCTTCTGCACCTCTGAATAATGGTTTCTTTTCTCTAGACCAATTATGGTTGCAATGTACTTCAATCTATGATTCACACTTGACAAGGTCATGTTATAGTGGGTCACTTTATATATCTATATATAATTTTACAGAGTCCTTTTTATTAAGAACCCTTCCCTGGAGTGTGTTCATTTTTCTCACTAATTGAATTCTCTTTGTGAAAGTATTGCTTCTATATTACCTCTCCATGGGGCTTAGTGCATTCCATTTCAACAAACGAAATGTAAAACAAGTGTTGTGTATGTGCTGATTTCATAATGCCTCTTGCCTTGAATATGTATGCACATTCCTCCTGCTTTATACATGGCTTGCAATATAATTTATTTACCAAAATAAAAAAAGGATTTTGCAAGGAAACTAGATTAGAGGCCACTTTGTATTAATAAGTCCCACTAAGTAGCATGAAATATATTTACATTTTGCCATCAAGTTATAATATGTTGCAATCATTTCCATAAAAAATACTGAAGTAATAGGAAACACACAGACTTGATAGACTGACCAGCAAAACCACTTACTGTGGACAAACCTCCATGGAACATTTTAAGTTGTATATAAACTTAAATAACATTCCAGCAAAGCTGCATATTTAAAGGGCATGTAAAGACAAAAAAATAATAAAATCCCGTTTTTACTTTCTTTAATGAAAAAGAAATCTATCCCCAATATACTTTAATGTGTACCGTTTTTATAAGAAACCTGATTTCCCAGCCATGCAGCATTCCAGCAGTTTTGTTTCCCTGTAGGTCCCTAAGCAGCCCAGGACACACTGAGCATGTGCACAGTCTTGGTCTTGAAAATATATTTAACAAAGTTACAAGATGACAGCCCCCCTGTGGCCAACATTAAAAGCATAAATAATTTGTTTGTTTAGGATTTGTGGTGCAGTAAGTTCATATTTATGTTTAGTATACAAAATACAGCATTTCAAGCCTAATTCTAATTTAGACTTTCCTTGTCCTTTAATTTACTCTTGGATTAGTGCCACAGCCATCAAAATATATAACTTGGAAAGGTTAGAAGCCACCAAATCTAAGTTTAATCACATAAAAAAATATAAATTTAGAAAATGGAAAGAAAATCAGCACCTTCCAACATTCAATGTGACATGATTTTAAGGGATCATTCATGGTTCAACACAGATTTAGCCAAAAAAGACCTGATACACAGCCAAATCCCAAACCAAATCCTGCAATCAATGCATCCCTAAAAGCTACATATTGTGATGGTGCCATAACATGATAGATTTGGAAAGTATATGACTGGTCATGTTTGTGAAAATGGTTTATGATGTAAAAATAGCTGGGTTATGATGTCATTATCTATTATAATGTCTTAATCAGGGGTCCCCAACCTTTTTCACCCATGAGCAACATTCAGATTTAAAAAGAGTTGGGGAGCAATACAAGGCTGAAAAATTGTCACGATCGGCACCCAATACCAGAACAGTTGCTAAGCACCTTTGTCTCAGCTCGGCTTCACCAGTTAAGTGACCGCCTTTGGCCTCGGGAGGAGCCCTCAGCTTACTCAGATGCCACCTGGACTTATCGAGAGGTGCAAAGCTAAGAGTTCTGGCTAGCACAGGGGCACGATCGTCTCACCAAGGATACTGGGTTGAAGAATACCACCAAGTGGAACAGGCGGGCCGGACCAGCACAAGCAGAGTAGACTAGTCAGACAAGCCAGAATCAGGATTAGAGAGTGTAGGATAGTCAGTGGACAGGCAAAAGGTCAGGATTGGAGATATCAGAGTAAATGGACAGGCCAAGGTCAGGATTGGAGAATAACAGAATAGTCAGGCAAAGCAAGGGTCAAAAACCAGTATATCAGGCAGGAATCAAGCAGTAATCACACCCAGGAACTAACAAATAGAACCTAACAACGGGCACTGGTCTGTACACTAAGATCCCTTTAAATACCTTTTGAATTTTGCGCCAAGTCGCGTGACGTCATCACGCTGGCGCATAAACCCGGAAGTGCGCCAGCGTGCGCACCATAGCCCTTATGTGGACTGGCAGCCTACAGGAGGCTCTGTTTGGCAGTACACCTGGTTTTTATGCAACCAAAACTTTCCTCCAAGCCTGGAATTCAAAAATGAGCACCTGCTCTGAGGCCACTGGGAGCAACATCCAAGGGGTTGGAGAGCAACATGTTACTCACAAGCTACTGGTTGGGGACCACTGGTCTTAATAGATTGTGAATTCTTAATAGATGGTGGTGGTATTTTAATGCCATAAAGCTTTCTGTAAAATCACAAGGAGTTCCAGATATTATTATTATGATCTATTTCAGGTCGAGTTGTGAAATCTCAAAAAAATTCAAGTTTCGTTTTCACTAGAAAACTCTATTTTTAGAGGGAAAAACATTTTTCGAGAGTTATTATACCCCGATGCTGCAATGTTGTTTTTCAATAAAATATGAGACACATTTGGATTTTAAAATAAACCTGTTTGATGATTTAATTAACCTTTCCTCTTTCAAGGAATACAAAAACATCCCTTTTCTGAAGTGGCTGTAATAAGTGGTCAAAACAAGGCAACATAAGGATGATTTTTTGTGCGGTTTCTTTGCCAAACTGTGGCCCTTCAGGTGTCATTCAGGTTTTTCCAGAATCCATTGATAACTTGAATAGTGTTGGGCTGTTCTCTGAGTTCTTGTACACAAACCGTTAACGGGCTGCTTATATAGAGATAATGGGGTCTCACAACCCCTTGCCACAACTAATGGCTTAACTTGTCTTGACTTTGGGCTGCCATGTACAACATTCACTTTTATTTACAGAAGTGCATGTTTTCCCATTGCACACTTTCCCATCTCCAGCACGTAACAGACTTTTTTGCTCTTGTGTAGGAAATTAAAATGTATGACTGATGGAGAGACTGCCCCACCAGACTGGCCTTACTTTAATACCATTGATCGGATCTTATCCAAGCTGCCTGAGCATGGAGAAATGAAACTTCAACCTGGGCCTTCCACCTCTCACACAGAAGCCTCACAGTCCCCCTCTGCCAAGTCCACGCCACTCTACTTGTCTTACAATCAGTTCACTTATGAAGAAAGGGAAGGCTGTTTTGAGGATGACAATTCAGACAGTTCCATCAGTCTCCAGTCTTACAAACTGAGGTACTTAATCTTGATCTCTTACTTTGACACAAGAAAAACTATCATGTATGTATAAAGTAATATATAAATAGACGTGCATCACCATAAATGTTTAGCTCATTACCTAAATCAAATTTTCACCCAACCCATCAAAGAAGACTAGACCCATGTGTTTTCCACCAAATCCAACTCAACGTTACCACTTGTATGGCAGGATCATTTGATGTAGAGAGAGTCATGGTGGAAGCCTTTATATGATGCAGGGACGAGGTCAAGAAATACTAAATCATCATGAATAACTTCCAAAAAGGAACATTTCTAAGCAAGTGCACAGTTAACACTGGTCTATATGGCAGGGACCACCTGCTATTATCTGTTGGCTACATTTTCATTGTAGCCTATATATGTCCTGGTATGCATTAGACTTGTGCCTTTCTGCCACCTGCTATACTCTGAATACTGTTCATTGATATGAGTCAAAGCATGTGATTATGTGGGGCAGCTACAATTAGGGTAACTTGAGGTCTGATCTGTGCCTTAAAGGGCATGTAAAGGCAAAAAAATTAAATCCCATTTTTCCTTTCTTTAATGAAAAAGAAACCTATCTCCAGTATATTTTAATAAAAAAAATGTGTACCATTTTTATAAGAAACCTGACTGTATTCAGGGAAATTCTCCCTTCATTTACTGCTGTGGATAGGAATCGTCAGACGGTCCCTAACTGCTGTGCAGGGAAACAAACATACTTATGATCAGCAGGGGGAGCCCCCGCCTTACTTCAAAGCCATGCAGAACTCAAGAAGCTTTGTTTGTGTCCCTGTTTTGATAATTTATGACAATCCCTAAGAAGCCCAGGACACACTGAGCATGTGCACAGTCTTGGTCTTGCAAAGATACAAGATGACAGCCCCCTGTGGCCAACTTTGAAAGCATAAATCATTTGTTTGATTAGGCGTGTGGAGCAGTAGGTTCATGTTTATGTTTAGTATACAAAATACAGCATTTCTAGCCTTATTCTTATTCCTTGTCCTTTAATGATTGTGTTCTCTTTTATCAGATCTGGGGAGCGAGCAGCTAAGAGAAGGAAGCTGCAGACCTTCAGTTTCCAGAGGAAGAAGTTAAAAGTGATGGAGAGCATGCTAGAAGAGCAGAAGAGATTGAGCAGGGCCATGGAAGAGACGTGCAGGGAGGTGCGACGGGTACTGGATCAGCAAAACATCATCCAAGTGCAAAGCCTGCAGCTACAGGAAAGGATGATGAACCTGTTGGAGAAAATGGTCTCTAAGTCAACACCTTGACTCACTGTAGGGAGCATGGAGAGCCCTAAAGACAAACATAAAAGTGACCATAGAGGTTCACCATTGATTAACTTGGAACCAATGATAACATTGCATAGAAACATATCATGGAGTAAACTTGAGAAACAGACTTTATTTCCTTTTTAATAATAATGGACTCTCAACCCCCATACCATTCTGTTTTCAGAACTGACAGATAGTGCCTGTTACTGAGGATGAACAATGTTTCTATAAAGAGCGGCACATACAACTCTTGTTGCTTTTCTTACTTTGGTTGAAAGTTGTCCCACATTCCCTTCACTTATGACTGACCCGAATTTCACTTGTAGCTTAGTCTTCTCTGTGATCTCCAGTTGGCTGAGGTTGGCTCATGTGTTGACTGGAAAAGTGAGTTTCATTCTGGCAAACATAAGGTACAGGTCTGGGACCTGTTATCCAGAAAGTTCAGGACCTGGGGCTTTCCGGAGAACGTAATTTGGATCTTCCTTAAGACTATTAGAAAATCATATAAACATTAAATAAACCCAATAGGCTGGTTTTGCTTCCAATAAGGATTAATTATATCTTAGTTGGGATCAAGTACAAGCTACTGTTTTTTATTACAGAGAAAAAGGAAATCAATTTTAAAAATTTGGATTATTTGATTATAATGGAGTCTATGGGAGACGGCCTTTCCGTAATTTGGAACTTTCTGGATAACGAGTTTCCGGATAACAGATCCCATACCTGTAATGTTATCTTTTGATGGCAATGCCTCCTGTCTGCAAGTAGTGATAGTTTGCCTTATCAAAAATTAGTGAAATGGCAAAAATTCATGGAAATTCATTGAAGTCTATGGGCGACAACATTTTTTTAGACGTGCAACAAATTTCTTTTAACCATTACAGTATATTTCCGCTGGGAAACTTTTGCTCATCACTACTTCCAAGAAATTTATATGAATAATTGCCACCCTTTCTTATTGGACACCATGAAAGCGCACTGAATTTGTTTTTACTTTCAAAACCGCTTATGGTGTTATATAAAGACACACCGTAATTCGAATATTTTGGGCAGATTTACTAAATTCATGCGAAGGATTTGAATTTTCTTTGGGCTACTTCGACCTTCGAATTTGCAAAATTTGACTATCGAATAGCCCAAAATTCAATTCGAATTGGCCAAATTTGAAAATTCTAATTTGATTGTCGAAGTACTGGCCCTGTAAAAAAATTTAAACCTACCGAATTACCATATAACCCTATGGGAAGCTCCCATAGGATTTTCCCAAGTTTTTTTGATTGAATAAAAAATATTTGATCAAATGGTTAAAATCGTTCAAATTGTTCAATTAGAAAGATTTTATCGATCAAATTTTTCTTATTCGATCGTTCGATAAATCAAATTGCGTTAAAACCCCTCGAATTCGAAGAGTTTTAATTCAATACAAATTCGATGGTTGAAGTCAAGGGTTAATTAATCCTCGAATTCGACCCTTAGGAAATCTGCCCCTTTGTGTGCTAAAACTCATGAATTTGAATAATTGTTTTGAATGCTTGAATGTTCAATATTTATTAATTCGACATCTAAAAGCGTGAGAGTTCATGTAGAAGTCAATGGGAGCTGCCGCTGACAAAATTTATCAATTTTTTCAATTCGAGATTTTCTAATTGTTGTAAATTTTATTTAGAGCTATATAGACCCACTGAAAAGGATGAGTAGAATATGTATTCAATGCCTCTGGTTTTTTCACAGTTTTATTAGATCGAGTCTTTTATATTAAAATATTTTTAATACAGGTATGGGATCCATTATCCGGAAACCTGTTATCCAGAAAGCTCCAAATTATGGACAGGCGGTCTCTAATAGACTCCCATTTTATCCATTGTAATCCAAATTTTCGATTTCCTTTTTTCTCTGTAATAATAAAAAAATACAGGCATGGGATCTGTCATCCGGCAACCCGATAGCTAGAAAGCTCTAAATTAAGGAAAGTCAATCTCCCATAGACTCTATTTAATCCAAATAATACACATTTTTTAAATGATTCCCTTTTCCTCTGTAATAATAAAACAGTAGCTTGTACTTGATCCCAACTAAGATATAATTAATCCTTATTGGAAGCAGAACCAGCCTATTGGGTTTATTTAATGTTTACGTCATTTTCTAGTAGTTTTAGGGGCAGATTTACTAAGGGTCAAATTTCGAGGGTTAAAAACCCTTGAATTCGACCCTCAAAATTTTCCCGAAGTAAAATCCGACAAAATCGAATATCGAATTTGTAGGATTCTACCGCTATTCGATATAACGAACAATTGAATAGAATCATCTGATTTCACAAAAAAACGTACTAACTCATCCGATTTCACAAAAAAACATACGATTCGTATGATTTTTTTGAGAAATCGGATGATTTCTATTCGATCAAAAAAACTTAAGAAAAAGCCTCCCATAGGCAAATATAGCAACTCGGTAGGTTTAATCTGGCAAGCTAGGCAATCGAATACATTTTTAAAGGGCAAGTACTTATTCAAATCGTCCGATTCATTTGATTTGATCGAATTTAGCAAATTCGATGGTCGTAGCCCAAAGAAAATTCGTAGTTTTTGCATTCGAATCCTTCACCCGAGCTTTGTAAATCTGCCCCTTAAGGTATGAATCCAAATTACGGAAAGATCCATTATCTGGAAAGCCTAAGCATTCTGGATAACAGGTCCCATACCTAGGGTTGCCACCTGTCCGGTTTTGAACCGGACAGCCCGGTATTTTGAAGGGCTGCCCGGTTCAATGCTTCCTGCCCGGTTTTCCAAATAAGGAAAACCGGGCGGGATTAGCTTGATTGACGCCGCTCCGCCCCGTGATGTCACGGGACCGCCCACTGACGTCACGGGACCGCCCACTGACGTCACTGGACCGCCCCCGTGACGTCACAGGACCACCCCCTGTCCGGCTGGAGCCACAGGGAAAGGTGGCAACCCTACCCATACCTGTAAATAAGAAATCTTTGAATCTGGTAAAATTTTGCTAAATACGCCTCTTTATGCTAAGTGGAAATAACGCATGGTGTGGCATCGATCAAGAGGCAATGAGGAAGAGTAGAATGTACAGTTTTGGCAAGGCGGTACAAGGTTCTACATCTGGTGACATTACAAATGAACTATCCCTAGCACTTCAAGGTTTTCTTTTTTTTTTTTTAAATATTTATCCCATTTACAGTTTCACTTAAAAGTGTAACGGGAAATGTAAAGCTCTGTGTGAGTATTTTTTATATTTGGAACATATTATTATGTATATATTTAAAATCTGTATTTCCAGGTTATATTTAGAGGAGAAGAATAGAAGCGCAGCACAAGCGCGGGAGGCGGGTTCCGTTAGAAGCCGAACTATATTCCTGGATCCTTTATCTGTGTCTCGCAGCCCCTGTTCTGTCTAAAGGTTCCCTTATGTTGCACAGCAGCCATTTTCATGTTAATGGAAGGATAAAGGATCAGCAGCTTGTGCAAATAAACCTTTTCCTGCATTTCCCCCATCCCAGCACAAGTTGTGTTATTGACTCATTCGGTTTTATCCTCATGGAATGTTCGTGCCCAGCTCACGTAAATGGGAAGTGTCTGGGCTTCACATTTATTTATGGCACCAGCACAACTCCGCATCCATGCTGCAATATCCACTTTGTCTCTGATAAGAAACCTACATTTACAATTAAAATGAACATGGAAAAAATATAGTGGAATGTTGACATCACTGGTGTGTTGAAACCCCCCCCCCCCCAATATTTTATATAAAAAGACTTTTTCCAAGTACTTTCTACAGTGCCTCCTGCGCGCTAATGTATTTGCAAATACTTTTCCATTTAGTGATTAAGAGAAGTGATCACTTTGTTTTTTTTTTTTTCAGTGCTTATTTTGTAGCATTTTTCAGTATTATATAGGGGCAGATTTACTAAAATTAGTGTGAATGAGTCGAATTTCGATAGAAATTAAAAAACTTTTAAATATTTTTTCAGCCACTTCGACCATCGAATTTTTAAAATTCGACCGAATCGAATGATTCTAATAGATCGAATAAAAAGATATTCGATCATCCGACCATTCGATGGTCTAATTACTTGTGCTTTAAATTTTTGTTCGATGGACTACAGTGCTCCGCCAGATTAAACCTACCGAATTGCTGTATATCCCTATGGGAAGTTCCCATAGGGTTTTTACAGCTTTTTTAGATCGAATAAAAAAAAATTTGAACGAATCGTTCGAATTTTTCATATTCGACTGTGCAATAGGTCGAATTGCGCTAAAACCCCTCAAATTCAAATTCGAGGGGTTTTAATTCAAATTTAATTTGATGTTCGAATTCGAGGGTTAATTAACCCTTCTAATTCGACCCTTAGTAAATCTGCCCCATAGACTTACTTTTATCCGTTTATATCATTTATACATGGTAACAGATTAAATCTGTATTCATTATTATTTTAATATTTATGAATTGCTTAATATTATATAAATGTGATATTTATAGAAAGGTATTTATGTTTTTTTATAATGCTTTATTTTCTTTTATTGAATATATCCAGATTTATGGTGGAACCATTGACATCTCAAGAGATATAATAAATATAAAAATAAACGAAGTAAAAAATAATCTAAAACAATATTGAACAATATCCAATTAACAACAACTACAATAAGTAGGATTGTCACCTTTCCTTCCAGGGACATGTTAATCATGTTTGAGGGGTGTGGCTATGACATAGCAACCTCTGATTGGCTGCATTTCACGACCTGCCCAGTTTGCACAAATATACTAAGAGATGTCAACGTAAGCTCTATTCAAGCTTCCTCTTACTGAGAGGAAAATATATTACCTTAGGAATACCTACCAATAAATTTATCAAACAGAAATACTAAATTGTTTAGAAATTATCCTTTTCATTTAAAGGGGACCCATCACCCAAAAATAATATTCCAAATCCTGTTTTATCATGTTAGTCAAGCACAATGAACTTTAATTACACTGTAAAAAATATTTGAATCTTGTTTCCTTCCATCTGGGAATTCATAATTATAGCAAGCAGGCAGGAGCCATTTTGTGGACACTGTTATTAAGGCAAGCCTTGTATCATCTCAAAATCTTGTTTGTGCAGCAGAATGGGGAACCTGGTGTCCATCCCCATGCACTGGTTACACAATAAAATGGTGAAGCGAGCAGGGGAATGTGGGGAGAGCAGTGACATCTAGGAAGTGCTGAATGGAAAGTAAAAGTAATTGCCTGCCCCTCCTCTATGCCTAAGGCATAGAGGAGGGGCAGGCAATATTTGATTGACAGTTGAAATTTGTAAATTAGTTTACAACAGCTATGAATTCATATGCATCCAATGAAATATTTCCTTCAAACCTAAAGATAATACTCTTATTGCTCACATTGTACATGGAAACCCAAAGGATTTAAAAGCAAGGGACAAGTCTATAGATAATAAAAAATATCAGCACCATATAAGGATTTTACTATGATTAAGTCATATATTCCCATGTAAAGGGGATTCACGCAGTCATCCCCATTCTTTGGCATTACAGGGTTTTTAAGGGAGCTTTGTTTCCCAAAGGATAGGTGATCATCGCCCTTATACAATGAAACAAAAAGTGTAGCTTGATAAGTAGGATTATGCCTTTTAAACAGATTCCTCCAAGTTATGACTTTATCTTTGTATCAATACCAATGTAAAGGACCAACTGGATACATTATACTAAGACAGTGGTTCTCAACCTTCCTAATGCTGTAACCCTTTAATACAGTTCTTCTTGTTGTGGTTATCCCCAGCCATTAAATATTAAAGTATTTTCGTTGCCAGCCCAGAGTGGATTGTTAGGAAAGCACAGGAGACAGCGGGTCTGCATAAAGGTTTGTTTCCCGTGCGTAGTGCGGCAAACATTTTTTGCCACACCCATTTTGTGGCCACACCCCCAATTACCATGTTAATTTTACAAATTTGATTGCCTGCTTTAAATGGGCAGGGAGAGCTGTATGGCAGTCCCTACTAAGGGGATATAGAAAGTTGTAGTGAAACTGGCACAGGTTACTGAACTACAACTCCCAGAATCAAAATGCGGAGAGCTACAACCTTGGCCCAGGGCAAGTGGGAAGAGAGATGAACCTGCTCTTGGAACCCCTTAATTGACCCCTGTGGTTGAGAACCGCTGTACTAAGATCTCTGTGGATTCTTATATTGAGATTTGCTAGGCCCTTATATTCCAACAAGAAAATTGTAAAGGTTGTGAAGTTCATAGAAGCTGACATTTTGGCCTCAGTGATGGTGGGGGATTCCAGAGATATCAACTAACACCATGTCATTAGAATAATAATGAATTTCTAAACTGAACAGCAGGGGGAGCCCAGGCCTTACTTCCCAGCCTTTCAGAACTCCAGCAGCTTTGTTTACCTGTACTGTAGATCCCTAAGCTTAGCCCAGATCACACTGAGCATGTGCACAGTCTTGGTCTTGCAAAGATGTATAACAAAGTTACAAGATGACAGCCCCCTACGGTCAGCTTTGAAAGCATAAATCATTTGTTTGATTAGGCTTGTGGTGCAGTAAGTTCATGTTTATGTTTAATATACAAAGCACAGCATTTCTACCCTTATTCTGTTTTAGACTTTGCTTGTCCTTTAAAGCAAGTTGAAAGTAGAACAACGAATACAACAATCTAATTGGTTGCCATGAATTACTGCCCATGGGAAAATGTGCTCAGTGTTACCACCACTGTCCTCCAAAAGGATCCCCACCATTTGAAGCATGAACCTGAAAGTTATACTTATGAGTCAACTCAACTTCACAGATTTATCATGTAACAAGATTATTCCAATAGCCTAGAAATAAAATACACATCAAAGAGAGTGGAGTTTTAGCTGCATAAAGGATGAAGCCTGTGAGCAGAGACATGGCAGTTTCCTGCTGGGTTCCCTTAGTATCTGCAGGCAGTATATTATCATAAGTTTAACTTGAAGTTTATAGCTTTTCTGTCTGGCTTTCCCAGTGCAAGGATTACTTTATGCCAAAGCAAGAGGAAAGTCAAATGAGCTGAATGACATATTAGCAACATACCGGGAGAAGGTTTCCTCAGGGGGCGGCTTATTGTCACCCTGTGCAGATAAAAGTTGATACCTTTCCCTTAGCTTCAGGATATTCTGACAGCAGATCAACTTTGGTGACAAGGAGAGCTCCTGTATACGAGATAGAACAATATCCTCAGTGGACTGAGAGCAACTTTCTGTCTCACTCTTCCTAGAGAGTCTATCACCAAACTCCCCTAGGCTAGCTATACCTCATTCACGGGGTTGCCTGGTCCCCGATTTCTTTTCAGAACAAAGGCCTGTAGGGTTGCCACCTCACCCCTTTAAAACCGAACACATATGGAATACACAGCCTGCATGGCTAATTAGTAATACATTTAAATGCATGCTGCAGACTGAACTGATTTATGTGCAGCCATGCATCATGCATCTAAATGAATTGCTAATTAGCCATGCAGGCTGTGTATTCCATATGTGTTCGGTTTTAAAGGGGTGAGGTGGCAACCCTAGGCCTTTCTGTACCCAGGTCCCCCCTGGGCACACCCTGCTGGATCAGCATCCAGAGGCCAAAGAGGAAGCTGCCACTACCTTCCCAGCATTATACAGTGTAAAGCAGGAAATTGTCATTACACTCTGGGCTGTAACTATTGGTTAGAAGCATGCACTTGCAACATAACCTTCTGCCTAGCAACAGAGATCAGGGACTTAACTCCATAGGTGTCAAACAGAAACCTATGGGTCCCTACAACAGTATTTATAGTTAGGTGATCTGTTATTTTCATCTTGGGACCTGAAGTGTTTTAGATCAGGGGTCTTTCCATAATGTTGTCTGCTAATTTAAAGGGCAAGTGTAGGGATGTGAAAATTAGACACCCTCACATATTTCTGTCAGGCACATCCCTAGTAATATGGACGGCTAATGGGTCCTAATGGGGACCTTTTGTGCTTATGCAACCCCTGTAGTTCTCACAGTGTACACAAGGTGGCACTGTGTAAAAGTATAAAGGTTATGGGAACCATGCGGTCAGTGTTCATTGCTTTAGCCCAACCTTGCAGGCTGGAAGGGAATGGGCATGATCCCTAGGCGCAAAGGCCCTAGTAAAGTACAGCTATACTCTGTCATAGATCACTCTAGGAGTGATAGATAGGTAGCTAGTTGAGCAGCTCACGCTCCGACAGGAGACTTAGAGGGATTAAGATCCTCGGGTACTCAGAACCCAGAAATAGGGACTAAGTGTACAGACCTCAGGGATAGGGTTTCCCCTCAGGTTCCACTTGGTACAACTGCTGAATTCTGGTGTATATCTATTCACATTCAAAGCTCAACTACTGCTGACATGACCCCTTGCCTGAAGGGATCCAGCCCATGTATGGTGCTGTGAGTATTTGCTCCTTTATGCTGTGTAATATGTACCTATGCTGTGTACTATGACTCTGCTCTATACTCCAATGTGGTGATTGTCTATTTGCTCCATTGTTCAATAAATGCTGTTTTGGTTCATCATAAAGAATCACTGGCGCCCAACTTATTTGTGATTATCGCACATGGTTACAGTTCAACTATATCCTTCCTCCACCCTGCTGCGAGTGCTCGTCCCTGAGAGAAATAGTTTCATTCGTGGTTTAATACCATTTGGTAGCTTTAACTGAATATTGTCACACCAGTTTACTATAGCGCTACACAAGGAAAGTGTAAAATAGAATAAGGGTAGAAATGCTGTATTTTGTATACTAAACATAAATGAACTTACTGCACCACAAGCCTAATCAAACAAATGATTTATGCTTTCAAAGTTGGCCACAGGGGGCTGTCATCTTGTAACTTTGTTATACATCTTTGTCTGACACTGGCACTGCACATGCTCAGTATGGTCTGTGCTGCTTAGGGATCGTCATAAATGATCAAAAAACAGTTCTGCATGGCTGGTAAGTAAGGTAGGGGCTCCCCCTGCTGTTCATAAGTGATTGTTTCCCTGCCAGAAGCACTAAATGAAGGGAAAAATTCACTGCATACAGTCAGGTTTCTTATAAAAACAGTACACATTTAAAAATTAAAGTATATTGGAGATAAGTAAATGAAGAAAGTAAAAATGGGATTTTATTTCTTTGCCTTTCCTTGCCCTTTAAAAACAAACTCCAGCAGGATTGTTTTGCCACCAATATGAATTTGTGCAGCTTAGTTACCATCAAGTTATGGTTTTATTATTACAGAGAAAAAGGGAATCATTTTTAAATGCCTTCCTTTAATTTGGAGAATTTTGCATAATGGGTTAATTTGTTTTATTTACTTAAAATATATAGATTTTATTAGCGTGCTCCTTCTAACAATGTGGCAGGCTGTTAGGCAGTCATTCTTATGCTGGAATAAGTTTGTAAGACCTGGGAAATCACAACCAGCCTGTGGATTTGTGGATGTACAGCGCTACGATATATGCTGGCGCTATAGAAATACATAATAATAATATTTAAAACTTGTAAAATTACTGTGCTCTTTTCATTCATTATTATTTATCTTTCGTTTCCAAGATATTGACTAATATAATTAATTTTGTAACCAGCGCCACCTGTAATTTTGACCGACTGTCAGGAAAAACATTAACTAAGAAATTGAAGATGTTATGCTGTTGCTCTGCTTAATACTAGAACAACTTCATATTGTTCTTCATGCCTCTTATCTCAGGTTTAATGTTTTCCCCCAGTGTAGTCAGTAGAAATGCCCAGCAGGTGGTGCTCTGGTTACAAAATTCATTCTATTAGAAGTTTTAAGTTGTCTATGTATTATACAAACAAAAGGAAAAAAGAATGTACAGGTATGGGACCAGAATGCTTGGGGACTGGGGTATTCCAGATAACTGATCCTTCCATAATTTGGATCTTCATACTTAAAGTCTACTATAAATCATGTAAACATGAAATAAACCCAATAGGCTGGTTTTTCTTCCAATAAGTATTAATTATATCTTAGTTGGGATCAAGTACAAGCTACTGTTTTATTAGTTTAAGTGAGAAGGATCTTGGGGTTTTTATAGATAACAAGTTGTCTAATTCTGGGCAGTGTCATTCTGTAGCTACTAAAGCAAATAAAGTTCTGTCTTGCATAAAAAAGGGCATAAACTCAAGGGATGAAAACATAATTATACTTCTTTATAGATCCCTAGTAAGGCCTCATCTGGAGTATGCAGTGCAGTTTTGGACTCCAGTCCTTAGGAGGGATGTAAATGAGCTGGAGAGAGTGCAGAGACTAAGTGCAACTAAACTGGTTAGAGGGATGAGGGAAGACTTAAATTATGAGACTGGGAGACTGTCCAGGTTGGGGTTGTTTTCTCTGGAAAAAAGGTTCTTGCGAGGGGACATGATTACACTTTACAAATACATTAGAGGACATTATAGACAAATATCGGGGGACCTTTTTACCCATAAAGAGGATCACCAGAGGCCACCCCTTCAGACTAGAAGAAAAGGACTTTCATTTGAAGCAGTGTAGGTGGTTCTTCACAGTGAGGACAGTGAGGTTGTGGAATGCACTGCCGGGTGATGTTGTGATGCTGATTCTGTTGATGCTTTTAAAAGGGTCTTGGATGATTTTTTGGACAGACATAATATCAAAGGCTATTTTGATACTAAACTCTAGATAGGGGCCGATTTACAAAATTTACGTGAAATGATCGAAGTTCGATTGTATACCGATCGTACAAATTTTTCGTGAAATCGGATATTAAAATTTGGCCTCTTCGATCATCGAATATCGAATAGATTCGATAATTCGATCATTCGATGATCGAAGGAATCAAAATTTTAAATTTATTCGACTGCCTACTTCGCCAGATTGAACCTACCGAATTGTAATATTATTAACATGTATTTCTATAGCGCCAAATTGTTTCGTAGCGCTGAATATAGAAACCTATGGGAAACCCCCCATAGGCTTCAGAGACTAAGTCCTGCTCGAATACCATTCGTACAACCGTATTGTACAATCGTTCGAATCGTACAAATTTTTCGGACGCTCGAAGGAAATTTCACGATTTTTTCGTGAAATCGAACAATCGGTATCCGATCGTACTAATTCATCGAGAAATTGTATTGCGAGCAAAATGATAGCCTAAAACAATTCGATAAGCATTCGATGGTCGAATGCTCATCGAATTGCGAATTTGGTCGAGCAAATTTCCGGTAATAATAGTAAATTTGCCCCTAAGTAGCTATGGGCATTTATGGTTTGTGTGAAAGAGTGGAGGGGTGTGTATATATGGATGCTTGGTTTTCATTTGGAGGGGTTGAACTTGATGGACTCTGTCTTTTTTCAACCCAATTTAATTATGTAACTATTAGGGATGCACCGTCCACAATTTTGGATTCGGCCGAACCCCCGAATCCTTTGAGAAAAATTTGGCCGAATACTGAACCGAATCAGAAGGTGCAGATGGGAAGGGGAAAACATTTTTTACTTCCTTGTTTTGTGACAAAAAATCATGCAGTTTCCCTCCCGCCCCTAATTTGCATATGCAAATTAGGGGTCGGATTCGGTCCGGCTGGGCAGAAGGATTCGGCCGAATCCGAATCCTGCTGAAAAAGGCCGAATCCTGGCCGCATCCCAAACCGAATCCTGGATTTGGTGCATCCCTAGTAACTATGTAACTATTACAGAGAAAAAGGAAATCATTTTTAAAACTTTGAATTATTTGGATAAAATTGAGTCTATCAGAGAAGGCCTTTCCGTAATTCGGAGCTTTTTGGATAACAGGTTTCCAGATAACGGATCCCATACATGTACATTGCAAAAGAACTCTGAGCAATTATTGCATTATTTTCAGTATTTCAGTTTCTGGTTTCTACTGGTACAGGCAATTGCTATCTGTCTGGGATGCCCAGGTCACAAGCAACTCAGAAATATACATTAAAAAATAAAAAGTAAAACAAAAATCTATCCATGCCATGTGCTTCCAGGAAACACAAACATGCCACAAATTCCATCAGGAAACGCAGAATCCACGGGTCGATACCATAATGATGGCCATACATGGGCAGATCGTCATTTAGACCACTATGACAGCTTATCTGCCCATGTATGGGGGCTTCTGATGGGTCTTCCTGACCCATATCTGGCCACAATATCGATCCGGAAGGTTTCATTTTCTTCTGACCGACCCGTCAGAGCCCCTTGGCTGTGTTGCATCTTTGCATCTATTGCCGGCTTAAATGGGTTAAACATCCATGGCAGTTTATTTTAGCCTAATTACAGTTTTTTTTCCTGTTAAAGCTCAAGTATTTTTATATTGGGAACATATTATTATGTGTATATTTAAAATCTGTAATTCCAGGTTATATTTAGAGGAGAAGAATAGAAGCGCAGCACAAACGCGGGAGGCGGGTTCCGTTAGAAGCCAAACTATATTCCTGGATCCTTTATCTGTGTCTCGCAGCACCTGTTCTTTGTAAAGTTTCCCTTATGTTGCACAGCAGCCATTTTCATGTTAATGGAAGGATAAAGGAGTCAGCAGTTTGTGCAAATAAACATTTTCCTGTGTTTCCCCCATCCCAGTGACCCCTGCACAAGTTGTGTTATTGACTCATTTGATTTTATCCTCATGGAATGTTCGTGCCCAGCTCATGCAAATAAGAAGTGTCTGGGCTCCACATTTATTCATGGCACGAGCACAACTCAGCATCCATACTGCAATATTCAAGAAACTTACATTTATCGGATTAGGCAAAAAAATAACATGGTTGCAAAAGCCACATTTTCTCCTTAATTTGTGTTCTAAAATGATACTTTAGATTTCACATGATTTATTTCTTAAAGATCAGGAACTACACAACATGTAGGGAGGACTTTGGGGAGCACTGATATCAGTAGGGGGTTTACACTTGCAGCAAAATATGTCTACTAATGGGCAGGACAGATGGTGTTTCATGCAATCCAATGGATTTAATGGGATTGGTTGTTAAGTACAGGGAAGATTGGTCACTTCAGGGTCAAAGATCAAAACTTTACTGGATAAATTTAATGGGATTGAATAGAATGATAAAAGCGGAGCGTTAGGGACAAATTGGATAAATGTGAAACAGAGCTCAATGTGAAGAAAAGAAAAAGGGCTTATAATTATGCTGCTGGCTCCCATTCATTCCGAAATAAGAACTGATTTAATTATAGGAACATGGATAGAAGGAGGTCCGAAATAGATTCAAGAATTCTCAACAAACAAACCGAAGCAAACATGAATAAATCCACCAGGGTCGGCAGAAAAAACCCAGTGGGACCCACCAGGACTGGACTGAGAATCAAAATAGGCCCTGGCATTTCAGGTACACAGAGGCCCAATCAGCCCACATAGAGGCCCAAACAGTCCCCAGCAGCCCACTAAATACTGACTTTCTATGGCACCTTATAGCAGCCCATCTGGCATTTGCCCTAACCCACAGATTGCCAGTCCGGGCCTGGGACCCACTGACCTAGAACCGCTCCCTAATTAGAGGTGCTGAACCCTGACCTTTCCCTGGCTATGACTGGGGCCCCAACCAAATAAAATACATATAGTAGCTGTTAGCCCCCCTATCAAGGGTCAAATTTCGAATTCATGTGAGTTTTTTTTTTTTTAAACTCCCATAAATTCAAAATTCGACAAATCCAAATCTATTAATAAAATCAAATTTTTTCAAATTTTTTAACCTCGAATGAATTTAAATGACCCAGAAACACTTATTGAATTTGATTAGAAAAAAATCAATTCGAATTTAAAAAACTCGATTTTAATTTAAAAACAGGGCATTTGCATCAGGTAGGCTGCGGGGGGGGGGGTCTACGTAGGGTAAGGCTTTTTTAAGTTATTGGTTGAATTCACCTTTAATAGGCAGCAGATATGCTGTACACATTTGTAAGCACTAGAGGTTGCTGCTTTCAACATTGATCCAGTATTGTACATGCAAGTGGGATTCCAGTCTGTAGTTGCCATAGCTGAGCACTTGCATATAAGACATTTAGGGGTTAAAGGGCATGTAAAGGCAAAAAAATTAAATCCCATTTTTACTTTAATGAAAAAGAAACCTATCTCCTATCTACTTTTATTAAAAAAGTGACCTTTTTTTTAATTTTTTTATAAGAAACCTGTCTGTATGCAGTGAAATTCTCCCTTCATTCACTGTAAGATAAGAATTCTCAGACGGTACCTAACTACTTATGAACAGCAGGGGGAGCCACCGCCTTACTTCCCAGCCATGCAGAACTCAAGCAGCTTTGTTTGTGTCCCTGTTTTGATCCTTTATGACGATCCCTAGGAAGCCCAGATCACACTGAGAATGTGCACAGTCTTGGTTTTGCAAAGATGTATAACAAAGTTACACGATGACAGCCCCCTGTGGCCAACTTTGAAAGCATAAATCATTTGTTTGATTAGGCTTGTGGTGCAGTAAGTTCATGTTTATGTTTAGTATACAAAATACAGCATTTCTAGCCTTATTCTATTTTACACTTTCCTTGTCTTAAAAGAAAACTATACCCCCCCCCCGAACAATGTAGGTCTCTATAAACAGATATTGCATAAAACAACTCATATGTAAAACCCTGCTTCATGTAAATAAACCATTTTCATAACAATACACTTTTTTAGTAGCACGTGCTATTGGGTAATCATAAATAGAAAATTGCCATTTTAAAAAATAAGGACAGCCTCCTGGGATCTTAGGATCCAACAGTGCAGACAAACATACCAAACAAACTATAAAGTTAGGTCACATGAGCCAATTAACAGACAGAGGTGTGTCTTTTGCTACTTCTTCCTGTTAGAGTTAAAGTTGAAATATTGTTGGTCAGGTGATCTCTGAGGCAGCACACAGACCATCACCAAATGGGGGTTCAAGGCAAGAGATGTAATAGGACAATATTTACTAAAATATATATACCAGGCTGATAAGATTATTTAATATTAAGTGACATATTAAATTTGATATAAACTATCTGTTGCTCAAAAATTTCTGGGGTATAGTTTTCTTTTAAGCAATCACATAGCTGACTTTCCTATTTCTGTCTAGAGTCTAGAACCCCAGAGGTAGCAGAGGTCCTGCATTTAGAACTACCAGGGAAATGTTGGGAGTTGTAGTTGTGTTGGACTTTAAGAGACTCAGAATGCAGTTGCTGGGTTAAGTGGAGAGTAATATAATGATGTATGAATGGGATACATTTCATAGTGAAAGACAGTAAAACAATGATTTGCTATGGCTTAGTTATATGAAATAGGAAATCAGCTGATGTTGGCTCAGTTGTAGTTTTTCCAGTAATTGTTCCAATGCAGGGAGTGATGGTGTGTCTTTGCTGGGGCAGCATGCAGCTATAATACTCCTCTGTTAATGACAGCACTGATATAAATCCCACACTGCAATTCTCAGTGTCAGATACACACAATGAGCCATCAGTACTGACTATATTGAACTATGAGCTGCCATCCATCTTGCTGGACACAGATGCCTACACAGATTCCGGTATTTTAAAACACTGGCCAAGGCCGGGCCGATATTACAAATTTACCGGTAAATCCGTAATACCCTATTAAAGGTCCCTGGCCCGCCTCAACGCACAAAAAATGTACCTTTTTCCCCTGCATTGGGTCGTAGCGCTGCCCCTTTAAGACGACGCCATGCCCCCTTTGTGGGAGGACACACCCCTTGTGCATCACAACCCGCCCCTTTCTTCCCATCCCACCCACCACTGCTGGTAAAAATATATTTCAAAGGTGACAACCCTACCAACAGGAAAAACAAAACAACAAGATGGGGATAAAGGTATTGGTGCTGGCCTCTCCTACCGCCAGTATAAGTATAAGAAAAATGAAAAAAGGCCAATACCTTAATCAAAAGTGGGGTGTTCCCGGATTTATTGTAGTGCTCCAGACACGCGAGTCATGTTCAGACGTTTCGGGACAACAACTGCCCTTCCTCAAGTGACCCTACCAACATGGCTGGGACTAGGGGTACGCACATGCCTAGGGCACAAAGCTGGGGGGGGGGGCAGGCATGTACTTTACCTGCATTCTACCCCTAGTTCGGTCTCCTCTACTAGTGGATTTGTGCTTCCGTGCACACAAGTGTAAAATTGCACGCGTTCTAGCATCAATTTGCACACGTGCATCACTGATAATTTGCGCTCCTAGTTGGTGCAGCAACTGGACAAGTTGCCTAGCGGTCTGGCCCGGCTCTGGTCCCCAACCTTTGAGCCACATTTAAATGTTAAATAATCTGGAGAGTAACAATCCACAAAACGTTTCTGGGGATGCTAAATAATCCTTATTGGATTGCTGCTGTGATTGGCTATACTGGCAGCTACAGGAGACTGTGTGACAATGCAACCAAAACTTGCCTCCAAGCCTGGAATTCAAAAATAACATCTGCTTTGAGGCCACTGGGAGCAACATTCAAGGAGTTGGTAAGCAACATATTTCTCACGAGTCATTGGTTGGAGATCACTGCTCTATGCTATGTGACTAACCCAGAACACGTCAGGATAAACACAGCAGCAGCCTCATGTATATTAATCACAGAACACATTGCAGCATAATGGCAACGCCAGCCCTATGTAGAGCTCCATCTGTCCTGCTCACTTTAGGAAAATTCACTCATTTTGGTTTGGGGTGACTTAACCCTGTGAATGTACAGTAGCAAGAGTTTACTTATTTATGAGGTGACCTTTAAATTATAACATATCAGATGTACATGTATACCATGCAAGAAATCAGATTTAAAGGCCCTACACTTGATTGCATTTATATTACAGGTATGGGACCTGTTATCCGGAATGCTCAGGACCAGGCCTGGATTTGTAGTGAGGCCACAAAGGTCTGGGCATGTAGCTAGGGTTGCCACTTGCCCAGTATTTTACCAGCCCGGCCAGTAAAAATGACGCTTCACCCTAATGTTATTAATAGGGAAAAAATATAAATATATATAGGAAGGCCAGTATTTCTTTCTAAAAAAAGAGACCATGCAGGCAGGGCCGGGCCAAGGTAGTTTGGCACCCTAGGCAAGGGGTACAATCAGCGCCAGTTCTGTATGACCATTTCCCACCTATTCACTTTTTCTTAAATAAAGAAACCTTATAACACATTATTGAATCAAACTGTACGTGTGCCAGCCAGCCCCTAATCTGTATCTATGCCAGCCAGTAGCACCCAAAATATTGTCCCCAATCTGTATCTATGCCAGCAGCACCCAAAATATTGCCCCCAATCTGTGCCACCACCATTGCCCACCCAACTCTGTACCTGTGCCATCAGCTATGACCCCCCGCCCCAAGTCTGTACCTGTGCCACCAGATATTGCCCCCCAAATCTGTATCTGTACCTCTGCCACCAACCATAGCCCCCCAAGTCTGTACCTGTGCCACCAACCATTGCCCCGAAAGTCTGTACTTGTGCCACCAGCTGGCCCCCTATGTCTGTAACTGTGCCACCAGCATTGCCCCCTAAGTCTGTACCTGTGCCACAAGTCTGTACCAGCCATTGCTCCCCCCCAAGTCTGTACCTGTACCATAAGCCATTGCCCCCCCCAAGTCTGTACCTGTGCCACCAGCCTGTGCCAGAGCAGCAGTAAAAATATTGCCCCAGATCTGTGCCAGGCAAAGGGCAAGTAAGAGGGAGGTGTGGAATGAAGTAGAGCAGAACGCTGCTGCTGGAGACAGGGCCAAAGTTAAAACTTAAAGAAATTAAAAAAAAATTATATCCCTTCAAAAGTGCGCCCCTCCCATGACTGCGCCCTAGGCGGCTGCCTACTCTGCCTACCCCTAGTTCCGGCCCTGCATGCAGGGGGCGGACCAGTGACATCAGTGGGCGGGTCCATGATATCAGTGGGTGGGGCAATGTTGCGGCAATCAGCGGATCGCCGTGTCAATCATGGGAATCCTGCCTGGTTTTCCTTATTTGGAAAACTGGGCAGGCAGTTTTGTCCCAGGCAGCACTTCAAAATACTGGGCGGTCTGGGTTAAAACTGGACAGGTGGCAACCCTACATGTAGCTAGGGTATTTTACCAGCCTGGCCTGTATTTTTGATGGTTGATCCCAATGTTATTAATAGGGAAAAAAAGATAAATATATAGGAAGGCTGGTATTTTTTTCAAGAAGAGGTGGCAACCCTATGTATCCCAGTCGCATTCTAGAGAACACTGGGGAACTGCATCTCCCCAGTGATCTGGGGGGACGGGACCTAGCAGCATATGTGCGCCAAAGAAGGAAATCCGGGCCTTTTTGTAATTTAGATCTACTAAAACGCCATTTAAACATAAAGAAAATCAAACAGGCTTGTTTTGCCTCCAATAAGGATTAATTATATCTTAGTTGGGATCAAGTACAATATATAGTTTTATTGTTACAGAGAAAAAGGAAATCATTAAAAAAATATTTGACTTATATATGATTAAAATGAAGTCTATGGGAGATGGGGTTCCCATAACTCAGTGCTTTCTGGATAACGAGTTTCCATATAATGGATCTCATACCTGTATTGTCCAAAAGTATCCAGCACACCACTTAAGTTGGGTAATTGACCCAGGTGATACTGTGAAAAGTTGCACAAGTTTTTCAAGAGAGAGGTATTAGGAAAAGACTGAAACAATGACCTTTTTAGGGCTCTTACACATGGGCGTTTTACACGCAGGAGAGCACAGGAGTTGACACACTTGATTATTTTGAATGGGACTGTACTGACACAGATGCACGTAGGTGCCAAATGCAGGTTGAGACGCAACATGCTGCATTTTACCTGCGTTTGGCGCTTACACGCGTTTGTATGAGTATAGTCCCATTCAAAAGAATTAAGTGCGCAGTGTCGGACTGGCCCACCGGGGTACCAGGAAAACTCCTGGTGGGCCCAGGTGTCAGTGGGCCCTCATGTTGTTAAACATTTAGCCTATTTCATGGCCATTCCCTATATCTATGAGAACAAAGAGGTTAAATAGATGGAAAAATAGATTATAGCATGTAAAGAAAAGAGACTAGGAAAATAGAGGTTGAGTGAGGAGAGGAAGGATAATAGTACTCAGAGTTGGCCCTTGGTCTAAGGTTTTTGGTTGGGCCCCTGGTGTCCCAGTCCGACACTGTAAGTGCATCTATTCCTGCGCCTGAACGGGACAAAACGGAATGCAGGTAAAAACACCCATGTGTAAGAGCCCTTAGCATGTGATAAATAAATGGTTATAGTTTTTAATATACCCTGAATGCACTCTGCCTTTCTGCCTTTCTAGGAATCTTTTCTATATATCCCCCGCCACTCAAATGAGTATAGATTCTAAGACTTAAATTGTGACATTGGGAAAAATGCAGGGTTGCCAAATTCACAGACGGCTTGCAAACATGGAGATAAAGGCATTTATAAAACAAAAACATATAAAAGAAAAATTAGCATTAAAACACATATATACCAAATATACTTCCACAAATCATTTGGCAAGGTTTTTATATAAGCAGATTTCTGCCCAATTTGGCCGCCCTGGTGCAGGGTCAACAGTAATAACATACAGCAGGACTATGGACTTGTACGAGGACTGTGTGAAGTCGCAGGTGAGATCTTCACCCGAAGGAGCTGATTATCAGATATCAGTTAGACATTGGACAATAGAAATAATGCAAGGCTGTTCTTATACATCCAATCTCACCCCTCCCAAACTTTCCAGTGATTTCCAGTAGGAACCTGCTGATAGCAGCGGCCAGTCATAATCTGTTTTATTTGTCCGCCTGCCAGGAACCAGCTTAACTAGCCATTTATTTGCAGAACAATCAAAGCGCCGCATAAGCAAAGAATGTAAATACACTGCTATTAGGAAATATGTTTCCAGGTCTCCAGTTTATTTCTTCACAAAGGAAAGCTAGTCTTGGCTTACTACCTGTTTCTGAAATATAACTCCTATGATCCTGTGCTGGTCAAGTTAAAGGGATCCTGTCATGGGAAATTTTTTTTTCAAAATGTATCAGTTAATAGTGCTGTTCCAGAAGAATTCTGCACTGAAATCCATTTCTCAAAAGAGCAAACAGATTTTTTTATATTTCATTTTGAAATCTGACATGGGGCTAGACATATTGTCAATTTTGACAATATTGTCAAAGTCATGTGACTTGTGCTCTGATAAACTTCAATCACTCTTTACTGCTGTACTGCAAGTTGGAGTGATATCACCCCCTCCCTTTCTCCCCCCAGCAGCCTAACAACAGAACAATGGGAAGGTAACCAGATAACAGCTCCCTAACACAAGATAACAGCTGCCTGGTAGATCTAAGAACAGCACTCAATAGTAAAACCCATGTCCCACTGCGTTCCATTCAGTTACATTGAGAAGTAAAAACAACAGCCTGCAAGAAAGCAGTTCCCTCCTAAAGTGCTGGCACAAGTCACATGACCAGGGGCAGCTGGGAAATTGACAAAATGTCTAAATGACAAAATGTCAGTCAAAACTGAATATAAAAAAATCTGTTTGCTCTTTTGAGAAATGGAAACAAAAAAAAAACATGTTTTCCCATGACAGTTTCCCTTGAAAGATCATGGGGCCCTGAGCATGGCAACATGGCTAGCACCCCAGAATGAGAGAAAGTCCAAATGACAGCCTTTGCCTAGTGGTGGAATGATGTGAGTTTAGTAAAAACCTGAAGGTGCACATGCCCTTATCCCCAAAAGGGATTGTTCACCTTTCAGTTAACTTTAGCATGATGTAAAGAGTAATATTCTGAGTCAATTTGCAATTGGTTTTGTGGTTTTTGAGTTATTTAGCAACACTGCAGATTGCAATTTCAGCAATCTGGTTGCTAGGGTCAAAATTACCCTAGCAACCATGCATTGATTTGAATAAGCGGATGTAATAAGTATAGGAAAGGGCCTAGATAGAAAGAGTGGCAATAGCCTTACATTTGTTTTTTTTTTTTTTAGACAGGGTCAGTGACCATCATTTAAAGGCTGGAAAGAGTCAGAGGAAGAAGGCATGTCATTCAAAAACTATAAAAAACAAATACAATGAAGGCCAACTGAAAAGTTGCTTAAAATTAGACATTCTATAACATGCTAAAGGTTAACTTAGGGCAGAACTACATGGCAGACTTATCTGCGTTTCCATTGGATCCGGTGCTGGGAGACAAAACGGCCATGTCAAGTCGGATCCAACAGGAACAAGGTAATTGCAACTAAGGATGCACCGAATCCATCATTTGGTTTGGGATTCAGCCAGGATTCGGCCTTTTTCAGCAGGATTCGTCTGAATCCTTCTGCCCAGCCATATACAAATTAGGGAAGGGGAGGGAAATTGCATGACTTTTTGTCACAAAACAAGGAAGTACAAAATGTTTCTCCTTCCCACCCCTAATTTACATATGCAAATTAAGGTTTGGTCAAGTATTCGGCCAAATCTTTCTAGAAGGATTCAGGGGTTCGGCCGAATCCAAAATAGTCGCAATGGTGATCCGCGACACGATTGTGGGATGCAGACGTAGCTTGCAGAATTTGCATCTGACAGTTGTGGAAAGTCAGATCACCGCTGCGACACAATCCGACTTCCTATTACTTACCTTGTTCCTGTCGGATCCAAGTTGACGTGGGCGTTTTGTCGGCCAGTGCCTTACGCAGGTAAGTCTGCCATGTAGTTCTGCCCTTAAAGGGAAACAATGAGGACAAGGAAAATAACACAGGGGTATCTGAGAGAAACTATGAGGAGCAGCAGCAAATCACTCGCAATCAGGCTGGAGAGCTACATTAGAAGGCTATAGGGCTCTTAACATGGAAGAGGTTAGAGAAATTCTGCTGCATAAGAATGCTCTGGATATGGGTATAAAATGAAGCACAGAAATATTCAGGGATAAATATATTATATAACTAAGGATTAGTTAAATATGGCCCAGGACAGTTTAACTGTAAATTTCACCTGCTATGAACATATCTGTGACTCTGCAAGATGCTGTGCAGATGCCGGCGTGTTTGGAAGAAATAGGCAGCTTGGGAGCCATTTTTCCCCATGAAATTGTAACAGAATGGACAGGAACTTCTCTAGCATTGTAGTGAAACCACAATATAACTAGGGATGCGCCAAATCCACTATTTCGGATTCGGCCGAACCCCCTAATCCTCTGCAAAAGATTTGGCCGAGTACCGGATCCGTGGGAAGGGGAAAACATTTTTTTACTTCCTGTTTTGTAACAAAAAGTCATGTGATTTCCCTCCCTGCCCCTAATTTGCATTTGCAAATTAGGATTCAGATTCGGTTTGGCAGGAAGAAGGATTCGTCCGAAGTCCGAACCCTTCTGAAAAATCCCGAATCCTGGCCGAATCCCGAACCAAAGCCTGGATTCGGTGCATCTCTAAATATAACATAGGCTTCCCATTGTTTCCAGTGCATTTCAGCAACATTTTGCATTTGCATGTTTGGAAAACATGCACTAGTTTTGCTCATCACCATATGTATAACCTATGAAACCAATGAGCAACTAAACGTGTTGTTCTTTGGTTCTAACTCTAAAAGGGGTGGTTCAACTTCAGATTATAGAATTGCCTATTCTTTGCAGCTTTTCAATTGGTCTTCCTTATTAATTTTCTCATAGTTTTTTTTAAATTATTAGCCTTACCCTTCTCACGGTTTTGCCCTTTCAAATTGGGTTCACTGACCCCAGCAGCATAAAAACGATTGTTCAAGGCTACAATAGTGTTGTTCTTACCTTGTATTACTTATATTTCTATTTAGTTCCTACTCTAGTCAAATACTTCTCTCTTTCAAACAACTGTCTGGTTGCTCGGGATGCATCAAATCCACTTTTTGGAATATGGCCGAATCCCCAAATGCTTTGCAAAAGATTTGTCTGACTACTGAACTGAATCCTAATTTGCATATGTAAATTAGGAGTGGAAAAGGTGGTTAAAATGTTTTTTACTTCCTTGATTTGTGGCAAAAAGTCATGTGATTTAGGTTTTGGTTTGGCCATGCAAAAAGATTCGGCCAAATCTGAATGCTGCTGAAAAATTCTGAATCCCGAACCTGAATATGGGCATCCCTACTGGTTGCTAGGTTAATTTGGACCCTAGCAATCAGATTAAAGAATTACAGAGTAGCGAGCTGCTGAACAAAAGCTAAAATGTTAAAAAAAAAAACCACAAATGAACCAAAATGAAAACCAATGGCAAACTGTCACAGAATAACACTCTCTACATTGTGCTAAAAGTTCATTTAACAGTGAACATAAGTTCTTCTGCAGGGCTGATTCATGTTTCATGAGTGAGAACCAGCAGGGCCAAGAATATAAAAAGCAAGACCAGCACTGCTTGCAACAACAATTACCATTATAAATAACTTTACAATCAATAAAATATTGCGTGATGTCTTTTCAGTTTTTAGGTGGAGATTTAAGATGGTACTTTTATTTTACAATTCTTAAGAAAAACAGAATCCCTTCAGTTACTTTTATGGAGACAGAATGCTGCAGTGCTGTTCCGCTCCTCACATGCCACAGACGCTGTAACACGATTCCCAGTGAATTAGTGATGAACTCGGCTCGGGATTCTCTTTCACGGATTCCACAGCCTTGTGGGCAGAAACTGAGACAGCAAAAAAATGTTCAATATAACTGAAAGTGACTGACTTTAAATATAGGTGGGGGATAGCTGCATTTAGCACTGTATTACTGTATATAATATTATAGTGATTGCCCTTTAATATCAGTGCTAGGGATGCACCAAATCCACTATTTTGGATTCGGCCGAACCCCGAATCCTTCCAGAAAGATTAGGCCGAATACCAAACCGAATCCGAGCCCTAATTTGCATATGCAAAAACATTTTTTACTTCCTTGTTTTGTGCCAAAAAGTCACATGATTTCCCTCCCTGGCCCTAATTTACATATGCAAATTAGGATTCAGATTCGGTTCAACCAGGCAGAAGGATTTGGCCGAATCCGAATCCTGCTGAAAAAAAGCCGAATCCTGGCCGAATCCCGAACCGAATCCTGGATTCAGTGCATCCCTAAATATCACCATCAACATCTATTTATATAATGCCATCAAGTTACTGCACATTTCTTTAGTGGGGTCTTGCAATAATTTAACAAAGCCAGGTGACAATAAAAATGCAATGAAGGGACACTGCTCACAAGAGCTAACAATCTTAAGGAATTCAACCCTAATTTAAAAAAAAATATAATGCCATCAAGTTACTGCACATTTCTTTAGTGGGGTCTTGCAATAATTTAACAAAGCCAGGTGACAATAAAATTGCAATGAAGGGACACTGCTCACAAGAGCTAACAATCTTAAGGAATTCAACCGTAATTTAAAAAAAAAAACCCTAACCCCCCAAGCGTAGGGGCAGATGAGCAGATTCAAGGAGATTTAGTCACCAGGCGACTGCACTAATTCACTCGCAGCACTTCGATTTCCGAAGCTGCCCAAAAAGGAAACTTCAGGGAACTTCGGAAATCGAAGCGCTGCGAGTGAATTAGCTAGGGCAATTCCTCATTGAAGCCAGGAAGAACGCAGATCAGGGAGATTGTCGCAGGACGGAAGAGGCAATTAGTTGCCTGCCGACTGAATCTCCCCGAATCTGCTCGTCTGCCCCTACCCTGAGTGTTACCAGGGGCAAATACCCCTAATATTTTACTTACCCCTCAGTGCTGTTTCAGCCATCGGAGTTAACGCCATCTTCAGCAGCTTCGGTAATCTTCGCGTGCGCAGTTGGAGCGATTTTCTGTTTCGCGACAACTGAGCATATGGGAAACTAACGAAAACTGGCAAAGCGCAGTGAGAAGACCCGAAGACGGAAGCGGCTGATGATGGCAGTGCTGGGCCAAGTTAGGTGGGCAGGCGCCCTAGGCAACCCGGCCAACTACGTCGTGTGACGTGTCCAATGAACACGCATGCACAGAAACGCAGATGACGCAAGAGTGCATGCACGAAAGTGCTGAGGAAGAGCGAGTGTGCATATGCGGAAGCACAGAAGAATCTAGAGTGCGCATGTGGAGAAGAGTGACCCTTCCAGTACGCGTGCGCGGAAGAGTGCACTCACAGACTCAAGGACTGCAGCCACAACCGATGGACACAAGGGTCTGAACTAGGAGGAGGCGTCAGAAGAGGAATGTGCCTGGTGCCCCTCTTCCTTTGCACCCTAGGCACATGCCTCTTCTGCCTATCCCTAGATCCGGCCCTGGAAGATGGTGCCCGTGAAGTCCGATGCCTGAATTTGCCCCGAGGGGTAAGTAAAAAGTAAGGGGCTTTTGCCTGGGGTAACACTTAGACTGGGGGAGGAGGGAGGGGGTATTGGTGGTGATGGGGGGTAGGGTTTGTTTAAATTTAGGGTTGAAATCTTCTTTAAGAAAATACTGGAGATGAGACACCATACATTGTGAGTACAGCAGCTCCTAACAGCTTGGAATTGTTGTTTCCCCTGTAGACTGCAAGCATCAACTCACGGTGGAGGTGTTCTCATCCCGTCTCTTCAGAAACCAAAAAGCATAAACTTCAACTGTATTTCTTAAAGTGCCAGTTCAGTTCAGAGTTTTCAGCTGGTTTAAAGTTTGCATGATTCACCCTCAAAAATGGCAGACTCCCTCGTTAATAAACTGGAAGGGCTCTATATTTCTTTACTTTAATTTTCTATTGAGCTATATATATATATATTTTCCTATGGAATCTTTGAAATAGAAATCTGGAATATTTAGTTATCTTTTGGTGTCCCCATTATGTGTGTTTATCCACTCCCATGGGTGTTGTGGGTTCAGGGCGGCACACCTAGACCTCATGTCTCCACCACTAAGCACAGGACATTTCTTTGTTGTCTGCTTCATCAATGCCACCTGCTTAAAGGTTGTCCTGTTACAAATGTCTTGAAGCCATTGGTGTGCCCACCAATGGGATCCTTGCCCTGGGATTAGGGTTGCCACCGTTTCTAGAAAAAAATACCGGCCTTCCTATATATTTAAGTTTTTTCCCTATTAATAACATTGGGATCAACCATCAAAAATACCGGCCAGGCCGGTAAAATACCGGCCAGGTGGCAACCCTACCTGGGATCCCTGGTTACAAAGAAAAGTCCAGCAGAGGCAAATTTCTGTTTAAACAATGCGAAAATTCAGTTCTTAAAAGTATACTGTAATGGTAAACAAATTTTTTCAAAATGCATCAGTTAATAGTGCACTGAAATCCATTTCTCAAAAGATGAAACAGATTTTTTTTATATCTGACATGGGGCTAGACATTTTTTAATTTCCCAGCTGCCCCAGTCATGTGACTTGTGCTCTGATAAACTTCAGTCACTCTTTACTGCTGTATAGTGATGGGTGAATTCACGGCGAATTCCCGCGATTCGCCGTCGGCGAATAAATTCACGGAACGCCAGCGAAAGTTCGCCTGCCAAAAATTTGCTGACGTAAAAAAAAAAACGAGTCGCATGCTGAAAATGATGCAACTCGTGTTGGACGCGAAATTGGATAGATTAGCCCATCACTACTGCTGTACCTCAAGTTGGAGTGATATCACCCCTCCCTTTCCCCCTCAGCAGCCTAACAACAGAACAATAGGAAGGTAACCAGATAGCAGCTCCTGGTGCCTGGTAAAAAGTCAAGTCCCACTGAGACACATTCAGTTACATTGAGTAGGAGAAACAACAGCCTGCCAGAAAGCAGTTCCATCCTAAAGTGCTGGCTCTTTCTGAAAGCACATGACCAGGCAAAATGACCTGAGATGCACCTACACACCAATATTACAACTAAAAACATACACTTGATGGTTCAGGAATTAATTTTTATGTTGTAGAGTGAATTATTTTCAGTGTAAACAATTTTATTTAGAAATAAATGCTACATCATAAAAATCATGATAGAATTAGTGATGGACGAATTTCTGCCTTTTGCTTTGCTGAAAATTTATAGAATTTCCTGTGAAATGGCGCAAATTCGCAAATCCTCAAAAATTGATGCCGGCGTCCAACATTTGGTCGCTAGTGTCCAAAGTTCGGTCACCGGGGTCCAAACTTTTGCCGCTGTGAACTTTCGCAGGTGATTTGCGTATTTATTCGCCGGCGGCGAAACGCATAAATTGGCTGCAAATGAATTCCTGGCGAATACGTTTGCCCATCACTAGACAGAATCCCTTTAATCCCAGAATCCTGCTCAGATGAAGGGGTGGAGCTTTGCACCCCCTCCTGGTAACTGTGGCTCCTCCCTTTCCTGGCAAAGTAACAAGAAGATAGAGAAGACAAATTCTGCTCCAACCTGTGGAAGGTAAAATATTTGTTTCAAGCACCCAGCTACTGTATTTGATTTGATGATTTATATATGATATAAGTGGCATAACTAGATGTTATTGGGCCTGATCAAAATGAATCTACATTAACATGTATCATTATAAATTGCTTTCAGTGCTGTGCCTGTGCATCAAAAGCTGGTCTTGCTGAATACAATGCTAGGTACAAAGCAGACCCAGACTGTGGGTTCTGGCAAATGCCAGAAGGGTTGCTATAAGGTCAATATTTAGTGGGCTGGTGGGACCTGTTTTCAGTCTGGACCTGTTGCAAAGTACAGGGCACACGTACAAATGGGAGCCTGTGGATTAATACATACTTGACTCTCGTTCTTATATCATTTCCAGTGTCGCAAGCATCTCTCTGCGTTCCCAATGATACAGTTTTTTAAATTAACTGTTAGTAGTGTTATAAGATACTGATATTTGCAAGCCATTTAGCTTTTTATTCAGCAGCTCTCCAGTTTGCAATTTCAGCAATCTGGTTGTTAGGGTCCAAATTACCCTAGCAACCATGCAATGATCTATATAAGAGACTGGAATATGAGTAGGAGATGCCTGAATAGAAAGATGCCTCTTCTTTGGGGCTTCTAATCTCCCCAAACCGCTTCCCCCTGCCTTGTGCTGGCTATATTGAAAAGTCCCCTGACCCTTACAGGTATAGGACACGTATAGGACACGTTATCTGGAAACACGCTATCCAGAAAGCTACAAATTACAGAAAGGACATCTTCTATAGACTGCATTTTATCCAAATAATTCAATTTTTTAAAAATGATTTCCTTTTTCTTTGTAAGAATAACACAGTACTTTGTACTTGATCCCAACTAAGATATAATAAATCCTTATTGGAAGCAAAACCCGCCTATTGGGTTTATTTAATGTTTACATGATTTTCTAGTAGGTATGAAGATCCAAATCATGGAAAGATCTGTTGTCTGGAATACCCAAGGTCCTCATCATTCCATATAACAGGTCCTATACCTGTATTTGTATTTAAAAGCTAGAAAGGGTGACAAGAAGGCAAATAATAATAAAAGAAAAAACAGTAAAATATAATTAATAAAGACCATTTGAAAAGTTGCTTAGAATTAGCCATTCTATAACATTCTAAAAGTTAATTTAAAGGTGAACCACCCTTTAACAATTTAGATTTAGGTAACATGGGCCTATGGTAATATGTGGGGTTCAGGGGGTGCAACTCTCATGGGGTCCTGCCATGATTAAGTTGCTGCATCTTTAGCTTCAATTTTAGTATAATGCAAACAGTGATATTTTGAGACAATGTGCCGCTTATCTTCAATTTTTATTTTTTGTGTCGTATTTTTTATTTTTTTTTCCAGTCTGGAATTTCAGCAACTAATTGGTTGTTGGGGCACAATTGACTCTAGCAACCAGGTGGTGTGGTGGCTTGAATGAGAAATTGGAAAATAAATAGTAAGGGTCCTAAATAGAAAGGTAAATAATAAAAAGCAGCAATAACATTAAAGGGGAGGTTCACCTTCAAACTAACGTTTAGTATGTTATATGTTAATTCTAAGCAAATTTTCAATTGGTCTTCATTTTACAATTTTTTTTTATAGTTTTTGAATTATTTGTGTTCTTCTTCAGACTCTTCCCAGCTTTCATATGGGGGGCACTGATGACCATCTAAAAAAAATGCTCTGTAAGGCTACAAATTTATTGTTATTGAAACTTTTTTATTATTTATAGTACTATTCAGGCCTCTCCTATTCATATTCCAGACTCTCATTCAAATGAGTCCATGGTTGCTAGGGTAATTTGGACTCTAGCAACCAGACTGCTGAAATTGCAAACTCGAGAGCTACTGAATAAAAAGCTAAGTAACTCAAAAACCACAAATAATAAAAAAATGAAAACCAGTTGCAATTTGTCTCAGAATATCAGTCTCTACATCATTAATTTAAAGGTGAACAACCCCTTTAAGGGACCAGTAACAGTATACATTTCCTAGAAAAAATGTTAAGTTTAATATGTGTTGGAGTCTTTTTTTCGTAGCATACTAATGAATTTTTTAAAAAGAATTTTTGCTGTTTCTAGGTTTGACACCTTTTGGCAAGCTTTTTACTTGCCAGTGGTAGGGGGTGGGAAAAAAAGTAGCTGGCGTGATGGCAAAGGGGGCGGAGCCATGACACGTGATGGACTGAAGACAGCAAGAAAGGTAAGTTTTCATTGGATTGGGGGCAAGCCAAGGGCCTTTTTTAGGAGTATTACAAATTTACCTGCAGCTACATTGCCAGTAGATTTGTAATATCGGCCCTGGCCTTGGCAGGTGTTTTACCAGCGAGGCCAGTAAAATACCGGCCGGGTGGCAACTAGGGTTGCTACCTTTTACATTTTTTTTACCGGCAGTGGTGGGGGCGGTAAGAAAGTGGACATGTCACAACATCAAATGGGGTGTGTTGTGCTGTCAAAGGGGACAGAGCCACAGCCTGCAATTGGCTTGACCCTAAAAAAAGGTATGTGGGCCTTTAATAGGGGTATTATAGATTTACCTGTAGCTTCATTGCCGGTAAATTTGTAATACCGGCCCCCAGCCTAGGCAGGTGGTTTACCGGCTAGGCCGATAAAATACAGGCCTGGTGGCAACTCTAGCTGTTACTAGGGTTGCCACTGTTCAATACAATTTCCACCGGCCGGTGGTAGGGGTAGGGTTGCCACCTTTTCTTAAAAAAAATACCGGCCTTCCACTATATTTGGCTTTTTTCCCTATTAATAACATTGGGATCAGACATCAAAAATACCGGTCAGGCCGGTAAAAAACCGGCCAGGTGGCAACCCTAGGTAGGGGTGGGAACAAAGGGGTGGGCCATGACGTCAAAAGGGGTGGCCGTGGCCGTGATGTCAGATGGGAAAGGAGAAGTTTTGAGCAGATGGGGGTGGACCAAGGTCTTTTGATAGGAGTTTTACAAATTATCCTGCAATGTAACTGCTGGTAAATTTGTAATACTATCAAAAGCCCTTGGACCACCTAGTGTTGCCACCTTTTCTTGAAAAAAATACCTGCCTTCCTATATATTTATCTTTTTTTCCTATTAATAACATTGGGATCAACAATCAAAAATACCACCGTCTGGGTGGCAAGTCTAGCTGTTACTAGGGTTGCCACCTTTTCTTGAAAAAAATACCGGCCTTCCTATATATTTCGCTTTTTTCCCTATTAATAACATTGGGATCAGCCATCAAAAATATCGGCCAGGCCAGTAAAATACCGGCCAGGTGGCAACCCTAGCCGCCTGGTCCTTGAACACTGCAGCCTCATGGAGAAATAGTGCCCTGGGGAAGTGATTGAGTCAGCACATTTGTTTACATGAGCAGCACTTGCATATGAGGTGTTTCCTGGGGACACAGGAAGCTGTCGGACCTATTGACTGTGACAAACATCTGTTTATATTTACTGCTCTCATTTAGACTTTGGCTGAGAAAATAAAAGTGGTATTTCTGCTTTAGAGCTCTGCGCCTCCACCTCCACATAAACATGGGAAAGAATGTCTCACTCAAAATTCCGCCCTTTTCTGCTGTTGGAAACTTTTATTTATTGTATACAAAAAATGTGCGTCCCTGATGTACACATTGCTACAGTTATTCCCGCTGCTACTTCATTGCACTGCACTGCTGCTTGCCACTAACAACACGCAATGTACACTGCTCTGTTCAAAGTTATCCAATCAGCAGCCTGGCTCAGTCACAACACAGCCATCTCCTTGGAAATGTGTGGGAGGGGTGAGCAGAGCAGCCTGGGGAGGGGATAGGCTGCAGGTCTGGCTTCTGGGGAAGGGGAGGCAGGAGGAGGATCCTATTGTCAACTGGGAAGAAAAGTTCATTGTTGGGAGGGAGAGAGAGAACTTTTCAAATGCGATTACCCTTCTGCTTGTGGCTGTTGGGCCAGGGCTGCCCGAGGAAACTTGTTCTGAGCCGGTAAGTGTTGCTCACTAGTGGGACTGTGTGGTGTTGTGTGTATTGCTGTCTGGGTAACTGGATCCCAGAGAGGAGCTATTGTCTGTAGCAGCAGCAGCAGCCCCCCCCCTGGATGTCATGGGGTCCGGCCTCCTCGCAGGGGCAAAGTACAATGTAGGACTGGATACACCGCTTTACTGCAGCATCTTACTGTACCCTGTAGTGTGACGGGCCCCTCTGCTTTTATTCTACACTCCATCAGCTATCTTCTTTCATTTAGTCTGCACTCACTCTCACTGGTTTTTATCCTTTAGGGCTAGTCCAGACGAGAAGATTCGGGGGGATTCGTTGCCCGGCGACTAATCTCCCCCGAACTGCTTCCTCCTGTTTAATGAAGAATCACCTGCGCCTATTCACAAGCGGCTCTGCGCTTTCCCAAAATCGCTCTAAATTGGCTAACGAGCCAACTTGGGAAAACGCAGTACCGCGTGTGAAAAGGCGCAGGCGATTCTTCATTAAACAGGGGGAAGCGGTTCGGGAAGATTAGTCGCCCCAAAGAAGAGGCGATTAGTCGCCAGGTAACAAATTGCCTCTTCAGCCCGGCCACAATCTCCCTGAACTGCCTTCCGTGTGCCTGAATGAGGAATCGCTTGAGCTAATACACTTGCAACGCTTCAATTTCTGAAGTCGCCCGAAGTTGACTCACAAGGAAACTTTGTGTGACTTCAGAAATCGAAGCGCTACAAGTGTATTTGCGCAGGCGATTCCTCATTCAAGCACAGGGAAGACAGGAAGAAGGCAGTCTGGGGAGGTTGTTGACGGGCTGAAGAGGCGATTAGTCGCCTGGCGATTAAATCTCCCCGAGTTTTCTCGTCTGCCACTAGCCTAACACCAGGGACTGTTACTATCAGCACTTGGGTCTCGCTCCTGTAGCCTGTGCAATTGATAATAAGTCATGGCACACACTCACAGCTCCAGCTGTACTCTACTTCTCTGTTCCTCACTTACAGTCTAGCTGTTGGCTGTCCGCGGATTCTGGGAGTTGTAGTTTAACATCATTCCAATGTCTGCAGTGCACCTAAAGCAATGAGAGCAATATGTATCTGTGCCTCTGCACAGTGTATTCAGAGTAACGCACTTCCATGTTAATATACCTACAAAAGTATTTTCTCACCATGTCTTCTAATCATAATGCAACTACGAAATATGTTTGCTGCTGAACTACAGCTCCCAGCAGCCTCTTTGTTGGAGACTACAGCTGGCACTGCCCAAGCTACAGACTTATGCTCGCTGTAGTTGTTTTCCATTTCCAGACATAGGCTACAGTAGTTGGCCAGCATAAATATATTGCAATATATGGACAAACAAGCCCTGTTTTGTTTAAAGGGTAAGGCATTTTTTAGTAGCTTAATATATGTTCTCAATTTATTGATAATGGGTTGAATGCAGAGGAGCTCTTGTTTTCGTCTATATGAATTTTTGCACCCCCGCTTAATGTTTTTAAAAATGAGTGGTGAGCACAACTTGTGTGTTATAGCTAGCATATCCTAATAGTCCATGCTTAATAGTCATGGGCACGGACTGGTTTTGGTGTGCAACAGAATGGGCCTCCAGCATCAGGGGGGACGTACAATTGGGTGGAAAGTACATAAACATATATCCAACCTGCAGCCCTTCTGCAGTTGTTGAACTGACACCTATATCTGGTAGTGAGGGGATGGTGGAGGTTGTAGTTTAGCACCAACTCTGGGGCTGCACGTAGGACATACCTGATTTCTGAAATTGCACCTGCTCAGATGACACCCCAGACCCTGTAACTTAATAATGATGTTCCTTCTCCACATTGCCATTATTTATAAAATACACTTAGTACTGTCCAGTAGAGGGGCTCCAAGACTAAAGCTGGCTGTACCGGCCCAATAACATTGCACATTGACGTGACTTGTTGTACTGCTCCCTGTAGCCCTTCCGTATGACCCGATCATTGGCCACAAGACCTCACTTGGGAGGCCAAATCAGGCGGCAGATAAGTCAATGGGACCACGTGATCAGGTCCAGATGGACCCTTGTAACACAATAATGTCTATAAAAATCTCTAAAGAATCCTGCCTTCTGCCCCTCATGTGATGAGCTTAGTTGACATCTCCGTTGTTACACCCATAAAAACTACAGCCTATGACATCTGGATTTCATTTCTCAGACTGGGGGTGGTGGGATACAGTTTCACTCTGCAATCCACACTTCCTGCATTGCTCAGCAGGAAGTCACACGTGGAACAAGAATTTCTTCCCCAACTGAAATTGAACCATAAGAATTAGGGTTCCAGATGGCACAGAAGTGTTCCTAAGCACAAAAGAGAAGGTTCTGGTCACTGCTTTATGTTAATGTGCAGAAACCCCTAAACTAGAAATACGGCTTTATTTTCTGCCAAGGACTAAGTGTGACAACGAAGTATAAACAGTTGTCCACAGTAAATAGGGAAGCTGGAAGGCTTCCCACGTCCCCTTGGAAACACCTTTTATATGCAAAGAGGTGGAGAAATGGGAAGAGAATGTGTAATCACATGCTGGGTTAGGAAGTGACTTATATGCGATTATTGTGTATCATTAGTTTGCAGAAGCCAAATAAGCTGATAAATATCCTGAGCTTATTTGCTGTTTGTTTGGGCTGTTGTTATGTTGTTGTTTATGGCTGAATGGTAATACATAAAGTTGCTCCTGATCTCCTCTTGTAGTTAAAAACCTCTTTCCCCACTCAGGCAGTTAGTCACTATGAAATGACATTTGTACTGGTGCCTGAAGATCATGTGTAGTATTTAGTAAAGCAGAGCCACTTTTCTCTTCCTGTAGTGTAATAAAGTGGTCTACTTCCTATTGCTCTTAAAGCAGCATCACTGCCTTGCTTTATGGCTGAATTTTATCTATCTGTATAACAGAGCTTTCAGACCACAGTGGTATGAGCCCTGTACTTGCCGTATTCTTATGTAGGGTTGCCTCTTGTCCAGTTTTTCAGAAGTCTAAAACCTGGACAAGACAGAACTGGTTTATTGGGTTATGAGGGACATGTTTTTTTGCAGGACTTAGTGCTCCTACATCAGCTCTTCATTAATGAGCTCTCCTGTCTCCAAACTATTATTATCATCATCATCACTTAAGTCCTTAACTGGAACAGTAGGGCTCATTCACCAACATAGGTGCTACCTTGCACCCGTGCAGTTGCCTCGAACACACGGTTTGGTTTTTGTAGTAGACTGACTGCTAATTGGTTGTTACTGGCAACTGCACTAGTGCAATTTAGTCCCTGCACTTGTAAATGACCCCCAACTAGTGATTGCGATTAGAAAGCTTAGGAGAGTTGAAAACATGAAAAAGTCGGAACATAAAAACAAGGCATTTGATGATAACTGGGTGTGACAGCGGTAATTAGATAGTATTATTATTATTGTGTGCATTAGTAGGACTGTTTTTAATTGTTTTAAAAAGAGAAATTTGGGGATAATAGTTTCCTTTTTAAAACAGTGCACACATTACAAATCTTTTAAGCTCTGCAAATATATGAAACTTGATCTTTTAGGTGTTCCTGGCATTTTATTGCTTTACAACTGACCACCTATACAAATACAAGTTTCATGGGTGATTAGCAGTGCACCTAGAAGCCTGACAGAGTGTAGGGCTATAGGCAAGCACGTGGTACTGCTGATCCAATCCCCCCACCTCTTCTTTTGAAAGGCATTTAAGCTGGCCATAGACGTAAAGATTTTTGAAAGATCCAATGGTTATCTTGAGACCACG
>CM044431.1:20562621-20588759 GCA_024363595.1 Xenopus borealis
AGAGGGACACAGTGGCTACTGGCACATTATACCCAGAGGGACACAGTGGCTACTGGCACACCATGCCAGGTTTACACTAGGAATCAAAACAGGCCCTGGCATTCCAAGTACACAGAGGCCCAAATAGCCCCCACCAGCCCAATAAATAGAGAGTCTATGGCAGGGATCTGCAACCTTGGCTCTCCAGCTGTTAAGCAACTACAAGTCCCACAATGCATTTGCCTTTATGAATCATGACAGACTCCTTCATTGCATTGTGGGACTTGTGGTTCCTTAACAGCTGGAGAGCCAAGGTTGCAGATCCCTGGTCTATGGCATCTTACAGCAGCCCCTCTGGCATTTGCTAAAACTCGCTGACTGTCACTCCGGGACAGCACCAGGCACATTAGAAGAGGCAGTATAATATTAGGGTTGGATGCATCCAAAGTCAATGAATGACTAATTGCAAATTAGATATAACAGGATAACATATCTGCAGTATTGATTTCAGTAGGAATGCCATCAGATCATAAATTAAGGTAAATGAAGTGCTAATTAACATATAAGAGCCTCAGAAAAAATACATTTAATAACAGTGCCAACTGCATGAAAACAACATGAGAAAAGTAAGAAAAACTAGTAGAACGAGAAAAGAAGAGGAGCAAAAAAGGAAAAAAAAAAGACCTATAAAAACATTTTTTTCAGGGGAAAGATATTAATTCTTGACATAGATGTGATTGGCTGAGAAAAAGCATTTGTTTATTTGAGCTGGTGGGATAGAGCCTGAGAATGTAAGTGGTACCTGTGAATACTCCCAGTTCCATATTTCAGCTTCTTCCTCCTGCTATGCCTTCTATCACTGAAGTTTTTCCAGCCACACCTTCTTTGTACTCTGTACCTGGTTGGTACATTTTCTTGTCTGTAAAGTCAGCTGTGCTCTGATTGGACAAGCTGAAAACCCACAAATATCCAATCAGAGTGCAAATTATCTCTGGGTTCGGGGGCAGGACTTTAACTTTCAATCCCTGATTAAAAGAACAGTGCCGACAGCAAGGGAGCAGGTTTTTTTTTTCTTTTATTTGTTTTTGGAGATAGTTTTGGGGAGGCTTAGCCTTCTCTAGCCTTAATGAAAATCCGCCTGTATACCACAGAACATACCTCCCAACTGTCCCAATTTTGGAGGGACAGTCCCTCTTTTGACATCTCAACCCGCAGTCCCTCATTTGTACTGGAAAGTCCCTCTTTTCTCTGCACTGCACAGCCAGAAAAACTTCTAACTTAATTGGCTTTTGGCAGAGAGCCCAGAACAGCTAACAGGTGCAACTAGGGTTGCCACCTTTTCCTGTAGCTGAACCCAGACAGGGGGCGGGCCCATGACGTTGGTGGGCGGGCCCGTGGCATCACAGGGCAGAGCTATGACAACGCGATCGCCGATTGGCAGATCGCTGCGTCAATCAAACTAATCCCGCCCGGTTTTCCTTATTTGGAAAACCGGGCAGGAAGTATTGACCCGGGCAGCCCTTCAAAATACCGGGCTGTCCGGGTCAAAACCGGACAGGTGGCAACCCTAGGTGCAACTAAGATACTTTGTAACACTTTTTCAAGATAAGAAAATAACTAATTGTAGCAGGAGAAATATTTTCAAACTTTCAGAATCTACCAAATTTTGTAAAATGAACCTGATGATTAGGGGGCGTGGCCACAAAAATGGGCATGGTCAAAAATGTAGCCGTGCTACTTGTGGAAAAACAAATTTTGGCAGGTATGTTCAAAAGCATGGATGATGCATGTCCTTAAGCACCATAGCCTCGTCTAATAGATATTACATTAGGAGCCCACTTGGAGGAAGGAGAATGTAACTGAATAGTACACACCTTGGGGGAACCGCATAAACAGTCCCTCCGGCTTCCCTCCCAGCACATTCACATTGTACTTACTGGGTTGCACCGCGCAGGTATATCAAAGGTCATAGTGGGGCTGAGAAAGGGGTAATAACAAATAAAAATAAAACAATAAAGCATTTTTTCTCGCTTTCTCACCCGCGATAGAGAGATCACCAGTAGGATGTTAATTGGGAAATGGTAATGGCAATTAATGTGTTATTTTTTTTACAACCATCGGTTTTGAGATAACTGGAATACCATCGAAATAATGAGCGTTATCCTAAATAGGAGTATATCATCAGGTGAGTTACTATTCATGAGATCCCTATTTTCCTTTATAGAGTAACGGTAAAGGATCTGTTATCTGGAAACCATTATCTTTAAAGTTTTGAATTATGGGAAGGCCCATAGACTCCATTTTAATAATAATTAATCCTTATTGGAGGCAAAACAATCCTATTGGGTTTATTTCATGTTGAAATTATTTTTATGTAGACTTGGAGTGATTCAAACTGTAGAAAGACCCATTATCCAGAATACCCCAGGTCCTGCACATTCTAGATAACAGGTCCCATACCTGTATAATTTAGGGTTAGGGTTAGGGTTAACATCTATTAAGGTTTTTCTTATTTGATGGAACTTGTCATTTAGAGAATTGTGGAACAGCTATTGGGGGCTTAGTTTACTTTTTGTGGAACTGAGAGGCTCTTTTAAAGCTGTATACATATACTGAATGATATTAATGTCAGTGTAATTGTGTGTCTCAAAGAACCCACCTGTTGTAGAACATATCATTTTTCTATTATAATAACACCAACTTCCATAAAAATCTAATATGTTTATCTCATGAAGGAATGCATAGATGACATACATTCATGAAACTGCAGTGAAAAATCATGAAACTGCAGTGAAAATTCGCCGGCGTTAAATAAAATTTGATGCCAACGTTGATCATTTTTGGACGCCAGTGTCTAATTTGACGCCGGCTTTGAGTTAGGCAAAATAGACGCTTGGTAAATTGTCGCCAGCTTCACTTTTGACGTTTGTGAATTGACGCCTGTGTTAAAACTTGGGTTTCATGAATTTTTCGCCATTCCGCAGGAAATTCACTAACTTTTTTGGCGAAGTGAAACAGGAGAAATTCGCCCATCACTAACAAGCAGACAACAAATTTGTCTCCTCAGTGACTACAAAAACGTTTAATATTGGACAGTATATAAACTAAAAATGTCAAATTTGATAAAAAATGAAGCCAACAATATTTTGGCCAGACTAGCCGTCCCCATGAAGAACGTGTTGGAGAACATATGTCTAATATGAGAACTAGTCGTGAGACCAATGTGTCTGAACTCTTTCATGTGCAGTGTCAGGGCTGGGAGGTGGACATGGACATACATTTTTTGGCTGGAGAGGTTAAGTTAATCTTCATGTCTATTAGTATCCCTTCAGCCATGAATTGTGACTTTTATGTGACTTGTTGTCACCACGTGGCAGTTTCCAATATATTTTGCAAAGTCCAAGTGTAAAACAACAGCAAGAAATCCTTCTATACAAAACAAAAAGGCAGTTCTGGAGTCCCACACAAGTCCATTCAAAGTCCAAAGAAGACTCCAAGTAAAAAATGGATGAAGAGTAGTAAAGTAGTAGATGTGATGTGTCCTTTCCCCTGTCCATGAAGCCTGTGTATCAAGTCTCTGCTGGTGGCTCCTTTTATGCCCCTATTGACCCAGCCTCCCAGCAAGTCCCTATTGTTCTCACACAGGTGAGTGGAGAAGTATTGGAGCCTAGGTGACAAGATTATCTCCTCCAGCTGGCTCTGCCTATGGTTCCATTAAGGGTAGGGACAGACAGGGAGATTCGGGGAGATTCTGTCGCCTGGCGTTTTTAGCAGGCGACAATCTCCCCGAATTTCCTTCTCCCTGTCTGCCGCTAGTAAAAGGGACAAAGCGCCAGCGCCTGTGCACAGGCTGCGCGGCGATTCCCGGAATCGCCCGAAGTTTCCTCACGAGGTATCTTCGGGCGATTCCGGGAATCGCCGCGCAGCGCGTGCACAGGCGCTGGCGCTTTGTCAGTATACTAGCGGCAGACAGGGAGAAGGAAATTCGGGGAGATTGTCGCCTGCTAAAAACGCCAGGCGACAGAATCTCCCCGAATCTCCCTGTCTGTCCCTACCCTAAGGCATATGCAGACTTGATGAATCCTCTGGAGGTCTAATTCCTATTGTCTGTAGAGACACCTTCAACATGTTCTAATCCTTAGGACTAATGTCTAAAGCTGGCCATAGACGTAACAATTACGATCTTTCTCGGAAAAGATCTTTCCAAGAAAGATCGTTCGTTTTAACACACACGTGTAGAGCTGAATCGTCAGGTAAACGGGTAGAAACAATAGAATTCTACTTGTATCTGACGATTCAGCACTAACAATGGCCGATGTTCAGGCTGCTTTCAAAGGCATCCGATCAAAATTTTCCGTCCAGTCCGATCAACCAGCCGACTGATATCTTAATCCTCTGACGATGTCGGTCGGCTCATTTCCCACCATACACGCACCGAATATCGTACTAAAATTCGTTTCGTACGATATTATCTGTGCGTCTATGGCCACCTTTAGAAGGAAATGAGACCAATTTCTCCAGTGTGATCCATCACACATGTGTATGCTTCTTACAATCATCTTCTGTGTTTAAATAATCTATCTCTATGCCTGCTGGTTTTGTGTCAGAGTTATTTTGATAGAGGATTAACACTAAGGGTGGCAGGTCCAGACTGAGAATTAAAATAGGCCCTGGCATTTCAGGTACGCAGAGGGCCAATCATCCCACACAGAGGCCCAAACAGCCCCCAACAGCCCACTAAATACTGACTTTCTGTGGTACCTTATAGCAGCCCCTCTGGCATTTGCCAGAACCCACAGATTGCCAGTCCGGGCCTGAAGGGTGGTGGCACATGGGGAGATTAGTTGCCCAGTGACAAATCTGCTTTACTGTGGGCAACTCACAACCATGTGCCACCACCCTAATACATCATTGGTATATGGGGCCCCTTTGACTGAGCTAACTGACGCAAAGCTGCATGTAGAGAGACAGACTGATGAGAGCGGAACAGTGAGTAGTAATTTATTCATTCATAAACAATGCAAATTAGATTAGATGTATTTCCATTAAATGAAGCTCATATTAAAGTTTAGTTTACATTTAAATTGTAATTTAAATTTATTTTAATAAATTCATCTTAATTGAGGGATACTGTAATAGGAAAATGTCACATGACTTAGGGCAACTGGGAAATTGACAATATGTCTAGCCCCATGTCAGATTTCAAAATGAAATTTAAAAAAATCTGTTCTTATTATAAATGGATTCCAAAGCAGAATTCTGCTGGAGCAGCACTATTAACTGATACGTTTTGAAAAAAAAATTCCCATGACAGTGTACTTTTAGGGATGCACCCAATCCACTATTTTGGATCCGGCCGAATCCTTCCCGAAAGATACGGCCGAATATCGAACCGAATCCGACCCCTAATTTTCATTTGCAAATTAGGGGTGGGAAGGGGAAAACATTTTTTACTTCCTTGTTTTGTGCCAAAAAGCCATGTGATTTCCCTCCCTGGCCCTAATTTGCATATCAAATTCTGTTCGGCAGAAGGATTCCGATTCACAAACTAGGGTTGCCGCCCCATCTTGTTTTTACACTGGATGTCTGAATCAAAATGGCCTGCCCTGGTACAACATGTGTTGGAAATGGTTACGGTGCTCATTTTGGCCACACACTGTAGATCTCAGTTATTTTTAGTAACCAGCCTCCCAACTTGATTCTGTATTTGACCCAACTTACCTATAAACCCTGTAGACCAGTTGATTGTCCATAGCAGGGCCGCCATCATGGGGGGACAGGGGGGACAAGTGTCCCAGGGCTGAAGGGGGGCCCGGCGGTGCTGCATTTTTCCAAGAGCCGGACTGAAGTCCTGAAGCAGCGAAAATTCCCAATGTCTCGAAAGGAGCTGATGCTGAAGTCCTGAAGCCACAAGTTCAATTCCACTGACACCAATGTGGGTTTTTTTTTTTTTTTTTAAATCCCCTGGTCACAAAGTTTTATTTTAATACTCTATAGGCCCCTGCACCAATTTTTAAAGAAAAAATTTTTATGGTGCTCCAATTTTTTTTTTAAGTTGAAAGGGGGGCCCTGCCACCAATGTTTTTTTTTTATAAATATTTTTTGGGGCCCCAATTTTTTTTACCTTGTAATGGGGGGCCCTGGCGCCAGTGTTTTTAAAAAAAACCTTTTAAGGGGGGGCCCTGGCACCAATTTTTTTTCATTTATAATGGAGCCCTGGGGGGGTTACTTTTTTAGCACTGATGTCTGTGTGGTCTTTTTAACTTTGCTGTGGAGTGGGCTGGCTTGGTGTGGGGCATGAGTGCTTGGGTGGGCGGGGCCCCGTGATTTCTAATGGCGGCCCTTAGGCTATATGACACACTCCGAGAATGTTTATGACTGCCCAAGAGTTCTGCATCATTTGATAACAAGCTGGTCCCTAAGATTAAGTAGATCCGGTATTGGATTGACACTGTGGGAAAAGTTGGACAGCACCATGACACGACTTGAGTCAGGAAAGTATTTTTCCCCCTCTGAGGCAAATTGGATTTTTTGCCTTCCTCTGGATCAACTAGCAGTCAGGCAGGTTATATATAGACCTAAAAGTTTGAACTTGATGGATGTGTGTCTTTTTTCAGCCTATCTATTTTGACTGGCTCTTCATGCCATAAATCTCCTCACGTTTTTCAAACCCAATTTCTGAGTGATGAAAAAAATGGAATTTGTTAGTGTGAGCGCCCGGCTTGTACCCTGACTAAACTTTATTTTCTCTCGAAGTCTTTCCGTTTTCCATAACCCTTCCATTCATGTCTGAAATGCAGCTGCTTACACAGCTGGCCCGGCTCACAGCTGCACGGGTCCCCACTGTTTGTCTTTTCACAGCATTAACTGGTTTGCGACAGGACATTGACTTTCACACCGAAACCAGATTTTCAGTCTAAACGTGAAACTTGCTTTTTTGTTAAAGAGTTTTCTGAGCTAATCCGTCTGACTGCCGCGCTGCACGACCGCTTTCCTTGTAAATCTCATTTTATTGCACTTACCGGGGTCTTTTTGTAACCTGAAAGGTATGTGCAATATTTACAGTGCACTGGAAAAATGTGAGGCCAGATATTTCCTGGACTTTAAGAGGCTACAACTGTAGCTCATAACTGATAACCAACTTAAATCAGGAAGTTGCAATAAATAGATATTAAAGGGCTCCATAAGAGATTTGGATCAGGGTATATCGTTGACTTATAGTGTAAGACAATAGTTTTATCTTGTTTTTTATCATTGTATTGCAAGTTTACAGTCTATATATGGCTGAGCAAACCATGCCAGTGCTGTAAATCCTATCTATAAAGCTGCCTAGACTTTCACATGATGATGATGGACAGGTGGCTAAACTGAAATGATCTCAGCTGCAGAGAAACAAGAGCCCTTCCTTGAATTGCCCATTCCCAGGTATCAGTAGTCTTAAGGTCTCCTTTGTAAACATGACTGCAATGATTGATACATCAAGTTTACAGTAACAAGCCTAAGGCAAACCTTTAAATCTTTTTGTAAAGAAACTACTGACTTTTACACTGTTTATGACAGTCCATTTAGCAGTGTCTAGAGCCAAAAGACAAGCTGTTGATGGAAAGACGTTCTACGTTCTCTTCAAAAATTTAAAATGAATAACAGATCAAATGTTCCTTCCTGTATAATCCCTTCTTCTAAACCCAGATGTATAAGAAAGCTATGGTCCTCTGAGGATATGCCAGGTTTCTACATCTGTTTGATACTGCCTAAATGCTCCATAAATTCCTGTAGAACCGCTCTGCAGAGAGCCATGAGTAGCATTTGATCCCTGTTTGTCTTCCTGTGTATTATACGGAGCTGGTTATGTTGCTCTGCTAAATGTATGTCCTATAGCTCAATTTCCACTGACATGGATGCCCCCATAGCTACATGGCAGCTCATTTATATCAGTACTTGTAATGTTACTGAACCAAACACATAGATCCTAATAGTTACACGTAATCAGGTCATTCAATTTAAATGCATGTAAACCCCTTTAACCATTTTGATGTTTTATTTCCTTTAAGGTACCTATAAGGTACCCCTCTAAACGAAAACTAAACTAAAGTAGGAGTATTGTCTACTTCAGTGGTCCCCAAACTTTTGTACACGTGAGACGCATTCAATTGTAAAAAGAGTTTGGGAGCAACGCAAGTATGAAATACGTTCTTGGGGAGCCAAATAAGTGTTGTGATTGGCTATTTGGTGGGTCCCTTGTGTACTGGCAGCCTACAGGAGGCCCTGTTTGGCAGTACAACCAAAACGTAATGCAACCAAAACGTACCTCCAAGCCAGTAATTCAAAAATAAGCACCTGCTTTGCGGCCACTGGGAGCAACATCGAAAATGGTTGGTGAGAAATAATGTTTCTTGTGAGCCACTGGTTGGAGATCAATGTTATTATTATTATTATTATTATTAACATGTATTTCTATAGCGCCAACTTGTTTTGTAGCGCTGATGTTCTACTTATTTTCTCTTTACAAACACATTCCACTACAGTAACATAGCTTATTACTCAAAACATTCCTTGGCAGAGAATGGATACTCTAGGTTCTCAATTCTCTCTAACCATTGGTTCACTCAATACAATTTCTATGTTTGATTTTCTGAACAAAAAATTAGGCACAATTTATATATATACAATTTATATATATACACTTTATTTTTACAGCAAAAAAATATATACAGAGCAAGGAACACATCAATATCAATGGCAAGAATACCTAAAAGAGGACCTTCTTAGAAAAGGGACATTTACCCAAAAGTTCAGTATCAAATTGAAATACAGAACTGTATATTATTTTGTTAGATCTCCCTAAGATGAGATACAGCTGATCGTGTAAGGGATGATGTAGGGATTAATACAAAAGAGAAAATCTCTTCCTGGCCTTAGTGCTATCTATACAAGCTGGTATTTTCCCATTTACTGCTCCGCAAGAAATAGTACTGTATCAGCAGCGGTATAACTCCTATTGGTTGAAGGCATCTCACACCTATGAGTAGGAGGGAATGAAATTGCTATACTTTCACTACAATGTGCTTAAGATAAAAGGGGTCAATTACAATGCACCGTGAGTATGCAAAAAAAGGCTGCAAACTTGCACACTTGCACCCAGGGGTAAATTAAATGACCCCTAAAGAATCCAACAACCCCCTCTTCTAAATCTAACTCAATAGCACAGCCTGCCTTGCACATTCTCCAAACATAATATCTCACCAGCTAAGCCCTGAGCCCTCAAACAGAAATGCACAAAGCGCAGAAGAGGTATAAAATGTAGGTTGCTTTCAAAATTCTATATAATGCAACAGAAATATGTATAGCTGGTTCACTTTTAGACTCCATAAAAAGAAAAGCCAATGTCTTCTGCATGACAAGATGTGCCCTTCGTTGGCTGTGGAATCTGTGACATAGTTTGGTAGTAACCAAATAAGTAATAAGTAAGTGATAGGTAGTATGAGTAATAAGTAGTGATAGGCGAATAAATTCAGCAGACGCAAATTCACAACAAATATCTGAGTTTTTGCTGCCGGCGAATAAATATGTGAAACTGTTGCGTCAAAAAAAAGAAAATTTTGCCTGCATCTATTATGACACCTGCAACTATTCTGACACGCAACTAAATGATTCTTACACCCATTGACTATAATGCATTTGGACAAAATAGGTCAAAATGGTCACAGGCGTCAAAAGTGTCGCAACAATCTTTTTTTTTGACCCAGCAGTTTTGCAAATGTATTCACCATCACTAGTTATAAGACTTCACTGTATGGAAAGACCAGTAATGGAGGTCCATCTCACAGGAATCATAGACACCGATATATTACATATACCTCAAACGGCCACTATACCCTCAAGTGAGGTTGCCTCCTGTCTGGATTAGGAAAACCAGGCAGGATTCTCCTTGACCGACTTGGCAATTGGCCAATCACAGATCACCATGCCATAGTCCCACCCACCATGTCATAGCCCAGCCCACCACATCAGTACCCCGCCCCAAAACATCTTGTGCCCCTATCAAAAACATTATCTAACTTCTCATACTTTATTTGTAAATATATGGAAACTATATTCATATGTTTTAAGAATTATATCTTTCTTTTTAAAGGCTATACATTTTTTGTGTCTTCTCCAGCTAAAACCTGGCTGGAGAAGACAATAAAAATAAAACCCTGTGTCCGACATTTCTCGTTTCTGTTATCCTGATTATATGTAATAACATTTACACAGGTATTTTCTATAATATATAAAACTCTAGGTCAGTATATTTAATATGGTCCAAAAAATCTCAAACAACCCTAGTTGAAGTTATGCAGTATCATGGGCTAATTGTTAAAATTTTCAAGATCATATTTTGTCGCGGTTTGTGCAAATTGAGGTTCTTTTCAATCCCATTTCAATCAGATTTGTCAAAATGTGAGATTATTATTTGCCGCAGAAAAACTCACCCACTTTGTATTCATTCCTATGGGATTTGTAGAATCATGTTTATCAAATGGTGAACTCTAACTTTACCCATTTATAAATACACTTCTAAAAATCCCATAGGAATGAAGTGGGTGAGTTTTTCTGCGGCAAATTCTCTCACATTTTGATATATCTGCCCGCATAAGTCTTGCCACCTAAAATCTGCTAAATTGTTAATGGTTTTAGAATTCGGGGGGAAAAAAACCACAATGAATAATCACGGAAAAATTGGTTGAAGAATCATGGAAAACACAAGAATAAGGGGTTAATTTACTAAAACTCAAATTTATCTAATTATTTTCTGAAAAAAAGTCCACCAAACTCCCTTCCACGAATTGAACTCATTTATGGTAAATTTTTCTCAAAACAAATTGGAGCAACAAAATGTCACGACAAAATCAAGCAGCAATTCGTATCATATCATTGTCAACCTGAAAACTCGATTTCATCCAATGTTCGCTGTGAAAATTCTGGCTTAGCGAAAGAAAACCCTGATTTTGTTGGGTTATTCAGCACAGATCACAATGTCAAGTAACTTCAGGGACATCGACTTCTGCATAAACCTTTTAGATTCACATTTTTAGCAATCTCTAAAAAGAAACAAAAAACAAAAGAAAGAAAGAAAATTTGGAAAAAAGCAGGATTTACACTGCTTTTCTTTTTTTGTATGCTTTTGCTTCAGTCTAGTTTTTTTTTGTAAATATAAGGATGAGCAAACTATTTTGCTTGTTTTACCAAGAAAAAAAAAACGCCCATAGACATAGAGTGGGGGAGGATAAGGAATACAAAATCACAGGGTATAAAATGTGATTTTTTTTGCTACCATTTACATGGATCGCAGCCACATGCAAACAATTAGTATACATTTTTACCCAGAAACCCTACCATTGACATGTATTGTCTTTGATAAGTTTCCCAAGTTTCCATGGATTATATGAGAGAATAACCTACACAATAAAAACAGAAAACATTTAAAATTATTGGCAAATGAATTTGACCTGAAATTCAGTTTTATACCATGGTTTTAAAATTTCAAAATGTAAACCCAGAGAATGACTCATGGGAATATCATTGGAGGGCTAGTCTTGGTATGATTCTTAGGGTTGCCATACAGAGGCAGATTAGAACCACCAATATTGGTTCTTTAGAAAAATTTGGCAGTTTATGTGCCATGAAGGGGGCATTCCAACAAGCCTCCCTGATTAATATCAGGCCAAAAATTGGCAAATATCGATCAGGAAGGTTTGCTTTTTTTGGACATCAAGGACAGCATCCGCTAGTTTGAGCAGTCCTTGTCCCATCGGTCACCCATTTCCGTCATTGTAATCCGATATCGTTTGGCCCTAGGTTTAACCCCATATCTCCCTGCCTTTGGTGGGCATATCGGGTTAAGATCCACTCGTTTGGTACCTTGCCAAACGAGCAGATCTTACCATGTATAGTCAACTTACTAAATGTTCACTACAATATTCACTACTAAATCTTATGTTTGCACAATTCTTAGGTTTTTTTTTTTTCCGCTACAGTTAAAGTGCAGATCTATCGGTTTCCGAGATCTAGTGATTTTAAACTAAAATTGTAAACTGTAAATGCCCTAACACTTTTGTATTCTTTTCCCATCTACCGATACGGAATAAGGGTCTACTGTAAATGCCTAAGGAAAGCCACCTACAGCAGTTTATATCATGGTGCTCCTCAGTTGTCGTTTCACCTGTAAGTATTCATATTATTCTTTCTGCTTTAGACTGGCCTATGTGCCTCATACAATACATACAGTACAGACTTGGTTCTATCAAATGAATTCACAAAAAAAGAGGAATTATTTGGAAAGGAGGTATAATATGCTGATGAACAGCCTTTCACGAACATCCTCATTTTCTAAAGGTCTGATATTGAAGAGGTTGAGCACAAAGTCTGGTTGGCTCGGTTGGTTATAGTGTCAGTATTTTGAGAGTCTGGGATCCACCCTTCATGTTTGGGAGCTTGAAACACAAAATGCCAGGCTGAGCTGAGGTCATTAGGTCTGTACTTGTTGTTCTGTAGAACTTGTCCTTGCAGAGGAAATTGTTCCATTCATTGTAAGTTGAGTCTTTCCAAGCTACATGGAAACTTCTGGCTCTAGGTTGAACAGCATATCATCGTTTCCTCTTCTCACTTCCAGGAGTAAAGGAGATTCGTTCATTACAGCTTCGTGCAGGTCACTCGATGTCACCAGTGGCCGCCCATTCACTTTCACTATGATGTCTCCAACTTGAATTCCACCTCTGTAGACGGGATTAGGAGAAAACGGTATTGTCATGTAACTATGAACAGTATTGTAAGGTCAAGATGACTTGCTCTGGATTTATTGAAACAATGTAGTAATTTGTTTTTAAGGATTAAATTCACAATTAAGTCCCATCTTTCGATCCACTAACCTCAGGGCAGGTGAATTGGGCACCACCTCATGGACATAAATTCCACTAGTAACATCCGGGAAGTCCGGATTGTGCAGTTTTCTTTCTTCTGCAAATCTGAAAAGAAATATTATCATATAAAACTGTATTTTGCAAGACATTCAAATAAGAAATACAGGTATGGGACCTGTTCTCCAGAATGCTTAGGACCTGGTCTTTCCATAATTTGAACCTCCATACCTTAAATCTGCTAAAACTTATTCTGGATAACATATCCCATAGCTGTACAGAATTAGTCATGCTTTCAACTCTGACATGCAAACAACTGGTGTTCGGTGGGTTTTCTTCAGAAAAACACCATGTTAACATTAGTAGCTCAAGCACTGACATGATATAGTGTTGATTGTGATTAAATATATTTTAACATATGAACTTTTTTGTATAATTAAATGTGTTGCCCATGTTAGAACATGCAGGTGCCTCTGTGACAATGTGGTGGGTCTTCTTGCACATGTATACAAAGCATTAGATCACCTGTCCAGTTCCACATGAAACAGGCTGTGTAAGTCTTATTAGACAAATATATGATTAAATATGATTAAATGGTAATTTACAACACAGAGCACAGTGTGCAAAAAACAAAAAAGGCTGTAATCGTCCATAGTCATGACTAGGTGCAGTTACATGCAATTTGCTTTTCATGTCTGGAAACTTACGAAGGAGTAATTGTCAGCATCTTTATCCCAATGAAACGCTTTTTGCCATCTGGAAATAAATAAAGCCATTTAGAAGACAAAGGGAAATGGAATATTGAGTAGAACAAACACATTTGAAAGGATACATCAACAGCCTGTAAGAGATCAGGTTTCCAGCATGCAGTGGACCTCAGTATACCCCCCCCCCCAATTGCATTGCTCTGGGAGAGCTGTTTCTTCTTAAAGGGGTGGTTCACCTTCAAGTTAACTTTGAGTATATTGTAGAAGGGCCAATTCTAAGAAACTTTTCAATTGGTCTTCATTATTTATTTTTCATAGTTTTTTAATGATTTGCAATTTTCTTCTGTTTCATTGCAGCTTTCAAATGGGGGTCACTGACACCATCTAAAAACAAATGCTCTGTAAGGCTACAAATGTATTGTTATTGCCACTTTTTATTACTTATCATTCTATTCAGTCCATCTCCTATTCATATTCCAGTCTCTTATTCAAATCAATGCAGGGTTGCTAGGGTAATGTGTACCCTAGAAACCAAATTGCTGACACTGCAAACTAGAGAGCTGCTGAATAAAAAGCTAAATAACTATAAAACCACAAACAATAAAAAATGAAAACCAATTGTAAATTGTCTCAGAATATCACTCTCTACATCATACTAAAAGTTAACTCAAAGGTGAACAACCCCTTTAAACTACTTGTATAATATAACACTGTGGTCTCCAATAATTGGCTCGTGAGCAACCTCTTGGATGTTGCTCTCAGTGCCTTCAAAGCAGCAGCTTATTTTTGAATTCCAGGCAAGTTTTGGTTGTATAAAAACCAGATTTACTGCCAACCAGAGACCCCTGTAGGCTGTCAATTCACATAGGGGCTTCCAAATAGCCAATGACAGTCCTTATTTGGCTCCCCTTGGACTTTCTTCAAGCTTGTACTGCTCCCGAACCTTTTTTTAGTGGCTCACAGGTAAAATAGGTTGGGGACCCCTGTTACGACATATTTCAAGCTCTGTGAAGAAAGTCGCTGTTAGAGGCTAATGTCTTTACCTTTGTATTTTTTGTCTTGGGATTCCGTCATGAACTTAGTGATCCGATCAGACGGGATGGCAAAGGAAATCCCTGCTGCAACCTTGAGTGTATTGATTCCAATCACCTCCCCATCCTATTTGACCAAAGATACACAGTTTTACTGCAAACATTCTTTTATAAGGATGGAACGTCCCTATATGATGCTTGAACAAAATGTGCAATATAATGTAGGGACCCATAGGTTTCTGTGGATTTAAGTCCCTGATCTCTGTTACTAGGCAGAAGGTTATGTTTCAAGTGTATACTTCTAACCAATGGTTACAGCCCAGAGTGTAATGACCATTTCCTGCCACACAGTTTTATAGTGCTGGAAAGGAGTGGCCACTTCCTCTTTGGCTGCTGGTGTCTGGATCGACTGGATGTGCCATTGAGCCTGGGAGCAGGCAGGCCCCAGTAAAGCCCCAGTAAAGCCACGTGACCCTAAAGGGACCAGCACCTTTAGTGGGTAAGTCGGGGACCAGGCCACCCCGTGAACGAGGGATAGCAAGTGCAGGGTAGTGCTGTTATAGTCTCTCTAGGGAGAGAAAGATAGAAAAGATATTTAGTATGAACGGTGTGTGTTCCAACAAGGAGTGTTAGCAGGAAGAGATCTTGCTACAAAGCTTCCCCTGTGATGCTTTTAGTGCAGGGACATCAAGGTGGTAGGGATTAGGACTAGCCGCGGCTTCCGGCCTTACACTGATGTTCCGGGCAGGCACATTGCAGCAGAAGGAGGGTTGTATGGAATGGATGTACCCTGGGCTAATCGGACTCTGAGGAATAATCACCTTATGGAAGTGTGTGTGAAAATTCTGCTAATATCTCCACTACAGCTGTGTGCACCTCTGCTATTTCCTCTGGCTGCTCCTGCGTGAGTAATAAACCTGGGGACATTGCTAATGCTAATAAACATCTACCTTTTTGTTGTAAAGAACCTCCTGACGCCCATTTTATCTTTTATTGTACAGTTTGCCTGGGTGTTGTAGTTATACTACCTCCTAAAGGATCGCTTCCACATGGCAAAGGCCCTGCCCTGGTGTGTAGGTCGCAGTGTAACCAAGCTCAATCCCTCAATAGCTGGACACTTTAACCCTTGGTGCTTATACTAGCCCAAGAAAGCGTTACAATGCCATAACCAGTACTTTACCATAAAGCTACAGAAATCTGATCACAAACTCCTCCATTGACGTCAATCCACTTTATAGTAAAGATAGGCTGCAAATGGCTAATGCTACAGTTTCAAAGTAAAATGTTTAATAATTTCAGTATGGAATGTTGCCGATGGACAGACCCACATTGAAAGAAGTTTGTTTATCTATAACAGCATCCCTTTAAATTCTTATAAATGATTACATTCCTATACATTTTCTTATAAATAGCAGATCTAAATGTTAAAAGGAGTTGAGGCTTTGTTAAAAAAAGGAAAAGTTAAATCAATGGAGGGGTTGCAAATGTTTTGGCACCTTTTCTTGCTGCTTCTTGCGCCTAGTGCACATGCACCATAAAGTGAAAATTCGGCTTTTTTTATGCCATGAGCATGTGGGGGGCCTGAGGCCATTCAATAATGAAGACTTGGAAGCAGAGGATCAGAGGTACCCCAGACTGGAACAGTTTTCTGATATCAGGAGCATTGACCCAGGGTATCAGGTAAGTAATTATTATCACTGGGGGAGTCTAATATTTGGCACCACCTTCCCAGTAATTTTACATTTCCTTCTCCTTTAAGGTGCAAAGGACCCTGAGAGCCACTTTAAAGTGTATTAATAGTAGTGAACTCCATTTAAATATAAAAAGTGTGTGTGTGGTTATCCAAATTCAATTCAAGTTTCTAGAGGTTGTCAAATCAGAGTTATGATTGGTTGCCATGTGGTCAATAAGGAAGAAGAATGATCTAATTGGCTGTAGAAGTAAATGTTTGAGTCCCCAGTATATGCATACAGTATTCCACCAGGATAAATTCCCACTCTCCCCCAAACTAGTCGGTACTCCAGAGAGGAGCATTGCTGCTGAGAGGTTTATGGGAGTAATACAGCCTCCCATAGGAAATATTATTGACAGAAGGTACAGCTGCCTTTAGAATTTTTAAAATATTACAGATCTGTGCACAACTGATGCTTTTATCTCATTTAAGAAGCACTTTTCTGCCATATGGAATCTCTCTAAACCTACTCCAAATCATATGCTCCTCTATCTGACCTGTTAAATAAACATGTACAGAAAAAATATATTATTTTTTCCCATAGGGTCGATCTTCTATTCCCCCCCCCCCAATACCATTACACAGACAGACAGCTTAATGTATAGTGTACAGAGAACATTCCTTCTCTGTGTATTTGTCTTGCTTGTCCTGGCTATAGACAAAAACTGGTCATACATTGGAAAAATGTAAAAATTTTTTGGGAAGGATAACAAATAAGTGGCATTCGGTTGAACTGGGCTAACCTGATTGTTTAGTCCCCAGGCCAAGGATTGAAGGCCCAATAATTCCCAATGGTATTTTCAGCCAGTCTAGATCTGGCAAAGTTCTGGCAATGATTGCAACCACGTGGTTGCGATCATTGCGGGGGGTGGGGTCAGAAGCGTAGAGGGCCCTGGGAGGTCCTAATTAATGAGTCATTTACATATATCTTGATAGAATAGGTCAACTTATACCAATGTTTTGGGCCCTGATTTGAATTTGCTGGCGGGAACAGTAACATCTAGTGACACTACTGCTGAGCTCCAATCAGATCAGATCATTGATTGTATATTTTATCATTTACTCTCTTCCCAGCCCTCCTCTCCCCATACATCTTGTACACTCTGGCAGCTGCAGCCATTCTATTGGGTTTGGGTTTGATGCAAAATCTAAGGTTCTCAGATCCAAATGTGATGGCTACAAAAGAAAGAGACCCCAGAACAGCTCAGTACTGGGGAAATTGAAGTAAAGGAATTAGAAATGTTTTTAAATTAAACCTGCTTGTTCCTGGAGAAACAGACAGGGACCCATTGGGAGGAGTCATAATCACTATAAGAGACTTGAATGATTTTGCAATGAATGTTTAAATACTTGAAGCTTTTTGAAGGGGAGGCTTTCAAGTTAAGCTCATTTGCTGTTTATGGAAGAACATACCACATGAAAAAATAAATATAGGCGATGTGTAAATCGGACTCTTGCTGAAAAGCTAAACAGTTATATATCATCTTGAGCTGAAGATATCATATACAGCATAAGGCCTATCACTCTCTAACCATACAGTGTGCACTACAACTCACAATGTTGCAGTTCAGCCATGTAGGCAATCTATACCATCCAATCCCTAAGAATCATTAGTTTGTTGACTATATTCTCTCTGCTACTCTCATTCTCAGGGCCATGTTGTTCAACAATACTTACTTATGTGATAGAGGAAAATGTAGGCACAAAGCTCCTAATCACTAACTACTCTTCCCACACTTGTTCTTCTGTTCCCATTTTATCCTGTCTTGTCTGCTTCCTTCTGTTCTTCCCACCATCATTTACTTCTCTCCTTCTACTCCTTTTCCATTCTCCTCAACCTTTGTCCTTACGCTCCTGCTTCTTTCTTCCTCTTACCCATCCTATACTGTATTTCTCATTTACTCTCTATTTGGCCAGAATATTACTCTTACGTTATTATGGTACAGGCTAAATACTGTGCCATATGTTATGACAGATCTCATACAGAAAATACAGCTGGAAACATTTCCACAGTCTCAAGTTTTTCCTGTAATTTACACTTTTCCCACAATTTACAGCACAGCCCATACGTATCATAAAAACAGGGATCGGACGATTAATTTCTAGAAGGGGAACGTGTAAGTAATACTCACCAAATTCACCAGAGGGCCTCCAGAATTTCCATACTAGAACAAAAAAAAATTATACTTATTAAAGCATGAAATGTATCCATAACTTTATTAACATACATATGATATATCCAAGCTCTCAAGCCAAACTGCAGAATTAAAATGAATCCAAATGGAGTTGCACCTGAAATAAAGAAGATTCTCTCATCTGCACTGGATTATCAAGGTCCAACAGTGAAGCTCTAGGTGACTCTGAGCTGGAATCTTTGGTTTAACTAATGGACATTCATAAGTCAGTATTCATAACACACATTAAGGTTGTGTTTGGGTTCACACTATGAATGGATATGTTTTTATTTAACATGCAATTTACACAGCAGACAAGCTTGAAAAAAGAGACATGTCCATCAAATTTAGTAGCCATCTGTCAAACCTGTCTAAATAGGAAACTGTTTAGGGGAACTAGAAACACCTTCCTGAGTCCCTGGATCCATGTTGTAATTTCAGTAATCAGACAAGGAAAGGTTGAGTCACTAGAGACACTATGACCATGTATTTTTGTTTTTTTTTTTAAGAAGAAGGTAGTTGATTAGACTCTTACAAAAATTGGAATATTTAACCCCCCCCCCAGTAATTCAAGTTTCCTTGTCGTTTAATACTATTGTCATGTAACGTCCAGCGCAATGGCATCAGCAAGGGAATTCCACAACTTCAAAGCTTCCACGTCTTAATACGAAACCTAATTTCTTCTAGCCTCAAAAGATGCCCTCCTCACATTCTCTAGAGCAGGGGTCTCCAACCTTTTCCCCCGTGAGCCATGTTGAAATGTAAAATAATGTTGCCAAGCAACATAAGCATGCAAAACGTTCCTGGAGCTTCCAAATAAAAGCTGTGATTGGGCATTGGTAGCTTCTATGTTAACTTGCAGCCAATAGGAGGCTTGGTTTGGAAATACGCATGGTTCTTATGCAACTAAAGCATGCCTTTAAGCAAAGAATTCAAAAAGAAGCACCTGCTTGGAGGCCACTGACAGCAGCATCCAAGGGGTTGGAGAGCAACATGTTGTTCAAAAGCCACTGGTTGGGGATCACGGCTCTAGAGGAACCTACAGGTAAATAAGGCATCAGAGAGTCTATTGTATGGTAGTGTTTTTTATTGCTTGGGGATCACTGTTGTAGATGAACCTACAGGTAAATAAGGCATCAGAGAGTCTATTGTATGGTAGCCTTTTTTACTGGTTGGGGATCACGGCTCTAGAGGAACCTACAGGTAAATAAGGCATCAGAGAGTCTATTGTATGGTGGCCTTTTTAACCCACGAGAGACACTCAAATGTAAGTAAAAGTTGGAGAGCAACACAAGTATCCAAAACATTCCTTGAGGTGTCAATTATGGGCTGTGATTGACTATTGATAGACCCTATATGGACTGGCAGCCTACAGGAGGATTTTTATGCAACCGAAACCTGCCTCCAAACCAGATATTCAAACCTGCCTCCAAACCAGATATTCAAACCTGCCTCCAAACCAGATATTCAAATTTAAGGGACTGATTTGAGGCCACTGGGAGTGGTGTTGCTCACAAGTCACTGGTTGGGGATCACTGGTCTATAATATGGTTAATTGTGATTACATTTCACTTCAAGTTCCTCTTTTGTAATGTAAGATGGAAGTTTTTATTCATGTATGTGTTTGTGAAAGGGCTAAACTGGGCCTTTGTCCATAGTGTGCCCTCCAAGAATAATGTAATGACTAGTTCCTCTAGAAAAGATGATCAGGACTGTACTTTGTTTTCTCTGAGTATCTAAAAATACTGCATAACGCTACTGTATGATAAAAAGGAAACCACATGGGTTCTGGAATGTTTGGCTACGTTCTTCACAGCTGAAATGGTAAAGTAAAGATACACCATGTCTTGCTATGTGTGCTGTGCTGACAGGAAGAAAAAGTAAGTTCCTGTAGGACAGTAAATCAGCACCTTCATCATGATGTTATGATGGCGCCTGCTAAAACAAATATTCTTTTTCTAAAAAGTTGTAAGTTTTAGTATCTATGAAGCTTTCGTTTTTACTTTGACCCATTCTCCTTACATTTCACTAGCCACTATTAAATGGGCCATTGAAGTAGCACCAGCTTAATGGTAGCAAGTCACTATCAATCTACTTTGGTTATACCCCATAAAATAGTGGTATAGATTTAAGGGGGGGATACTCCTGTTCTGATTGGGGTCATGTAGAGAAGTGTCTGAATTATTGATGACAAATGAGGAATTCAGTAATTAAAGGAGAAGGAAAGTCCTTTTTACTTGGTGGTACCAAACATTAGACACCCCCAAGTGATCACATTTACTTACCTAACACCCAGGGACTGTGCTCCTTTTAGGGTTAAATTGCACCGGCAGGGATTCTTCCAGCGAGCACCACGGAGCAATCCTCTTCCGGCTTCTTCTTTCTTCTCCTGGATGCACATTCACAGTAGAGCGAAAAGGCAAACTTAATTGAAAAAGTTGGCTATTTAGTTCTACTGCACTTGTGTCTGACCCTGGAAATTTGAAGACAGAAGAAGACGGAAGAGGATCGCTCCGTGGTGCTCACTGGTATAACCCCGGGCCGGTGCAGTTTTCTGCTGATAGGGGCACAGGCCCAGCGTTTCAGGTAAGTCAATACAATCACTTGGGGTGCCTAATTTTTGGCAACCCCAAGTAAAAGGGTCTTCCTTATCCTTTAAGAGAGGCCATATCAGTAGCATTATCTGTAGGAGCGAATAAAATCACTTAATGCATATACATAAATGGGAAAAAATAATCAGGAAATGCCTCGCCTCTAGCACAGTGGTCCCAAGCCAGTGGCTTGTGAGCAACATGTTACTCTCCAACCCCTAGGTTAATGCTCTCAGTGGCCTCAAAGCAGGAGCTTATTTTTTAATTCCTGGCTTGGAGGCAAGTATTGGTTGCATAAAAATCTACAGGCTGCCAGTCCACATAGGGGCTATTAGCCAATCACTACCCATATTTGACACCCTGGGAACTATTTTCATGCTTATGTTGTTCCCCAACTTTTTTTTACACTTTAATGTGGTAAAAAAAAAAGGTTGGGGATCCCCCAGGGGCATAAATACAAAGGAAACAGATCCTGCTGCAATAAGGAGGCCCAGGAGGTATAGGGGCCCCACGAGGCCCTAATTAATGAGCAATTTCCCTATATATTGGTAAAACAGGACAACCTATGACTAATATGGAGGCGCTAAAATGAATTTGCCGTGGGGCTCAGTAATATCCAATTACACCAGTGGGACCCCCACAAACCCAAAGGCTTATGTTGTTACTAAGGAATTTTCCTCCCTCTTCACGTTCTGTTTAATAAGGCCCTTATGTGCTTAAGAGTTGTTTCCTTAAGCAAATCAGAAAATGAAAGGCTTCTGTTTCAATCTCTATTGTCGTGATGCAGTGGTCAGTATAATTGTAATCTGGGAGTCATGATTATATTACTTTGGAGGAAATATCCCATAGCGATGATTGGGCTTACGTTAATGATGGCATCTGTTTGAACATAGTCCATGTCAGAGTCCCGCAGCCCCAGTTCTTTCCCATCTCTCTGTGCTGTGCTCACAATCCCTGTCGTAACTGTGTTCTGTAAGGCAAACGGGCTTCCGATGGCCACGACGAATTCTCCAGGTCTCAGATCAGCAGACTGACCCAGTAGCAAAACTGCCAACTTTTTCTGGAATGAATAGACACATTGTCAAGCAAAGGCCAATTTCATCTGATTTTTATGTTTTTCAGCTGTTACAGTTTTTGCTAGGTTTTTTCACCATAGCAACCAGGCAGTGGTGGCCCTTCTTGCCCCTTGCAGTTATTTCATAACACATTTTATAACAGATCATTTAGGGTTAAATACGGCCATTTGGACAGTATCCCTCTCTTTAGCAAGTCTACAGCCATTGGCAGATGTGACTATGTATAACTTTTTACATATCATTATTAATATTATCATTATTATTAATAATAATAATATGTATTTATATACATTTCGCAGCTCTGTAACATTTCTCTCCTCCAGTGACATTATATACATAGACCACCATCATTTAGTACTTACTTTGGGGTAAATCTTGATTGTTGCAATATCGGATTTCTTATCAATATCTTTTATTGTGGCTTCATAGGAATCCCCGTTGTGCAGTTGCACTTTAAGGTACTGACGACCAGATACAGTGTTACTGCTGGACACCACATGCGCATTGGTCACAATTAATCCCAGGTCTGAGATGATAAACCCAGATCCACTAGACAGAGGGACATTACGCCCAAATAGCGGGTGCCTGCAGGGACAAAACAGACCAGAGTTAGAGCAGCAATTCAACACAATGAACCAAAAAAATATTTAAAGGGATACTGTCATGGGAAAACATGTTTTTTTCAAAACGCATCAGTTAATAGTGCTGCTCCAGTAGACTTCTGCACTGAAATCCATTTCTCAAAAGAGCAAAGTGATTTTTTTAATATTTAATTTTCAAATTTGACATGGGGCTAGACATATTGTCAGTTTCCCAGGTGCCCCCAGTTATGTGACCTGTGTCCTGATAAACTCCAGTCACTCTTTACTGCTGTACTGCAAATTTGAGTGATATCACCCCCCTCTCTTCACCCCCCAGCAGCCTATCAAACGAACAATGGGAAGGTACAGATGAAGCCGCTTGGATTTGTATGTTAAATGCGTCGTGACTCAGGACTAATTGAAGAAACTGTGTTATCTAAAGTTATCTTAACTCATTTAATGCATTTAACCTTTTCATTAGCATACCAAAGCTCCATTGTTTTCAATGGTGAACTCTTTAATTGGATGGGATGCTGTGACACAATTTTCTCTGTTAAATGGGAAAAGTGGCAAATCTGAGTTTAGTTATTCTGTGTCAAACACACAAACCAAAGTGGCTTCATCTGTAACTTTCGGCCAGATATCGATCGGACGGGACCAAAAATCCTGTCGGATTGCGGCTGCATCTGTTCCTTGATCCCTTAGGGCCCACGATCGGATCAGCCCGATATTGCGCAACCTCAAGGTGGGCATATCAAGGAGAGATCCACTCATTTGGCTAGTGGTATGGCCACCTTAACACAAGATAAAAGCTCCCAGTTGGATCTAAGAACAACACTCAATAGTAAAAGAAAGTAGTTCCCTCCTAAAGTGCTGGCACGAGTCACATGACTGGGAAACTGACAATACGCCTAGCCCTAGTCAGATTTCAAAATTGAATATAAAAAAATCTGTGCTGCCCTGTAGTAATTATCTGTATTAATACGGATCTGTAATTAATTATATTGTGACTATATTTCTATGACACTATCAGGTGTATATTGTGAGTGGGTCCCTAAGCTCAGTAAGTGACAGCAGCACAGAGCATGTGAATCAGTGAATCAGCAGAAAAGAAGATGGGGAGCTACTGGGGCATCTACTGGGGAGACACAGATCTTTACTGCTAAAGGGCTGTGGTTGCCTTGGGTTGGTACACAAGCACAAAACATCATGTACAACATTTCTACACACTTCTTTAGTTTAACTTTCCTTGTCCATTAAAAGGGGTGGTTCACCTTAAAGTTAACTTTAGGTATATTGTAAAATGACCAATTCAAACTTGGGATCAAGTACAAGGTACTGTTTTATTATTACAGAGAAAAAGGAAATCACATAAGAATTTGGATTATTTGGATATTATGTTATTTGGAGTTTTCTGGATAATGGGTTTCCGTATAACTGATTACATTCCCGCATATATAAAAATATTCATAAAACAGTAAGTTGAACTCTACTCACTGCAGCTTCCAAACTAGAATTCATTGGAGGAGCATCACAATATTGTGCCTGTTATTGTACCTGCCATTCACCCAGAGGTTCTACCTCCAACTGCCGCCCAGTAGGGCCCCTGTATGTGGTCACTGCCGTTTGTACCCCTGAAGTCTGAGCTTGTTCCTTAGTACATTTTTCTTTTGCGGGAGCAGAAACAGTTGTCTTTACCTCAGGAAAAGTTCAATGTGCACGACGGCCGGAGCGATCTTTTCCACCACATCAGCAATGAAGTTAAATTTGTATCTTGGACTGTTGGGATGTTGGTGACCTATACTGGCAGAAAAGAATTGGTATTTTACTAAGAAGCTTCCCAAACCTACATGCCACAAACTGACTGGCTTTCCTTAATAACAGGCTTTTGAGGGCTAAAATATCCTTTATTGTCTATAAACGCACACACTTGCTTAGATCTTGTGGTCTCTCTGTAGCCAACGTATAAAAAGGAGCTTAGCGTCCTGAAAAAACCTTTACCCGAACTGATGTGTCCATGACAATGAGCTGGGTTCGGCTGCATAACTTAACTACGCAGTAGAGATGGGCGAATTCGCTTCGCCAAAAATTCACAGACGCCCATTAAAGTCCGCCACACTTAGTACAACAAGCGAGTCGGGGAGCTCCACGCCTCCACTTCCTGCTGGTCTCCCAACATGCACCACTCGGCACTGTGGTTAACGATTCAACTAGTATAGATACGTCCGGAAACAGCAGCAAAGCATACATATAATCCGATTAAAATCCATGGCCGTCAACATTTTTTTTACATGTGCTGACACGTGTCTTTTTTTTTTTTTTTTTTTTTTTTTTTTTTATGCACAAAGCCTTTCAAGTCTATGGGAATCAGTTTCGTGGTGCAACAAGGCGAAATAATTCGCCCATCCCTACTCCACAGTATCAGGGGGCCCAGACTGCAGGATCTGCTTCCTCTATAGATAACAAGGAAACCCCCTGCTTCCCAGCTGCTAGGGTTGCCACCCCGACAAACTCTGGTGGGAGGCGGGGCTATGACACAGCAGTGGGTGGAGTGTGACAAAGTGGGGTGGGGCCATGATTGGGCAGGACTGTGACATAGGGGGCAGAGTGATGACTTGGTGATTGGCCAATCACTGCGTCAATCTCAGGATTTCCTAATTTGGAAAACCGGGCAGTCAGTTTTGACCCAAACAGCCCTTCCAAAAACCGGTGGCAGGGTAGGATGGAGGCGGGACTGAAGGATCAGGGCCGGATTTAACTAAGTGTTTACTGCTTCCTTATACGCCGTCCCCACTGCAGGGTCCTGGTACTGGCCGCTGTGCTCTCTAACACAGAATCACTGGGGAGCGTTAAGTCCCCAGCGATTCAAAGATGCGGCTGGGCGGCATGTCGCCCCAAAAATCTCGCTGCCCTAGGCCTCGCCACTAATCCGGGATTGGGAAGGATGGGGATCGGAGTGCACCAGGCCCCTCTGAGGATTTTATTGTAGGGGGGCCTGTCACACTTTAGTTACTCCACTGGCCGGGCTTTTCCACCAGCTACACACAACTCCAAAAACATTAACCAATCAGTTTCCCGTTGGAGCAAAATCCACCAAATATTGGCAAATCGGTGGCCACCATTTCTACCATATCAAACCAAACTGCCTATTTGTAGGCAGTGAGGCCTGTGCATGGGGTGTACATTTTATATTAGGGTATTGGCCTGGGTTGAAAAGACCATGGTAAGATTGGGGACAATTGAGTGGTGGAGTGCAGGTGAAGTAGCTGAACTACATAGAGCTGCTGTATGAGGGCAAGCGTACATTTGCTTTATATGGAAACAGTATGTGCTTCTCTATGTTTATGCCACGTCCTTCCCAAAGAGCCACT
>CM044431.1:20599867-20649983 GCA_024363595.1 Xenopus borealis
GAGGGGGGGCTATGTGGGGTGGGGGGGTAGGGTTTTTTTTTTTAATGGGTTTAGTTCTCCTTTAAATCTACCAGAAAATCATGTACACATTAAATAAACACAATAGATTTTTCTGGTTTTGCTTCCAATACGGATTAATTATATCTTGTTTGGGATCAAGTACAAGCTCCTGATTTATTATTACAGAGAAAAAGAAAATCATTTTTAAACATTTGGATTATTTGGTTATAATGGATGGAGTCTATGGGAGATGGCCATCCTATAATTCTGAGCTTTCTGGATAATGGTTTTTGTGATAATGGATCCAATACCTGTACTAGTGTTTGCAGTGGCAAACTGATGATATTCGTACCAGGTTATGTAATTGAAGGGTCACCAAATAATTAAATGTACATTTCATAGAATATTAAAATGGATGCTGTGTAAATAATTCAGCAGTTAGTTAGTGCTGATCATGTTGGTTCATTGCATGATATTGTTATGATTCCTGTATCTGTATAAAGCAAGTCTGTGCTGAGGCCTGAGGCATAAAGCCTGTGATAATTAGTTTATGGATTCACGTGGTGCATACATTGACAGGCAGATATCAGAAAAGTAACCAGCAAGAGGCAGAGGCATGATCGGGCAAGCAGCACAATTGCTTTGATGGCGGAAAAACATCCATGTGCACCCTTAGCTTTAAAGGAAAACTATACCCCTGACCAATGTAGGTCTCTATAAAATTATATTGTATTAAACAGCTCATATGTAAAACCCAGCTTTATCTAAACAAACCATTTTCATAATAATATACCTTTTTAGTAGTATGAGCCAAGGGCACACACATACTTTGTTGGAAGTATTCATTCAGTTAATTTTTTATGTATTTCATTTTGAAATCTGACATGGGGCCAGACATATTGTCAATTTCCCAGCTGCCCCAAGTCATGTGACTTGTGCTCTAATAAACTTCAGTCAGTCTTTACTGCTGTACTTCAAGTTGGAGTGATATCCCCCCCTTCTTCCCCCCTGCAGCTTCACAACAGAACAATGAGAAGGTAACCAGACAGCAGCTCCCTAATGCAAGATAACAGCTTCCTGATAGATCTAAGAAGAGAACTCAAAAGTAAAATCCATGTCCCACTGTGACTCCTTCAGTAACATTGAGAAGGAAAAACAACAGCCTGCCAGAAAGCAGTTCCCTCCTAAAGTCCTGGCACAAGTCACATGACCAGGGGCAACTGGGAAATTGACAAAATGTCTAGTCCCATGACATATTTCAAAATTGAATATTAAAAAAAAAAACCTTTGCTCTTTTGAAAAATGGATTTCAGTGTAGAAGTCTGCTGGAGAAGCACTATGTTTTCCCATGACAGTGTCCCTTTAAACCTCCTTGCCCCAGGCATGAGCATGCTCAGTTTACTCCTCTCCCCCCCCCTTCTTTGCTGTAATCTGAGCCCAGAGCTATAAGTGAGCAGGGAGAGACTCAGGCAGGAAGTGATGTCACACCAAAGCTTATACTGCAGCTGCTATACTAAACAGAGAGCTTCTAGAGCTGTTTACTCAGGTATGGTAAAACATTTTATAGAATAAATGTAGAATTGTAGCTTGCACTATTGCAGCTAATCTATTGGCAATAAACGGTAACTTTCCTTCTCCTTTAAGGTGGTGCAAATGACCCTAAACACACACAGTGGAACCCTGCATTGTGCAGCAACATTTGTAGGTCGGAAGAGCATTGTAGAGCAGGAAAATTTGGCAACAGCAACAGTTTATGTCAGTGTTTCCCTAACTGCCAGACATTTGTATGACTTGTAGCATATACAGACAGTGTAAGGCCAGAATCATAGAACCTCCTTCAGTATAGGCAGGGTGGGACTTGGGTGTGTGAGTAGGGTTGCCACCTGTCCGGTTTTGACCCGGACAGCCCGGTATTTTGAAGGGCTGCCCGGGTCAATACTTCATGCCCGGTTTTCCAAATAAGGAAAACCGGGCAGGATTAGCTTGATTGACGCCGCGATCGGCCAATCGGCGATCGCTGCGTCATAGCTCCGCCCAGTGACGTCACGGGCCCACCCACTGACATCATGGGCCCACCCACTGACGTCACGACCCGCCCCCCTGTCCGGCTTCAGCCACAGGGGAAGGTGGCAACCCTATGTGTGAGGCCCACTGGGGCTGCTACTCCAGGGGTCCCCACGCCCACCTGCCATCCACCTCCTCACCCACCACCAGCCCTTCCCTCTCACATACCTTATACTTACTCTTGCCATGAGGGAGGGGAGCAGGTGAGTAAAAGCAGAGGGCAAGTGGGATCATGTCTGGGTTGGTGGGGCCCTTGAGACTGCCCACCAAGTTTTTTCCTGGTGTCTGTCTGGCCTAGTCCGACCGTGAACATGGGGTTCATGAAACATAGCCAGTAGCATGGGCAGTAACATAGTAACATAGTAAGTTAGGGTGAAAAAAGACTCGCGTCCATCAAGTTCAACTTTTTATTTTAACTGCCTAACTGCTAGTTGATCCAGAGGAAGGCAAAAACACACACAAACAGGATCTACATCACATAATGGCACAACACAAAATTCACTATCTTGTACCCAGGCCCAGTGGGTTCTGGGAAATGCCAAAGGGGCTACTATAAGGTGCCATAGAAAGTCAGTAAATAGTGGGTTGGTGGGGGCTGTTTGGGCTTCTGTGTGGGCTGATTGGGCCTCTGTGTACCTGAAATGCCAGGGCTTATTTTGATTCTCAGTCCAGTCCTGCTTGTACCTCAAGAAAACTGTTTATAGGGGCACCTTCGCACACTCCTGATAGGAATTTAACCGCCACAGAATTCTACTTCAAACAAGTACTGGGACCTATCATCGTGTATGGCTCAACTATGTTCTCGAAAAATATTATATACTTCCAGTGAGCTGTAGTGCCTTTCATAACTACAACCATTTTTGCCTTAATGGGAGATTAAAAAAAAATCAATTTTCTCCCTCCATATTTATCACCTTTATGGTTTTCCATTGATTTTTGCTTTGCTGGGAATTATTCACGATACGTTTCCAGCCCAACCTAATGAAAATTTATTGAAAATCTTATAAAGATGAATTCCATCTTCTGCAGAGCATAAAGGGGCCAGTTTTGTTCTATTGTATTGATCGGAATATTTCATTATTATCACCTGAATTGACTGAGCAGCCAACGGCCATCTTTCATACTCATCACCTTGTGGCTTTTGTACTAAAAAGGCCAATATGACTTGTCGTTCTTTTTCAGTACAACGCACATTTCGGTGTAGAAAAACAATTTCAGAGCAGGGAGCTCTCAGTTTAGAAATTAATATGAATGTACGTTGCCCATATGCATAATCACAAATAAAACAAAAAAAACGAGACTAGACTCACTTTGGACAAAAAATTATGATGTTCAGCAAAGCAGTTTCAAACCACCCATAGGGGCAGATTTACTATTGGTGGAATTCGAGGGTGAATTTACCCTCGAATTTAACCAATCGAATTGTGGTCGAATTGAAATCCTTTGAATTCGAATATCGAATTCGAAGGATTTTACCGCAATTCGATCGATTGAATGAACGAACGAACGAACGATCGAATAGAAATAATTAGACTGATCAATAAAATAATTTGAATTTAACGTTTCGAACATTTTAACCATTCAATTGAATTTTTTTATTCGATCAAAAATAGCCAAATCCAATTCAGTAGGTTGAATCTGGCAAACTAGTCAGTCGAATAAAAATTCGAAGTTATTCGACTGTCGAATATTCGGATAGAATTTTATTCGAATTATTAGAATCATTCGATTCGATCGAATTTTCAAAATTCAATGGTCGAAGCGGCCTTCAAAAATATTCGAAAATTCAAATTTGAATCTTTTTGAAATTTCGAATCATTCATGTGAATTTGATAAATCTGCCCCTTAATTTTTTTCCTGTTCAAATTTAACTGTTATTAGAAATCCCCCCACATATACATTTTTTCATATCTATGAAAGGCTTGGGTTAAATTTTTTTTCTTATGTCTCAAATAGTATTTTAAAACTTTTCATTGATTTGAAGAGTTATCGAAAATTGTGTAAAACAATTTATGAATGGCTGAGTATGGGAAAAGCATGCTCAGGGGGATTTTTTTTCATTATTTATAAAGAAGAAACTGTTTAGAATTAAATTAGTGAAGTGCAAGGAAAATGTCTAGAATGTTTGAGATCATTTGTGTCCTGTGGCTGACTGTCTTTTTCTTTCAAATTATGGGAGCCCTAGAATAAGTTTATGTATGTGGTTCCACAGAAGGTAACTTGGGTAGAAAAGACACGTGAGAAATAACTATAAAAATTCAGTACAAAAAAAGGAGTTACTGCTGTTATACTATTCCCAGTGTATCTTCAGCAATAAATTTGCATTTTAAAAAGTATTTTTTTTTTACAATATTTAAAGGGAAAAAATTTTTTTTTTCAAAATGCAATGATTAATAGTGCTGCTCCAGCAGAATTCTGCATTGAAATCCATTTTTCAAAAGAGCAAACATATTTTTTTATATTCAGTTTTGAAATCTGACATCTAGACATTTTGTCTAGACATTTTTGTCCCAGCTGCCCCTGGTCATGTGACTTGTGCCAGCACTTTAGGAGGGAACTGCTTTCTGGCAGGCTGTTGTTTTCCTTATAGTCTATTAACTGATGTGTTTTGTTCACCTTCCAAACACCTTTTTCAGTTTAGTTGTTTTTAGTGTTGCCACCGGCCAGGTATTTTTGATGGTTGATCCCAATGTTATTAATAGGAAAAAAAGATAAATATATAGGAATGCGGTATGTTTCTCCAGATAAGGTGGCAACCCTAGTTGTTTTGAGATTGTTCCCCACAACTAAAGACTTTTTAAAAATTACTTTCCATTATTTTTTTTTTACTGTTTTTCCAAAATCTACATGTAAAGTTTAATGTTCGTAACTGGTGAGTCTGGCAGCTCAGTAATTCAGGTGCAGACTCTAAACTGTTACAATTTTGCTACATTTAGTTGAACCATTTCTCAGCAGCATCTCTGGAGTATTAGCAACTATTGTATCAATTCTAACAGCTACCTGAAATGAAATCCAGCGTCGGGCCAAGCTGCTTGAACGCCCAAGGCAGGGTGTACACATCAACCTACCCCCAGTGTACACACGTTCGCACACGCACATCTGTGCACGCACACACTCTTGTGTCTAAGCAACAGGAGCGGGCGTCAGACGCAGGATAGGAAGACGTCCTCTTCACTTCCAGTGCTAGGAACTAGGGGAAGCCAGGGAAAAGAGGTAAGTGCTTGGCGCCCCTTCCCCTCGGGGCCCTAAGCATCTTCTGCCTACCCCTAGTTCCGGCCCTGATGAAATCCAGGGATTCAGCTCAGCTGAGACAAAGATGCCGTAAGAAATGTATCAACTAAATGCATCAATTTACAGGGTCGGCGACCCCCACTCCCAGAGCTGCTTCAGATGGTGAAAAATGACACTTTACACTTCAATATTATAAAAATAGTCACGCATAGAAAATCTGAAAGTATTTGAAAAAGTCATTATTCCTGGTGATCTATCTGAAGACATCTAGTTGTTTGAAGGTGAACATGGCCCCATTAAGGGTTGTCATTTACTGAGGTAGTCCCAACCCCAGGACAGAGACACATATTGTTAAAGGTATGAGAGGATGATCCTGCTTTCTTCACTTCCTTGTTGGGATAACCTTATGCCTAAACAGCATGGCGTCCCACCCAGCCATCCTACCTCCATAATGGAAGCAGATGCGAACCATATTAAGAAGGGCTTGAAAGCTATACTTTCTCAGGCTTTGTTTCACTCCATAAGGAAACAACTAATATTTTCTCAGTCTATTATTCAATATCATATCACGACCGTTAAAAAACATTGACACTTTGTCATACAGTAAGTTGGAGACATCAGGTTTGGCTGTATGGTGTCACTGCTTGCCATACTGTAAGTGTGAGTGAATTCCTCCCCCTCCTGACATTATAAATTCAATAATTATCTTTTTCCTCTGCTCTGTTCATTCTCCCTGAAGAGGAGAAACTTTACTAGTCACCTCAGCCATTAGATTGTGACATTCCCGTATTACACTTCTTTTTTTTTCCCATTAAATCTCATCTCCTGATGTCAGATGATTAGAAACTGATAGATTGACAAACTACAGATAATTGAGGCACTCTGTGACATTTACAAGCCACAGCTGACTGCGTATGGCTGATCCCAGGCATCCATGGATACCACACAGTGTTCATTACTGCTAATCAACAAGTTGGTGGGTGTCAGTATCATTGTGTCTTATGTGAAAAGGCTGTAGATGGCACTAGGATCATAAAAATGTGCTCAGCACGATTCTTTGCCAAAGACTGCAGGATGCCTGCAAATCCTGGGCTGAATATAGCAAAAATACAACACAGGGAAACATAGAAAACCATATGTATATCTATGTTCAGTGGAAAATATTTTTTTGTTGTATCCTAAGGTTAACAGATCGTGGAGCATCGATAAGGTTAATGTAGTGTTTTGTCTGCCTGACACTGTTCCATGTGTGTTTGGTTTTGGAAAGGTTGTTTTGTCCACTACTGTTCCCTACCTGAGGGCAATGGTGAAAGAAAACACACCAAGTGGGGATGCTATTATTTTTATTTTATTACTAGGATCTAATTTTGCCTCTAGCTGAAGGTCAGTAGAGATGTTTGTGGGATTAATTGGGTGGAACAACTGGTAACCTGCTTTTTTTTTCTTCTTCTAATTTTTGGCAAAGCGAAATGGGTCAAATTCGCCCATCACTTACTCGGACCTGGTACCTGATCTGACTGACTAACATGAATCTGTAAGTGAGTATCACTTTGAGTATCATTTTTTGGCTATAAACTAAAATATTTTTGTCAGGACCTAACGGCTCTAGTTGGTTGGAGTTGGGGCCGAGGAGAAAGTTGTATACAGAAAAGTCCCATTCATGGTATCTGATGGGTTAAGAACAGGGTCAGATTTACATAGCATGCGCCCCTAGGCCCACTGCCGTTTGTCGCCCCCATACTCTGCTCTTTATACACAAATTTTCATAATCAGGACCAGAACAATGGGGATTGGCGCATGGGAAATTAAAAAAAAAACTATTGTATCTCCTACGTATCCCCAGTGTTTCTGAACCAATGTGGGTGTGGCTGGGCAGCATGCTGCCCTAGGATTGCTACCTTTTCTGGAAAAAAAATACCAGCTTTCCTATATATTTAGCTTTTTTCCCTATTAATAACATTGGGATCAACCATTATTTTTACCTGCCAGGTGGCAACCCTATGCCTCCCCATAAAATTCTGCCACCCTAGGCCCGGGCCTAGGTGGCCTTTCCACAAATCTGGGCCTGGTTAAGAAAGTTTGTAGTTGTTTTCCAGGCAAACGATCATGGCAGGCAGAGAGTAGCGAAATCATAGTAAAGGTCAGGAACCGATGGATCAAGGCAGAATAACAATTTTGGAGCACCCAGGAACTTTAGCAAGAAAGACCTATATTTGGGCATTGAACCTAGGTCTCTGGTGTCCTTACATTTTGAATTTTTACACCAAAACAGCACCATCTGGGATCTGAAGTGGAGTGTTCTACAATGGAGTGCGATGGAACTAGTATGGCTAGTGTGGTGGAATTGTCTACTACAAGTGCATGAACAGATCATTCTGTGAATACATTCTGATTATCATTACCCAAGCCACACAATGATATTAAAATATATAATTTTAGCTATACTCTTGGGGGAAAATCCATAGCAACAAATATATTTTGAGTTTCCAGAAAGTAATAGAAGATTAGCTCCAAAAACATTGAGACTTATACAGAAAAGTGGAGCTTGGTGAATAATAATATGTAATAGAACAGAATATAAACTACGCAGATGGTATAAAAAGCTAAATAAATCGACAGATGTGTCTTGATGGTGGCACCTTTGAAACGGGAAAAAGGCTTCTGGTTTAAAGTGGATCCAAATGATCGGTCATGAGTCTTCACTTCAGCACAATATAATTTGTCTTGTTCTATGTTACATCATGATCCACCGTTTAGATTATATACTCAGTACTCCTAGCCAACGTTATTGGCAATTTTGTGGATGGATGCAGTTTGAGCTAATTTACTTGCATATAAAAACAGCAACAAAAATCCCCAGTGATGATCTTTTAAAATACAAGGAGAGATATTGATACAGATAGTGTACACTCCTAGTGGTCATGCTCAACCTTCACATAGAAGTCCTAAGAAGATCATAAAGGAGTCAAGCACCAAGAACAGTACCAAGAACCACCCTATGTGGCTTAATATAGAATTAAAGAAGAGAAAGGCATTTAAAAACTACAAGTCTGTTGGGACAGAAGCTGCATTTATTGAATAAAAACACTATAATAAATGTTGTAAAAAAGAAATCTGGATGGCAAAGATTAGAAATGAGCAGTGCATTGCAGCAGTGGCTAAGACTAACCCTAAAACGTTTTTACAGTATATTAATAGTGAAAAGATGTGGTTTGGGAGTGTTGCTCCTTTAAATAATTGTACCAGTATGGTTGTAACAAATACAGAAAATGCAAATGTGCTAAATCCATTATATGCTTCCGCCTACAATAGAGGAGTCCGAGTTCCCAGACCCACCTCATTGCTGCACTGTTGGTTCAGCTCAATCTAGGGCTGACACAGAATATGGCTCACTGGCATAACTATAAAGGAAGCAGACTGGTCTGTTTCCTCTGTAGTGTTGAAATCCTCCAGACTTTTTTTTTATTTAAATTGATGTGCTCATGCCCCAGCAAGCATGTGAGTGGCGATGGGGGGTGTTGCGTGCCGGAGTGCCAATGCTTGCCCTCTGAATATTTTTCTGGCAGGGTGGCCCGTGTTGTTGTTTTGTCCCTGATATGGCTCATAAAGCTTTACTAAAAATTAATCTTAACAAGGCTTCAGTGTTAGATAACATACACCCTCAGGTTCTAAGACTTCTTAGTTTAGTTTTACACCTGCTCCTATTTCGGATTTTCTCACTTTCAACTGTTATGGTACCTATGAATTGGAGGAAAGCTGATTTAATTTCCTTATTTAAAACGGTATTATGATTTCAGCCTGGAAATTCTAGTCCAGTAAATTTGACATAAATGGTGGGCAAATTATTTGAAGACTTGTTAAGGGATGACATTCAAAAATTTGTCCTAGTGGATGAGCAAGAATCAACATGAAGGATAGGGCATATCAGACAAATTTTATCGCTTTTTATGATGAGGTAAGTAAAAACTGGACAGAGGGGGAGCAGTAGATGTGATCTATTTGGATTTTGCCAAAACATTTCATATTGTGCCCCACAAATGGCTGCTGTCTAAACTTTGGTCTGTTGGGTTTAATGGAGTAGTTTGCACATGGACAAGGAAACTGGCTACAAGATTGGGTACAGAGGGTGGTTGTTAATGGCACATTCTCTACTTAGAGTAAAGTTCTTAGTGGGGTCCCTCAGGGCTCTGTATTTTATATTTTATTTAACTTTTTCATTAATGACTTAGGGGAGGGTGTTGTAAGTAATGTATCAGTGTTTGCAGATGACACAAAACTATCCAGCCCAATTAATTCCATCCAGGATGTGGCACTTGCAATAGGATCTTGACAAACTGGTAATATGGGCAGCTAAGTGGTAAATGAGATTGAATGTGGAGCAATGTAAAATTATGCACCTGAGATTTACAAATATGCAAGCCATGTATACCCTGTACTAGACAAATCCATAATGCAAAAAGGACCTTGGAGTCATTGTAGATAACAAACTTGGCTGTAGCAAGCAATGCCAGTCAGCAGCTTCAGGGACAAAAAGGTCTTGAGCTGTATTAAAAGGGGCATTGAATGACGGGAGGAGGGGGAAATTATTGCACTTTATAGAGCACTGGTAAGGTCCCATCTAGAATATGCTGTACAGTTTTGGTCTCCAGCATTATTGAATTAGATAGGGTCCAGAGAAGGGCAAGTAAGTTTTAAAAGGTATGGAAAATATTAGCTTTGAGGAAAGGCTGGGCAATTTGGGGTTGTTCACTCTGGAGAAGAGGCACTTAAGAGGTGATAACTATGTATAAATACACAAAGGCATTGTAAAATAAACTCTCTAATGCTTTATTTATCAGTAGGTCCTTCCAGCTGACAAGAGGGCACCCATTCCAATTAGAAGAAAAGAAATTCCGTCTAAATATTCTGAACGGTTTTTTTTCAGTGAGAGCTGTGAAGATGTAGAACTCTCTTCCTGTATCAGTCACACAAACTGATACATTAGATAGCCTTAAGAAGGGGTTGGATGGCTTTTTAGCAAATGAGGGAATACAGATTTTTGGAAGATAGCTCATTATACAAGTTGATCCAGGTGTTGTGTTTGGTAGCCGAGGATGAGGAGAGTATAACAGTGCTTTATTAACAGGTCATGCAGCTGGTTACCCCCACTGAATGTGTTCGCACCTGTGCACATTCACATCTGTGTACTTACTCAAGCACACATGCTTTGTCTTTATATTTACATAAAAAGCGCAATTCAGGTCCATGTCCCCAAATGGAAAACTGAATACAATATACTTTCTCATATTATAATCAAATGTGCTCTGTTTAATGATGTGCCCTAAATGTTCCTGTAACACTATACACAAATGTTTACTGCCATACAGCTGCTCTTCTAGGTGTACCATTTTTGCATTCAAAACATTTTTTCAGCTGGGTCCATGTAGATAAACACTGGTAGGGGTCTCCAAGCTGTACTATAACCCTCCCACAATTTCACAATAAATCACGGGTTCCTGGAGTCTCTACAGTCTGATATGTATCAACTAGAGAACAACCCCATACTATAATCTCAAAGGTGGGGTTCACACCTACTCTTACTAGCACACAGTGTACTATAACAGTAGCTACCCTGCCTCCAGTCAGAATCCCTCATTCATGGGGTCCCTTTCCCAGACTGGCTTCTACTCAAGCCTCCTGCCTCAGCTCCTACTACTCATCCATCATGTCCTTCTAGTGGAGTGCAAATAGGAAGAACTATGGGATCCCTCATGTTGTATGGGTTAGGGATCTCCCATAATACTTTTGGGTCAATGGGAACACATACTCTCCCAGAGGTCATAGCTCACACTTACACAGTAGGGGAAGGTTAGCTCCTTCACTTAGAAGGATTGAAGTTTTTGAAGTACAACTGCTTTTGTTTCTTTGTGAGGAATAGGATAAATTACGTTAGGTAAGCATTGTAATCCTAAACAGCAATTAGGTGGTACTGCTAAATAGGGGAAGTTGATAGGAGGAAGTTATATAAGGGAGAAATCCAGGAATTACCTCCTCTTTGGCTGATAGGGAAGATAAGTGTATGACTCTGGAGAGCATGAGGCTTTCCACCTCAGAGAGGTACTAAGAGGAAGCATTAGAGAGGTAAAGTAGTGATAGCTTGCTGTAGACAGTGAGAGTTGGGTGAAGGTTAATAATCTAAGCAGCTGCTCTCCAACTAAGGAAAAGATGTGTTCTAGATTGGATGTACAACTCCTTCACATACCCTACATCCCACTGTAGGACTGCATGGTGGGGTTATACGATATAGGCTTCAAAACAAAACAAGTGCACACTGGTAAGAACAGGAAAGCAGTGTCCAGTGGCAATTACAGTATTAGTCACCTCAGAGTTACTGTACTGATGGTGACCTAAAACTCATAGAGGGAAAGATAGGTTTGTAAATATAATATCATAATACATCAGAAATACTGAGCAATGACTTACATAGGGATAAAAGCACAAATCTGAACTCTAACCTACAGGCTGTCAGGATGTGTCCATTGACTGTTCCTTCAATAGAACCATGCTGTAGGACGTGGACACTTCAATCGATGGGACATTATCAAATGGCCACTTCCCATGTTCCACTTCCCTACTAAATATTCATATTTGGTGGCCAAGTGCTGAAATCAGAAAAAAAATTGCTAAAGTTTCGGCTTGCACGCTAGCCTTTCTGAAGAGTGAAGAGAAATGCTAGAGAGCCGAAACGTTAGCATTTGTTTTTACTTTTCTGAATAAACACCTTTTTTTCATCCTTCATAAGACCTGTGAGTGCATGCCTACTTTCGGACATTTATACAATTGCTTGCTTACTGCACCCAGGCAAATTATACGCATTTCACGTGTCGTATGTTTATGTGATGTCTGCTGAAGAAATTTAAGTCCTGAATTTTGTTCATGAATCAGTTAACTTATCACGTTAGCACACAAAAAAAACCCCTATTTTCTCCTATTCTTGTTGGCTTGCGTACGGCCTTTTCACATATTCCCATTTCCTCCTGCCATAAACACTGCCCACTTTGTAATGTTAGACTCTTAGGGAAATTATATTCAGGGCTTCCAATTCTTTATATAACTTTTTATGTATGGAAAGAGATCCCATTTCATAGCAGAAGCACATTTCTGAATGCTTTAGGAATATAAAGCCCACCTTCTCTGAAAGTCACTGGGGCGTTGTTGTAGAGTGTTGTGTTACATTTTACTCTGGCTCCTGTTATTAAAGAGAAATGCATTTTTTTTTTTTTAAAGAAAAGGGGGGTTTATTTATTCTGAAAACCAGGCAGTGAGCCACACATATGGAATAGAAATAAACAGGATTTGATAATGATTATCTAGAACGTAACATTTATTACTGGGGCCAGGGGGGCATCTGAAAATAGAGAAAGTTTGGAGCCCTCATTTGAAGGATGAATTAGGTAAATTAGTTCAAAAAGGTTCTCAGAGTAGCTGAGAGTCAGTGAGCAGCCCATAGTTCCAGTGAGAAGAGCGGTACTAGTTTTTGAGATGGCTGTCATCATGGTGGGATCCTGAGTGTGAAGTTCAGGGACAAAACTAGCTTGAATATTTCCAGTACAGCACCAGTACTGTGGGCTGGGGCTATGAAGCTATGCAAGCAGAACACTTTTGCTATTTATTAATTTTTGATGTTCTTTTAGCTTTTATATAGGCTTTTTACAGCTTTACATGTTGCGTTGCCTTACCTAGAGGTTGCATTAAAGGAGAAGGAAAGGCTGGAGGCACTTGGGGGAGCCAGACGTTAGGCACCCCCAAGTGATTGTATCTACCTACCTGAAACCCCAGGCCTGTGCTTCTATCAGCAGAAAACTGCACCAGCCCAAGATTATAATATTGAGCACCAAGGAGAGGAGTGAACTACTTCAGTTTTCTTCTGTCTTTGATTTCCTCAGACCAACGCATACTCAGTTTAACGAAAAAGACGACTTTTTAGTTACACTTAAGCTTTTCATTCTATTGCGCATGCACAGCTGCACAAAGACAGTAGAAGACAGAAGTAGATCTCTCTGTGGTGCTCACTCATATAACCCTGGGACAGTGCAGTGTTCTGCTGATAGGAGCACAGGCTCAGGGTTTCAGGTCGGTAGATACAATTACTTGGGGTGCCTAATGTTTGGCACCCCAAGTGCCTCCAGCCTTTCCTTCTCTTTTAAATCTTATATAAAGTGGGAGCATTGTTATCATTTTTGCAGGTTTGTATAAAAAAAGAAAAAAGAAAGATGGAATTGGTAGCAAAATGTTTTTTTTTTTTAGCACCTAACAGATCTGTACTGGAAAGTAATGTTTGGGACTGTGAAATAATTTTGTCTTAATTGACCCCATTTGTCTCCAATGGGGAACTGAGCGGGCAGGAGATCTAAATGCTTGTCCAAATCCCCTGTCTAGTAGAAATGCTACTAATGGCACTGTAAGCCTGCCCACATCCTTATTAGTCCTGTCCCATGTTCCAATGCTGATACATTGTTTTTAAATTAATGAGAATAAAGATGTTATTTTAATAAGAAAGTGCTCCCTCGTGGATAACCACGTCTCTGTGTATTTTAGAATACTCAGCAATGCTGTGGTGAACAGCCAGGCTGTGCAGATGCCCCTTTATACCTTTTACAAATAAAAACTATTTTATTTATTGTATTTGCATCCAAACATAGCAGGCATAACGGATAACTCAGTAAAACATCACTGTATTCTACAAAGTTTATCCTTTGCCTTTTCACATGTTTCCCCAGCTTGAATGGCTGCCCCCTTGGCTACACAGCAGCTTGTTTATACAGGTATGGGACCTATTATCCAGAATGCTCGGGACCTGTGGTTTGCGGGATAATAGATCTTTCCATAATTTGGATCTTCGTACCTTAAGTCTACTAGAAAGTTATGTAAACAATAAATAAAGTCAAAAGGCTGGTTTTGCTTCCAATTGGGATTACTTACATCTTAGTTTTGATCAAGTACAGGTTACTGTTATATTATTACAGAGATCATTTTTAAAAATGTGGATTATTTCATTATAATGGAGTCTATGGGAGATGTCCATTCTGTAATTTGTAATTCTGGATAACAGGTTTACCGATAAGGGATCCCATAACTGTATACATTATAGTCTACCTGAAACAAAATACTACTGTAAAGCAACAATACATTATATTTTAATGGATTCGGCTGAACCCCCAAATCCTTCGAGAAAGATTTGGCTGAATGCCCGAACCAGAATCCAAACCCTAATTTGCATAGGCAAATTATGGGTGGGAAGGGGAAACATTTTTTACTTCTTTGTTTTGTGACAAAAAGTCGTGCAATTTCCCTCCCCACCCTTCGGATTCTGTTTGGCTGGGCAGAAGGATTCGCCAAATCCGAATCCTGCTGAAAAAGGCCGGATCACTAACCGAATCCTGGATTCGGTGCATCCATACTTCTTTGCTGTTACTTTTTCTTTAAGAGATTTTTTGAAGAAAAAAAAAAAAAAAGCTCATCTGCTTCTATTTTTTTTTTTTTAGTAAACTGTAGATATTAATATACTAAGTGCTGAACTATACAGGAGAGTTCGATTGAATAGAAATTATCATTTCCACAAATTCTCGTTATGTGACTGCACATGATAGTATGAGATTTTGTGATGCTACAATCATCTGATCCTGATCCTTTTGTGCATCCAGCAGTGTATTTCAATGAGAAATCAAAGTCTATTCTTGTTGGATAGGAACACATAGCATTCTCTTCCTACAGGTGTGTTGTGTTGATGGCGAAGCTCAGTCCCCATTTCTCAAATGATTTATAGTCCCCAACCCAGAGCCCATTAACAGTGATGCTATCAGAAATCATGTGGCCCCCTATTACTATACTACTGGGCGGAGATCAATGGCACAAGTAGGATGGTGTTCTAATGAAAAAGAAAATAGTCCAAGCACGCACTGCAATGTTGTGAATGCATTCCTCACACTGTGGAGCAGGTTTACCCGTAGGTCAGATGGGTTCAGGCCGACCCCACACCCCCATTTGCAGGTGGCGGGATTGAACCACCGGCTTCCGGATTCATTTTTTAAAGACACGCGCTCCCACTGCTCCTTTCGTGACATCATTGGCGGGGCGGGGGGCGGGGGCCCCCTCAGTAGACTTTTTGGTGGTAAGGTGCGCCTTTCTCAAGTTACACCACTGACACTGCCCAAGCCCCTTATCTGCCTCGGCCACAAACCGTTATGCCAAAACACCAATGATCCACTAAAACGCCACCAACTGTGCCACAAGTTCTGCCCCTTCACCACCCATGAATGACCTAACTCCATAACTGGCAGAATTTGAGGGGCGGCATGCCACCCAGCCAAATCGAAAGATCTATCAGCACTGGAGATGCATGGCAGTTGCTCAGTTGTTCAGGTGCGCAAGCTCACAGAGGAAGAGGATGGCATTTTGTAGGGGGAAGGGGAGGGACGGGGCCTGGCAGAGGGGAAGGAGACGGGAGAGAATGGGCCTGGAAGGGGAGGGGACAGCAGATGGGGCAAAACAGGAGGTGGATATCAACGGGGGGAACAAAACCGGAAGGGGTGATGAAACCGGACGGGGAGGGGGGTGACGTGAGGAGCTGGTCTAGGGGCGGCAGTCATGTAAATCTGGTCCTGGATATGGAGAAAGAAAAGGAGAAATTACAGGTATGGTACTGTTATTCAGAATTCTTGAAACCTGGGGTTTCTGGATAACAGATCTTTCTGTAACTTGGTTCTCTATACTAGAAAATCATGTAGACATTAAATAAACCCAATAGGCTGGTTTTGGTCCAATAATGATAAATCATAGCTTAGTGTTGGTCACAGACAAAATTCTGTTTTATAACATAGAAAGGAAATCATTTAAAAAAATTTAGATTATATGATTAAAATGGAGTCTATGGGAGATGACCTTCCTGTAATGTTTCTGCATAATGGAACCCATACCTGCATTTTAAACAATTTTATATCACTTTATAACACTTTGACTTGACTTTGGTAAAGCCTGGACTGGCTCATGTATCTCTGGTGACATGGTGTCAATTTGGTCATACATGACATACACGGCCCTTTCAGACCTAGTTGGCAGCATATTGGCCCATCTATGGGGACTGCCTGACCAATTTCTGGGTGATAATTGGAATGTTTGAAAATACCATTGGCCAAGGACTGCATTGATGCAGTCCTCACCCACAGTACAGTGTCAGATTGGGCCGGTGGGATAAAATCTGTTGGGCTCCTTCAGGCTAGACTCCCTGCTGGAAACTCCAACCCCATTCGATTACAGTGACAAGTAAAAGGTACACACGAGGGGAAGGGGGGCTTCAGGTGTTGTTCCTGGAAACAACTGGGATGGGGCCCTTGAGGTGGTACCCCTGGTGGGCCTCAGCCTCCCCAGTCTGACACTCACGAGGAAATTTTCAGCGACTTAGGAGAATGCTGCATGTGAATAGGCACAGGCGACATTACAGTTTAGCGGGTGCGAGACATGGGCAAGCAATTTAGGGAGATTAGTCGCCCCAAAGAAGTGGCGATTAGTTGTCAGGCGACTAATCTCCCTGAATCTTCCCATGTGGTCTAGCCCTTAGGGATCATTTATAAAGTGAAAGTGCAGTTGTGGCTGTGCAAAGTTTGCTGCAGTCATTGCATGGACTGCTGCCATTCTTAAAAACCCTCATTTGGTTAGTGTTTCTTTAAATAAACTTAAAAAAAAACCCTTTGCAATCGAGGGCCCTGAATCCCTTTTGCGCATAAAAAGTACTGGGAACTGGGATTTATAGCTCAGTGCCTCCACCTAGGGAACACCGAGGAGCACACCTTAGAGGGGTTCTCCTAAGAAAAAATAAAACACATAAGTTTGCAATGAAACAAATATAAACTTAATGTAAAACAGTAGTGAAAGAACTTGGGCAATCTAATACACAATTCTGCATTGGGGACGAGTGGGACCTACCTAACTCACTATTAGATATCACTTTGACTGTCTCTCCAACACAATCATTTTTATTATCACAGTCACAATCCTACAACTACATTACCTAACATACAATGGGAGATGCAGGCTTGTCACAGGGCAATAAAAAGCTTTGGCTGGTTTCCAAAGTACAGACCAGCCAAAGGCCCAAAAAATAGCCCAAATCCATATCTTGGCTAGTTTGTACTTTCAAAACCCACCTGGGCTTTAAATTAGTAGTCCAATTTGGCTGTTAAACTGACAACTTGGCAACCCTGGTCCATTTGGAAAGAGAATGCTGTAAATGACACAAAGTGAACTTAGAAAATCTTCGGCCCAAGTGCAGGTTCCCCTGTACACATGATGCTACTAGAATTATGAGTAAAATACTGTATTGTGGGCAACCCCCCCCCCCAACAAAGCAGGTGAATTGAGGCTAAATATTTTTCACATTTCACTTTTTGTAAATGAACCCTTTTGTTTCATTTGAGTATACAAATAATTATAGTTTAGTTGTGCCATTTAAGAATTTAAGGATAAAGCTGGAGAGCAAAGCCGCGAGGAGAGCCCTGGAGTTCACCCTTAGTTAGGGTTGCCACCTTTAGTTAGGGTTTACCACCCTAGCCAGTAAAATACCTTCCAAGGCCGGCGCCGGTATTACAAATACCTGCAATGTAGCTGCAATACAATTTGTAATACCCTTAAAAAGACCCCTCAGCCAGCCCCCAATCCCCTAGAAACTGGAAATTTTAGTCTCTGTCCCCTTCACATCATGGCACATCACACCCCACCCCTTTTTGTTCCCACCCCTACCAGCCAGTAAAAAGATTAGGAAAGGTTGGCATCCCTAGCCTTAGTGGAACTCGGACACCTCTTTTACTTTTAGTAGGATGTAGAAATTGATATTCTGAGAACATTTGCAGCTGGCTTTCATCTTTTTTTTAATTATTTGTGAGTTTTGAGTAATTTAGATCCGGTTGCTAGAGTTGAAATTGCCCTAGCAACAATGCATTGATTTGAATAAGAGACTGGAATATGAATAGGCGAGGCCTGAATAGGAAGATGAGCACTAAAAAGTAGCAATAACAATACATTTGTAGCCTTACAAAGGATTTGTTTTTAGATGGGGTCAGTGACCCCCCATTTGAAATCTGGAAGGAGTCAGAAGAAGAAGGCAAATAATGAAACTATGAAAAATGAATATTGAACACCAACTGAAAAGTTGTTTAGAATTCTATATTCAATCTACAACGTACTAAAAGTTTCCTTAAAGGTGTGGTTCCTTAAAGGTGTGGTTCACCTTTCGATTTTGATTTTTAGCATTATTTGCCTTTTTCTCCTGACTCTTTGCAGCTTTCAAATGGGCATTGCCAGAGCCGGGCCACACTGGCCAAACTCACGCATGTGCACCGATGTCACCGCGGGCGAGATGATGCCAGCACGCATGCACATAGGCGCCAGAAGAGGACTGGGAGTGAGTGGACTGGACATGGGGTAGGCTACAGAGCAGATATGTGTCTGTGCCTCCCCAGCTTTGTGCCCTAGGCACATGCCTACTCTGCCTACCCCTTGGCCCGGCCCTGGGTGTCGCTGACCCCTTCTAAAAAGCAAATGTTATGTAGGGACCCATAAGTAGCATGGCCCTTATGGCTTCTTCCCTTGCCCTTACTTTAGCTACCTGCTATTGGACTAAGGTCCAGGTAGCTATAATGTATCATATTATTGGTTATAGGTAGTGACCACCCCCCCTGCAGTGCTGTAATAAAAGTGCTTGCAGGGAGTGGCACTTCCTCTTTGGCCTGCAGCAGAGGAGGGGGGCAGTGCTCCATTGAGCCTGGGTGCCAACCGGGCCCCAGAGGCGCTCTACCCTAAAGGGACAGCACACCTTTAGTGGAAGTCGGGGAACAGGGCCCCGAGAATGAGGAATAGTCAGAGTGAGGATATTCCTGTCATAGCACTCTCTAGGAGAGGTGAGATAGAGAGGGAAGAGAGAAAGGGCAGCTCAAGCCCCATCAAGGAGGATAGTAGGGAGTAGCTCTCCCCCAGGCTCTACCTTGCCTGAAGTGAAGGGACCTCATATAGGGACTGTAGGAGGAGAATTGAATCCCTGAGGTGATATTGGCCTGCTGGTGGGATCCGGACCACATGGGCATTGCTAACCTGGTGAAACTACAACTCCCATCCATATATCCTACCTGAGGGCCTGAATTACGCTGTGCCTGTGCTAAGCATTGCTGCTTTTATGCTACTGTATGTGAGTATATGATACCCTGTGATGCTACATGTAAATAAACCTGTTCTACTTGTTTTCACAAAGAACCCCTGGCGTCCAACACCTGTTATTACACACTATTGCAGCATTGAGTTGTAGTTCAACTACCTCACACGTGATTTTCCACTTAGCGAAAGCCCTACCTGAGATCAAGGAGTCGCGTGTAACCAATGCTCTACCCATGCTAGTTTGGTTTGGTTTAATATAGCCAAGAAAGGGTTACAGTTATGTAAAGCTGCAAATGTATTGTTATTTCTACCTTTTATTACTCATCTCTTTCTATTCAGGCCCTCTCCTATTCATATTATTCATATTCCAGTCTCTTATTTAAATCAATGCATGGTTGCTAGGGTAATTGTGACCCTAGCTACCAGATTGCTTAAAATGCAAATTAAAGAGCTGTTGAATAAAAAGCTTCCTTAAATAATACAAAATGAAAACCAATTGCAAAATGTCTCAGAATATCACTCTCTACATCATACTAATAGTTATCTCAAAGGTGAACAACCCCGTGAACCACATAGAAGCCCAGTCATGGAAATATGAGCTTTTTTTGAGGTCTTGTTCAGCTTTTAAAAGAAAACAATATGTTGGGAATGAATATTTAATCCACAGATAATATATATTTGATAAAATAGATATACAAATCAATAAATATTGGGCTTTCGCATCTTTTATCTTGAGCCACCATTTTGTCAATCTCTGTGTGTTATTCACTGATCACCTGACAGGATATAAAGCAGCCTCTAGCTGTACCAGGAAGAGACACAGCTCTGTCCATCAGTGGCGTAACTACCAGGGGAGCAGGGGGTGCAATTGCACAAGCCCTGCTCCCACTAGGGGCCCGCCAGAGAGTCTAGGAGAACTCCAATGTGTAATTTGTAGGGGGAGAGCCCGATAGGGGGGCCCGGGTGCCAATCCTGCACCAGGGCCCACCAGCGAGTAGTTACGCCACTTCTGTCCATTCATTGACTGAGTTTATCTAGTGTAGCAAGTTTGTGTGCCCTTGGTTTGTGAGTGATCACAGTGCCTCACTACAACAAGTACTGTACTTAAAATGGCTGTGTTTCAAAAGCAACATCAAATGGCACATATAGGGTTGCCACCTGGCCGGTATTTTACCGGCCTGGCCAGTATTTTTGATTGTTGATCCCAATGTTATTAATAGGAAAAAAAGATAAATATATAGGAAGGCCGGTATTTTTTTCAAGAAAAGGTGGCAACCCTAGGCACATATCATTATAAAACACATTTAAAAATGTTTTATTTTTATTTTAACCCTTTCTGAGCAGAAAGATAACAGCAATACATGCTGAACTAGTAGTAGGAAACACATTTGATAGTTCCACCTGCCTTCAACCAAAACTCAAGCCTGTTTAGGAACAGTAACATTAGACTCTGCTCATTGACAACACTGACTGACTGACCGAAGCCACAGAATCTGTTTACCATGGCAACTGCATTCAGTTACCTCCTCATCATGGGCCCTGCTGGAGTTATTGTCATTTTAGGCTCACTATGAAGTTTATTCCAGCTGCTTAGCTCCCCGATGCTTGCAGAAAGTATAGAAATGAACTCAGACTGACAGACTGCAAGAGATTTCTCCCTCGGGGGCAGAGGGATTATTTCTGATATGCCAGAGACACGAGGGGGAAATATGAGATTCCTAGACTACATAAAAAACCCAGGGAATACACAAACACTAATACACACACAACCCTAAAGCTACACATGCTGGTTCATGTGGCCTTTGAGGATTTCAGAAAATGAAGAATGATATAAATAAAATTTCTAATACTCTCAGCTGAGTTTGTTATATTCTTTTCCACTGGAAATGTCACCAGCAATAAACAATGGGTACTCTCACAGTAGCAGTACTAGGAAGGCTGTGTGCTCTACAACGGCAGCACAGTGGTGTTTACAGCAGCAGCAAGGATAGCAGCCCCTGGAAAGGGACTTTGGCAGAGGGATAGTAGCAGTGGCATAAGATCAGGGGACCAATCTTAAGATGACGTAGGGAAAAATATCATCTGGGAAGGAACTGTGGCTCTGGGACAGCAAGTATAGTAAGGAGAGATGATTCCTGTAGTAGCAGTGAAATACTAGTTTGTGGGATATCAGCTATAGTAGGGAGAGATAGTTCCTATAGTAGCAGTGGGCTAATAGTCTCTGGGAAGGGAGTGTGACTGTGGGATAGCAGGTATAGTAGGGAGAGATGGTGTCTATAGTAACAGTGGGATAATAGTCTCTGGGAAGGGAGTGTGACTGTGGGATAGCAGGTATAGTAGGGAGAGATGGTGCCTATAGTAACAGTTGGATATTAGTCTCTGGAAAGGGACTGTGCCTGTGGGATAGTAGCAGTGGCATAAGATCAGGGGACTGATGTTAAGATGATGTGGGGATAATATCATCTGGGTAGGAACTGTGGCTCTGGGACATCAAGTATAGTAAGGAGAGATGGTGCCTATAGTAGCAGTGGGATAATAGTCTCTGGGAAGGGAGTGTGGCTGTGGGATAGCAGGTATAGTAGGGAGAGATGGTGTCTATAGTAGCAGTGGGATAATAGTCTCTGGGAAGGGAGTGTGGCTGTGGGATAGCAGGTATAGTAGGGAGAGATGGTGTCTATAGTAACAGTGGGATAATAGTCTCTGGGAAGGGAGTGTGGCTGTGGGATAGCAGGTATAGTAGGGAGAGATGGTGTCTATAGTAACAGTGGCATAATAGTCTCTGGAAAGGGAGCATAGCTGTGGGATAGCAGGTATAGAAGGGAGAGATGGTGCATATAGTAACAGTGGGATAATAATCTCTTGAAAGTGACTGTGACCGTGGGATAGAAGGTATAGTAGGGAGAGATGGTGCATATAGTAACAGTTGGATATTAGTCTCTGGAAAGGGCCTGTGACTGTGGGATAGCAGGTGTAGGAGGGAGACATAGTGTCTTTAGTAACAGTAGGATAATAGTCTCTGGGAAGGGAGTGTGGCTGTGGGATAACAAGTATAGTAGAGAGAGTTGGTGTCTGTAATAATGGTGGCATAATAGACTCTGGGAAAGGACTGTGGCTGCGGGATAGCAGGTATAGTAGGGAGAGATGGTGCCTATAGTAAAAGTGGGATAATATTCTCTGGGAAGGGACTGTTGCTGTGGGATAGCAGGTATAGTAGGGAGAGATGATGCCTATAGTAACGGTGGGATAATAGTCTCTGGGAAGCGACTGCTGTGACTGTGGGACAGCAGGTATAGTAGGGAGAGATGGTGTCTATAGTAACAGTGGTATAATAGTCTCTGGGAAGGGACTGAAGGTCAATGCCACAGCTTTTATGACAGATAGAGATGCAGATGGGGCAGTGGCCAAGATGGAAATGGACTTTTATACGCACTACTGAATCTTCTCGGAATCACAAGATTTCCAGATAACGGTGGCATAATAGACTCTGGGAAAGGACTGTGGCTGTGGGATAGCAGGTATAGTAGGTAGAGATGCCACCTATAGTAGCAGTGAGATAATAGTCTCTGGGAAGGGTCTGTGGCATAGCAGGTAAAGTAGGGAGAAATTGTGGCTATAGTAGTGGCATAATAGTTTCTGGGAAGGGACTGTGGCTGTGGGACAGCAGGTATAGTAGGGAGAGATGATGCCTACAGTAGCAGTTGCCTTTGAAGGGACTGTGGCTGTGGGATAGCAGGTATAGTAGGGAGAGATGGTGTCTATAGTAACAGTGGGATATTAGAATCTGGAAAGGGACTGTGACTGTGGAATAGCAGGTATAGTAGGGAGAGATGGTGCCTATAGTAACAGTGGGATATTAGTCTCTGGGAAGGGACAGTGAATGTGGGATAGCAGGTATGTAGTAACATAGTAAGTTAGGCTGAAAAAAGACACACGTCCATCAAGTTCAACTTTTTAAACTTTTTTTTTAACTGCCTAACTGCTAGTTCATCCAGAGGAAGGCAAAACCCCATCTAAAGCCTCTCCAATTTGCCTCAGAGGGGGAAAAAAATTCCTTCCTGACTCCAAAATGGCAATCGGACTAGTCCCTGGATAAACTTGTATAATGAGCTATCTTCCATAACCCTGCACTTGCTAAACACCATCCAACCCCTTCTTAAAGCTATCTAATGTATCAGCCTGTACAACAAATTCAGGGAGAGAATTCCACATCTTCACAGCTCTCACTGTTAAAAACCCCTTCCAAATATTTAGGCAGAACCTCTGTTCTTCTAAATGGAATGGGTGACCTTGTGTCAGCTGGAAAGACCTACTGGTGAATAAAACATTAGAGAGATTATTATATGATCCCCTTATATATTTATACATAGTTATCATATCACCCCTTAATCGCCTCTTCTCCAGCATGAACATCCCCAATTGGCCTGTCTTTCCTCATAGCTAAGATTTTCCATACCTTTTACCAGCTTAGTTGCCCTTCTCTGTACCCTCTCTAATACAATAATGTCCTGTTTGAGTGAGGGAGACCAAAACTGTATGGCCTATTCTAGATGTGGCCTTACAAGTGCTCTATAAAGTGGAAGAATGACCCCCTCCTCCCGTGACTCTATGCCCCTTTTAATACAGCTCAAGACCTTATTTGCCCTTGATGCTGCTGACTGGCATTACTTGCTACAGCCAAGTTTATCATCTACAAGGACTCCAAGGTCCTTTTCCATAATGGATTTCCCCAGTGCAGTCCCATGAAGGGTATAAGTGGATATTTTTACATCCCAGGTGCATGACTTTACATTTATCAATATTGAATCTCATTTGCCACTTATCTGCCCAGATTGCCAGTTTGTCAAGATCCTGTTGCAAGGATGCCACATCCTGGATGGAATTAATTGGGCTGGATAGTTTTGTGTCATCTGCAAACACTGATAAATTACTTAAAACACCCTCCCCTAAGTCATTAATGAACAGTAGGGAGAGGGAGAGATGGTGCCTATAGTAGCAGTAGGATAATAGTCTCTGGGTAGGGACTGTAGCTGTTTGATTGTGTCCGGGGACCACTTATCACTTGCTGGCACAATCAGGGTAGAAGCAATAACACCTTCAAAGCCCAGTCCTTTGGTTCTTTTACTCTGTTGTTAGCCAGTTAGCAAGTAGCTGTATTAAAAGGGGCATAGAGTCACGGGACTCACTCTCTTTTCACTTTACTATACTGTGCATGCATATACAGTGTCAGACTGGCCAATTAGAATACCAGGAAAACGCTTGATGAGTGTCCAGCTCCAACCATATTCCTGCCTATTCCATGACCATTTCCAATTTAATTGAAATGGAGGGAATGATAGATAATAATATGTAGCGAGAAGTAATTCTGAGAACAGTGAAAGTAATCATGGAGTAAGTATAGTTACTAAATTCTCTCTCTCATCTATCTATCTCTCTATATATCATCTATTTGTCTGTTTGTCATCTATATATCTTTTTAATGACTGCAATAACTACTTCTATTGCTTGTAGAAGTGTGACCTATAAATTCAACCCACCTAGCTTTCTGAGATAATAAAGGGGATTAGTGTGCATTTCTATAGAAGCACTACACACCCCCTTAATTCTTCTTGCACATTTTCTGCTTGATTTCGTAATATGAAATCAAACCTTTATTACATTCTTTCCCTTAAAGGGTCAAGAAGACTCCAGCCAAATGCTGAAGTGCTGTGCCCACCAGTGTGGCTGAGAAAGGCTGGAGAAGGGAGAGTGGGAGGCGGCAGTAGAAGTTGGTGACTATTTGTTCAGCAATTTGTGTGTCACAGGCTGGAGCTTTCCCCTGTCCCCTGCTATGCAGAGCTATTAAAGCTATTTTGAAAGTGACCCTTCAGCCTAGGCACATTCAGAAAGGGAGAGAGAGGGAGAGGGGAGAGAGAGAGGAGGGAGCAGCTGTTTGGAACCATGACTGAAGATGACGGATTCGGTTGTGGTGGAGGGTCAAGTCAGATTGAGAGATGGAAAAAAGGTCAGCGAATTAGACTTTTTCTCCCCTGTCTACCTATATTTCCATGAAACAACTTTATTCTGGATTTTTTGCTACAGATTTCCATACTGACCTGTGCTTTCTTTTATCATTACAGTGGAAGAATAGATGGGTGGTGCTCAGGAAACCTTCGCCTGTAGCAGGTAGGACACTTTCTGTGTATCCCACATGGATTTCTCAGTCTCAGAAACCCATTCTATGACAGCTTGAAGCTTATTTCTCTACCTGAAGGATATACATTTAAAGCAATTAAGAAAGTTCATTTTGTGCTGCACTTCTGCAAAATGTGCAGTCAACTTTATATAACTTGATGCATAAAATTGCTGGGGTTGCTTTTACACATGCTCATTGAGGCTACTTCCCCTTGTATAGCTTTATAATTGTCTGTAATGGGATGCTGCTAATTTCTGGTGTACAAGCAATTGCTTTAATTGAACATGCGGTATTTAGTATCCAAGTGCCATCTGTTCTAAGAATAGACAGCAAATGAATTTGAATGCTTATATCATAAAACAGAAACACGCTGTGTGTTCTGTAAAGAAACAGGATTCTATAGACTATGTGGGAAAGTTAAAGTGTGGCTCTGCAAATTATTGCAGGGGAACTTGCTTTCAAGAATGACAGCCCCTTTAAGTTTTGTGATCTAGAATTTCACATGGGTTTCGTTGGTCTGAAACATAACACTGTGTTGCGTTAAGTGAACTGCTCGAGTTTAAAGGTAGTCGATGCGGTTTCCCAGAAAATGACACATGCCGCAGAGTTTGGTAGCAGGAAATTTTGTTCAAAGTAAGTTTTTTTAGCTCTGGATTGTACTATCAATCACATTGCTAAGCCAATCCAAAGGCTTTATGTTACTTTTCTATCATTGATTTATTCTAAAAATGACATCTGTGAGATTGTATAGAACCAGTGCGTTCCAAATGGATTTCTTGAAAGAACATTGATGTGCCAGAAATAGGACCCAGGACCTCTCCAATAGGTCTGAAAACTGTAGGCGAGGGGAGGGTGAAGCAACGTTGGAGAAACAGGTTTCAAATTTCCACAAAGCCACTGGCCCGCAAATTTTTCTATTAAAAGGTTTCTAGTAGTTATTGAAAGTTCAGAACAAAGGGAGAAGTAAAAAAAAAGGTTTTTATTTGGGGCCTAATAGTGTTTTATAGAGGCATTTGTTTTCTGGGTACAAAAAGATTATTTGTTGGCAGTTTAGGGATGCAATGAATCCAGGATTTGGTTTGGGATTTGGCCAGGATTCGGCCTTTTTCAGCAGGATTCCAGGCTGAACCGAACCCTAATTTGCGTATGAAATCGCATAACTTTTTGTTACAAAACAAGGAAGTAAAAAAAAGTTTTCCCCTTCCAATGCCTAATTTGCATATGCAAATTAGGATTTGGATTCAGTTTGGTTTTCGGCTGAATCTTTTGCAAAATAGTGGATTCTGTGCATCCCTATGTAGTTCTGCAAAGGGCTATCCATTATACTTTATGGAGAACTAAATCCTAAAAGGTAATATGCCTAAAAATGCCACATAGTATTTCCTGAACTTATTGCATGAGGCTAAAGTTTCAGCTTGTCAATAGCAGCAATGATCCAGGACTTCAAACTTGTCACAGGGGGCCACCATCTTGGAAAGTGTCGGTGACACTCGCATGCTCAGTGGGCTCTGAGCAGCTGTTGAGAAGCTAAGTTTAGAGGTTCTCACAAATTATCCAGCAGAAAATGAGGTTGGTCTGTAATATAAGCTGATGCTACAGGGTTGATTATTAAATGCTGGTGCTAATTGCACTGGTTTCTGTGCTGCCATTTAGTAATTATCTGTATATATGGCTAATCAGCCTTATATTGTGACTATATTTCTATGACACTATCAGGGATAAAATCTGGTGGCCCCTCTGGGACAGACCCATTTCTTGCTGGAAGCACCAACTTTATCCGATTTTGGCGAGAAGTAAAAGGTACACGAGGGGTAGGGGGCTTCAGTTATTGTTTCTGGAAACTACTGGGATTGGGGCCCTTGAGGTGATAACCCTGGTGGGCTTCAGCCTCCCCAGTCTGACACAGTATGATCCAATTGTTGACCATTAGGCTAATCGGAAATTAGCCATTCTATAACATTCTTTAACTTAAAGATGAACCACCCCTTTAAATGCTCACAAGTTCCAATAAGTTAGAAAATGAAACAACTTTCAATGTTTACTCCATGTTTTCTTAATTAAAGCAATAGGCAAAAACACAAGTTCTATTGATGAAATACTTGTTGAACAAAAGATTATACTGCAACTATAAAGGCATAAACTATAGGTTAGGTATTGTTTTAAGGAAATGTGCATGACATTTTTTGGCCTTTAATATTAAAAATGTTTTTATTCCCAGACTGCTTGTTAATGCTGGTGTTTAAAGATAAATCGGAGCGGACGAAGGGACACAAAGAGAAAAGCAGTGTGACTTTGGAAGACATCTGTGGTCTGGATCCAGGGATTTCGTACGAGGGAATGAGCCAGACGCTCGCCATTGTCTGCTTCACGCAAGTTGTTATGCTGGGATTTGATAACAAAGACATTATGAATGCATGGGACGTACGGATCCGATACAGTTTGGGTGAAGGTGAATAGTAACTAATCCAACAATTAGATGTTACAATGTTACCCCTTATGTAATATAAGATACTAAGGGGGTTATTTATTAAATGCCAAAAACTTGAAAAAAAAATCAAGTTTTATTTAATATGAAATCCAAATTTTTAGTGGAAAAACTTAAATTTTTCAGAATTTATTTTACCCTGAGGTTTCTAAAAGTTCGAATACCAAAATATTCCATCTCCAAGCCGTCGGGGTCCTGTAGAAGTCAATGGCAAAGGTCCCATTTCAAATTTGAAGATATCATGGTCTGTGAAAAAAAAAAACGGGGGTTTTGAGCGAATTCAGAAAAAATTTTAGCTTTTGGGCATGCAACCCCTAAAAATATTTTTTTTTCTTAAAGAAACTGAATTTATCGAGTTTTTTCTGAACCAAGTTTTTTTTATAATATAAGGTCAAACAAAAAACGGATTTTGATAAATAACCCCCTAAATTTGCCCAGGAGCAGTAACCCAAAGCAACCAATAAGATGTTTGCAGTTAAACAGGTGATCAACAAATGCTACTTGCTGATTGGTTGCTATGGGTTACTGCCCCATGTCAAACTTAGTGCCTTTTATTACATAACCCCATGTTACTTACTGTTGTGATATGGGTTTAATATCTTGTTGTCAGGATTAATCTGAGCAAATCTGCAGCAAGCCTTTGTTTTCTATACTTTGTGGATTTCTAGATGGTATATAAAGTTGTTTCCCCTTTGGATTATTTCAAAGCCATATCTAAAAGTATTGAGCTTGAGGGATGCATTTCTCATCAATTCCTTCTGATATGGTGACACTTATTCGGGGGATTTAAATAGATTCTCAAGGTTAAACAGTGGGGTAACTAGCTGCAGCTGGGAACCATCAACTCCGGACTCTTGCCCACCACCTTAAAGGGATACTGTCATGGGAAAACAGGTTTTTTTCGAAACACATCAGTTAATAGTGCTGTTCCAGTAGACTTCTGCACTGAAATCCATTACTCAAAAGAGCAAACATCTTTTTACATTCAGTTTTGAAATCTGACATGGGGCTAGACATTTTGTCAGTTTTCCAGCTGTCCCTGGTCATGTGACTTGTACCGGCACTTTAGGAGGGAACAGCTTTCTGGCAGGTTGTTTTTCATTCTCAGTGTAACTGAATGGAACACAGTGGGACAGAGTGCTGTTCTTAGATCTACCAGGCAGCTGTTATCTTGTGTTAGGGAGCTGTTATCTGGTTACCTTCCCATTGTTCTGTTGTTAGGCTGCTGGTGGGGGGGAGGTGATATTGCTACAACTTGGAGTACAGCAGTAAAGAGTGATTGAAGTTTATCAGAGCACAAGTCACATGACTTGGGGCAGCTGGTAAATTGACAATATGTCTAGCCCCATGTCAGATTTCAAAATGAAATTTAAAAAAATGCATTTCAGTGCAGAACTCTGCTGGAGCACTATTAACTGATGCATTTTGAGAAAAAAAACTGTTTTTTTCCATGACAGTATCCCTTTAAGGACACACCTGGTGTAAATATTCCCCTGTCCTGCCGACCCCAATATACATTCCTGATAGTTATGCCACTAAGGTTAAATATGATAGCATTTAAAGAAAGTCTCTCCTGTGTAGACTGACGTCTAAATACAAGCTGGTTTGTGGTATGGACAACATGATGTTGTGTTTGGTAGCTGAGGATGAGGAGAGTATAACAATGCTTTATTAGGAGGTTCATGCAGCCATTACACAACAGCAGTAACTTCTTACTTTCACTTCAGGCTTAACAGAAAGTCCTGCGTATGCACAGTGACACCCGCAGGCCATTTGTATACACACCACACATATTTCTGAGATTCTGTGTAAAGTTATGTGAATTGTATAATGGAAAAAAGGACAACATAATGCCCAAATGCTCTGAGTTCAGTCAGGCATAGCAATTAAAGGGGAACTATCACGAAAATGAAAATATATATAATATTAACTTCAGCATACTGAAATAATACACTTTCTAAATACAATCAATTTAAAATTCTGTACTGTTTTTGAAACAATAAAGTTTATCTTCACTATTCCTTTCTCAGCAACTGTTTCTCTTCATTCTGTCTTGATGCAGCAGTTGGGAGTCAAATGAATGATCCAATATATCTTATAGGGGGGCTCCTTTTGCCTAGAAGATGTATTAGAGCTCACTCTATTAAACTCACCAGACATCATGTCTCTCTACATGCAGGATTTGTGCAAAAGGCAGTTATTTTGTTTGTACTGGATTCAGTTATTTGAGTGAGCTCTAATACATCTGATAGGAAAGGAAGCCCCCTCTATATAATGTAATACAGAATATTTAATTGATTGTACAGGTATAGGATCCATTATCCAGAAAGTTCCCGAATTATGGAATGGCCTTCTCTCATAGGCTCCGTTATAATCAAATAATGCAAGTTTTCAAAAATAATTTCCTTTTTCACTGTAATAATAAAACAGTTGCTTGTGCAGGTATGGGATTCATTATCCTTAAACCTGTTATCCAGAAAGTTCTTAATTACGGAAAGGTCGTCTCCCATGGACTCCATTATAATTAAATAATCTAAATGTTTAAAAATAATTAACTTTTTCTCTGTAATAATAAAACAGTAGCTTGTACTTGATCCCAAATAAGATATAATTAATCCTTATTGGAAGCGGAACATCCATTGTGTTTAGTTAATGTTCACATGGTTTTCTTGTAGACTTAAGGTATGAAGATCCAAATTACGGAAAGACCCTTTATCCGGAAAGCCCCAGGTCCCAAGCATTCTGGATAATAGGTCCCATACCTGTACTTGATCCCAACTAAGATATAATGAATCTTTATTGGAAGTAAAACCAGTTTATTGGGTTTATTTAAGGTTTAATAGTTTTAATGCAAAATCCTTCACTGTTGTTCTAAAATAAAAGGAAGGGCTTGTATTTGATAACTTTACCAAAGTCCACTTTATTTAGCAAGATGTTTATTTATAAAAGCCCAGGTCCTAAGCATCCTTTTTAATATATTCCCTATATAAAGAGATTAGATAGTATAAGGGAGCTCCATGACCAGGCTTCAGGCCACAGAACTCTGAAGTGACCAGTATATTTTAGTAGGAGTTTCATGAATTCTCATATTAAATTATGGGGAGTTGTGTGACAAAACAGTCAGGATACATGTTATTGGCCTTTCATGGGACTTATACATTATACATAAAGGTATCCATAAATCCATTATCCAGAAAGCTACAAATTACGGGACTGCCATCTCCCACAAAACAAAAAAATGCAAATGTTTAAACACTATTGCCTTTGTTTCTATAGTAATAAAACAGTACTTGATCCTAACTAATATACAGTAGCAGACTTTGCAAAATTTGATGATCCAAATTATGGGAAAGCCCTAGGTCCCGAGCATTCTGGATAACAGGTCCTATACCTATAACATACTTATTCTAGTTGTTTTTTTTTTTTTTTTTTAATAGGGAATATATTTCTAGATACTCAAGTGGGTCAATATACAACACACTGGGTATGTTGTCAAGCTTATGAGAAAAGCTATAGGGCAGCTGTAACAGCATGGATAATCACCTTGAAACAGCATGCGCTTTAGATGGAAGTCCGTTGATTGCTACCCATTCTGCAAATTATTTGCATTTGCTTTCGTTACATAAAGAGACAACTGAATGCAAGTGCTAGACACTAAAGGACACAAAAACACGGTAGTCTGCCCTAAAAACATATAGGAAACATCATATATTTGAAAATATTCATGTCCTATTCTGGTCAATTACAGATTTTATTCTTGAGCTGTTGAGGGCTGGTCTTTCACCAAAAAGCCTAAGCCACATCTTTTCTCCCCTCTCAGTTCACAGATTCTATGTTGGTGTGTTGCCTGGTACCAAGTTGGAAAGTGGACCTGCCACACTTCACTTGTGCAATGATATATTAGTTTTGGCAAGAGATATTCCTCCCGTGGTTATTGGCCAGTGGCGATTAACAGACCTGCGACGCTATGGAGCGGTGGCAAACGGGTTTGTTTTTGAGGGAGGAACCCGATGCGGATACTGTAAGTAATGTGTTTCTGACAATATCCTAAATGCATAAATGAATCTCTTATTTTATGATATATTAAGGTGAAGGTAGCAATGGTGAATAATTTCCTATCAAAAAAATATGCTTAATTATGTTATCAACATATTATTATTCACCAGTTCTCTACCCTAGACTAATGGTATTGTTAAATGATATTTTAAGGTCTAAATGTGCATTGTAGAGCCGAATTCTGCTATGGTGATTTCTTATTTGTTCAATGCAGTGATAATCCTGTGGGTTTAGCCTTGTTAATAAGCTTTTATTGTGACTGTTTAGCCTGAAAAAAACCAACCTGCTGAGTGGGGTTGTTTTTATTATTAGACACCCAAGGGTTTGTGATTATGTTTTGTCTACAGATGATGCAATTTTTTAATCTCAAATTTCAATATGCAAAGTAGAGAGCAGAGGGGCAAGACACCAGTAGAGAGAAGAGTTTGGTGCTGAAAAACAATTAATTAACAATATTATGATACTCATTTCCACATAACACTCTGCAATAAAAATACAGAAATCAGAAACAACTCAAAGATTTTTGGGGACCTCTGTTGTGCCTCAGTCTACAAGCAACAGATAGTGACGCATGAGATATGTTCTGTGCCTCTGGCCCAAAATAACTGTAACTGGCTGAGCATCTCCTACCCACAGGAATAGCTGTTCTATATTCCGTTCCAGAATCCTTTTCACAGCACAGGTCACAGAGATATATGGAAGAAAGCACAGATTACTATAAGCATATGCAGTAACCAGTTCTGCAACAGTCCAATAACAACCAGCAAGTAGCTGTTACTGATTTAGTGGTCTTCATAGACCACTTACAGTGCAAGTTATTATATGTGTTTTGGAAGTGTATCCCAGTCCTACAGAACTTCATTCAGAATTAAGCTCATGGCCGGAACAAGGGGTAGGCAGAAGAAGCAGCTATCTAGGGCACAATGATAGGGGGGTTCCGGGCAGCTATTTCTAACATTGCCTACCCCTAGTCCCATTCGCCCTCAGTCTCCCTCACAGTCCCCCCTCTCCTCCCTCCATTTGTCCCCTTCCTCAGTCTTCCTTCCAGCGTGTGTCCCCTCCCTCCGTCTTCCTCCCTCCATCTTCCTCCCTGCGTGTGTCCCTCCCCCCTCTATTTTTCGTTGCGAGCATGCGCGTGTGGCTGGGTGGTTGACAGCCCAGCAGGGTTGCCTAGGGCAGCTGGTTAGCAAGGCTTGACCCTGATCAAGCTTGTCTTGGTCTACCATGTGTTCTGGAGTTCTTTTCTCTTGGAATACCTTGGAATACCTTGGGAGGATTGCAGAGTTGTATAAGTTGTATAATAGGCCCGGCGTGTGCAATACTGGAAAAAACAAAACCATAACATAAACTTTCAAGCTCATTGTTGTAAAGTGTTCTGTATACAATTTTGAAGGCATCAGAAATCAATAATAATAATAGATTCAACTCAAGGTATTGGATTTCTTAGGGTTTCAGATACAAAATCGATAAGAGTTATGTCACAGGGAGGCACAGGTACAGTGTTCTGAGCCTTCAGCTAGGGGAGCAGATTCAACAGTATAAGTTGTAGCAGGCACTCCATGAGCAGTCCATCAAAGGGCAGAGAAATAAAATCAATGTTGGTTTATTCAGTACCCATTACAGAGGTAGCCTTACGCATTTCGTGTTTACAGCGCAGTGGGCCCATAAGGTGTGCTGGTGAGTGGTGTGCAATATTGGAAAGTACAAAACCATAACATAAGCTTTTGATGTTATTGTTGGAAATTGTTCTGTATAAAGATTTGTAGGCATCAGAAATCAATAGTCAATAGATTCAATACAAGGTCTTGGATTTCTTGGGTTTTCAGACAGAAGTGAAACTTGGAGAAAGTGTCACCAGGAAAGAGGTACAGAGGAAAGGGGAAGTGTTGGAAGAGTTACTGTACCATTAAGCTGATATAATTGGATTTCAAATTTGGGGAAAAATAGCATTCCAGTTTTTTATTGAACCTCTAAAGATTTTGCACCCTACCTTCCACTTTTGTATCTCAGCTCTCCATTTTTGGGTGATCTGTGGCCATAACGATTAATAAATATACACTTGTGCTTGTTGACACTGTATGAGGGGTGGGAAGAGGAGGCTCTTGTGCACCTTAACGCTCTTGCACTTCTGTCTGAGACCTTCTTACATGAGTCCCTCTGTGTTGTTCTTTCATCTCTTCCACCTAAGTTTGGTGGTTTGTAGGCAATGGCAAAGAAGTTAAAAATAAGGGGTGCCAGGGCAAAAATTATTTGGGGCCCAGATGACCACTGTCTCCTAATGGGATCCTCTTTTTCCAATTTTATGTATAGCAATATTTAATTACTGGTTGCAGAAAATGTACCCTAAAATGATGCTCATATTTGTGGACAGGATAGAACAATTATTATTTGTTTTAGGGCACTAAAACATGACAAGTTGGATGGTAAAAGCATTTGATTCAGGGATCCTGAGGACAAGCAGTTCTTTTATGTAAATTTGTTTTTTGGTATCAATAGCGAGACTACTGAGCTATGTCTGGAAAGACATGGGAGGGGGATTCCTAAAATACAATATCTCTATAATGAGTGGGATTTTGTCTTTTCTAGGGCAATATAATTCCTTTGAAAGTGCAGCTGTAATTACTCTCCCTTTCATGTAATACAGGATCCATTTATGCATTACCAAATTCCTCTATTGGTTTCACATTATGTAACAAAACCACCTACAGTGCGAGCTCCTATTTCTGCTCTTCAAAACGATTCTCATATCTGCACCTCCCTGCATGTCAGCTGTGACCTTGCTGAGACCCTGGATGTACAGTATTATGCACACTGTACATAACATCTCAAGTTCTGTTCTATCCAGTTCTCCTTACCCAGGGTCGGACTGGGCCAGCGGGACACTGGGAAAAAACCCAGTAGGCCCTGGCCCTTGTGGTCCTCGCCGGCCCAGACCGGCTCCCTGGATCATCGCCAAAAAAAAAAGACATGTAAAAAAAAGTGCACACATGTCAAAAATGCATGTCCAAGCATCAAAAAAGGGGTCTGTAGGGGGGCTCTGGGACAGCAGAACTGTCGGGAGGAGCCCTTAACTACTTGGATGCAATCTTAAATTTAGAGAACTGAGGCAAGAGTTCTGGGCAGGCAAGGAAACCGGAATTTAGGTCAAGAGAATTGGAGAAAGAGTAAGCATGGTCGTGGAGCAGGCCGGGGTCAATACCAACCAGTCAGTGCAGTACAGAATCAAAATCCAGAAGAGTAGTAAATAATCAGGCAAAGGTCGATTCAGGCAGCAAACAGGGATGGTCAGAACCGGCAAGGGTCTAGGAACAATAAATCAGACAAGAATTTGCACCCAGGAATAGTGATGGGCGAATTTGTTCGTCTGGGGGGAATTCACTGCAAACTCCTGCGATTTGCCGCAGGCAAATAAATTCGCGAAACGCCAGGAAAACTGCACCTGGCAAAGATTCGCCCCTGTCTCTTTTTGGACACGGGCGTCCGTTTTTTCACGCCGGCAGTGAAATGTCTTCATTAAAAGAGAATTCAACCTGTGGGGAGAAAAACCTGTACCCCGACCCCAGGTAGACCCCCTCCCTCATTCCCCCAGGCAAACTACTCCCCCCCCAGGGTAGTGCCCCATATTCCATACTTACCCCTCTCCGCAGATTCTTCTAGCGGAGTTGCACGCAGCCATCTTCTGCGATCCCTGTAAGCTGACTGGGAGATCGGCAATTCTCATGTAATTTTGTGCATGCCCAGTTGTGCAAACATGCAAACTGCTCCAACTGTGCATGTGCAGAAATGCTGATCTCCCAGTCAGTCATGAATAGATAAAGGGGCTTGCATTAGAGGTTTAGTAGAACAGACCTCATAAATCCAGATATGATGACAGTCAGGGCTGCCATTAGAAATCACAGGGCCCTGTACAAAAAATTTTCAGGGCCCCCTGGGCCCCGACCCACCCTGCAATCAAAGCCCCACCCCATATCCCGCCCACTCCACATCAGTTAAAAGACCACACAGACATCAGTGCTAAAAAAGTAACCACCCATACACACGTTATAAAAAGCTATTGATGGTCAAGTGGGGCCCCAAAAGATACATTGACACTAGGGCCCCCCTTACAAGTTAAAAAGAAATTGGGGCCCTAAAAAATATATGTTTAAAAAACATTGGTGACAGGGTCCCCCTTACAAGTTAAAAAACAATTGGGGCCCCAAAAATATATATTTTTTAAAAATTGGTGAGAGGGCGCCCCTTACAAGTTAAAAAAAGCCATTGGCAATCAGGATCCCCCCCCCAAGTAAAAAAAAAATTGCGAGGCCCCAAAATTTTTTTTAAAAATTGCTTGCCAGGGTTTTGTGTGTAAGGGGGGGGGGGTGGCTGGCCATGCGTTCACTTACTTGATTAGCCAGCCCCCCTGCTTTTAGCGTGCTGCCAGCTTTATAGGACACAGCAGTGCATGGAGCTTTCCTCCTATTTAGATTATCTGTACCCTGTGGTCCTTTAAGAATAAGTCCCGGTAAAGCTGTACAGGGATTGGATAAGGGGATCCAATCCCAATGCAGATTTACAGTGACTGATTCTTAAAGGACCAATGAGGGTAGAGATAATCTAAATAAAATGACATCACGCTGAAAGGAGGGGACCCGGCTAATCAAGTAAGTGAAAGCGTGGCCGGGCCCCCCCTTACACACAAAACCCTGCGGGCCCGGGACAACCGTCCCCCCTGTGACCCCCTGATGGCGGCCCTGATGACAGTACACAGGAAAATAAATGTACAAACAGTATGCACTGAATGGGCAGCCTGTTTTTTTGTATTGTAAGCTAGAGATAACATTCATAGCCACATGTTATGCTCGGACTGACTTGTATATAATGTAGTTATTTAGGTTTGCTAAATATAGTCCAGTAGGTTTCATAAGGGGGGTAAATGTAACTGATCCGAGCCTCTAGGTGCATAAATTCATGTATGGCCATTAGGGTTGCCACCTTTTTTTAAAAACAATACCGGCCTTCCTATATATTTAGGTTTTTTGCCTATTAATAACATTGGGATCAGCCATCAAAAACACCGGTCAGGCCGGTAAAAAACCGCCCAGGTGGCAACCCTAATGGCCATGTAACCAAAACCTTAAACGTGCCAATTCTGTTTCTCTGCATGATCCATTAAACAGGGCCAGATTTATATAGTGGGCGCCCCTAGGCCCACTGGCGTTCATCACCCCTGTCCCCTCCCCTATATTTGGGCAAATTTCCATCATCGGGACTGGAGCAATGGGGATTGGTACTAGGGTTGCCACCTGGCCGGTATTTTACTGGCCTGGCCGGTATTTTTGATGGTTGATCCCAATGTTATTAATAGGAAAAAAAGCTAAATATATGGGAAGGCCGGTATTTTTTTCAAGAAAAGGTGGCAACCCTAATTGGTACATGGCAAATTTAAAAAGCTATCCTATCTCCTGCACATCCCCAGTGTTTCTAAACAAATGTGTGTGTGGTTGGGCAGCATGCCGCCCCCTAAAATCCTGCCGCCCTAGGCCCGGGCCTAGGTGGCCTTTCCACAAATCCGGGCCTGCCATTAAAGCCACCTGGAGCTAAGCAGAAAGGTTAATGGTGGATGATAGGATAGTAAATGGGGGATGTAAATGAGGAGCCTTACAGTTGTGGTTGAACTATGAGATCCAAGATCCTTGCTGGACAACCTTGAGGGATATACTGAAAATCTCTAATAAAACCAATTTGAAATAAAAGTTTAAAACTGAACACACAGCTTTCTGGGTATCTGGTTTCCACTACCCTTCTAGCAGTAATATTTTGCTGCTCTTTCTATATCAGTTGGCCTTTGGGTCCATTAACTTTTGAACTGTAAACATTCTAATGCTTTGATTGGCTGCAGGTTGGCCTAGCCCTGCGGAGATTCTATAGATTGGGTATAGATTGCTCTTGTTTTCTGAATATTTAATAAACTCTGACTGGCCTGCCCTATGTGAATGTTTTAATGTCCTTTCACCATGTTTCAATTGGCTGTAGCAAATTATTGTACCAAAAAAATATGTTTACATAACTTTATTTTGGGATACTGTACAATTTACTGTCCTAAAGCTGCACATATGCCATATTGGCTGTCCACATGCTAATTTTTTCCCCAAACTAATAACTCGATCATAAGAGCACAAAATAATAGGCACTTGAAAATAGGGATGCACCGAATCCAGGATTCGGTTTGGGGTTCGACCAGGATTCAGCCTTTTTCAGCAGGATTCGGCCAAATCCTTCTGCCCAGCCGAACTGAATCCAAACCCTAATTTGCTTATTCAAATTAGGGATGGGGATGGAAATTGCATGACTTTATGTCACAAAACAAGGAAGTAAAAAACGTTTTCCTCTTCCCACCCCTAATTTGCATATGCCAAATTAGGGCCTTGAAGATTGGTCTTTGCAAGTGCCTGCCTTTTCTTATACGGTATTTCGCTCCCTAAAGCTGAGGGTTCAGGGCGGTGCACCTGGACCTTTTTTTCACCACTGGTGAGTTTCACAAACCTACCCGAGAATATTGTACTGTCATTTACTACTATCAACATACATATATATACTGTATTCACAAAATAATAGGATAAAAACAGCAAAATGTGTTTGATAGAGACAGTTAAAAGTAGACTAACTTTATGATCTCCATCCCCTTTTTTTTCATTTGTTTAATGCATTGCTTTCTACCTTCCATAGTGTATGTGTAGGGGGATGATTGTATGATATGCTATACATTTGGGGATTTCATTATATAAAAAATTATGCTGTCCTACTAGGAGGTCTGTAGAGTCCTTGGGTAGGACAAAGGTCACACCTGCTTCAGCTGATCTAATCAAAATATTACAAATATTTTTTATGATTTTGTTCTTGGTGTAAGTCTTTACCTTGCATATGAAAAGTTATATACAGGTTTTCATTCTTCCGTGCCATGCCAAGCCATTGATCCCTTGTAAAAATGCTTGTTATCTCCAGCCATAGCCTTGCTGTCAATCTCAGCCCTGTTTGATAATCCCATATAATATAATGACAAGGGGCATGACCAGAACAGATGGAAGCAGTCATGGAAGATAGCAGTCATGCAAAAAACAGACAAAACCCCCTTTGCTGGGACATAGCCAGTTTAACAAAAGGCCAGTTTGCTAGTGAAAAAGCTCAGACAAGTTTTGCACCATTTTTCCATGAGAATTGAAAAGATGAACCTACACCCTCAACATTATTATGTCAGTGACATCATATCCTGTTTGCCAAAAAGTCATAAAAAAGACAAAACACAGATTTTTTTTTCATATGTTAAAGGATCATATTTGTCTTTATTTTGCTTCCTTGGACATTTTTAATAATAAGTGGTCACTTCAAACAATTTCACCAACATCACTAATAGAGACATATGTGACCTATATGTATCAGCATAAGTGTGTTAACGAAGTTTCTCAAGGAAGAAAGTAACTATAGCAAATACTTTATTTGCTTAGAAATGTTCCTGCTGACAAATTTTCCCTGGCGAATGCCGAGAAGAATTAACGTCTGATGAAGTTTCGCAAAATATGGTTCTGAAGCAAAATTCAGACCTAAGTAAATCTGCCCCCTTGTTTCTTCTAAGGGACTAGCTGAAGATAACTGTTGAGGAGTTTCAAGGGAGAACTTAAAGGATAACTGCAATTGGATCAGCACGAGTATTAAGGCATTCTTGTTATAGATTATGTTTTTTTATGTTCTATTTATTACTAACAAATCCTAATTCAAGACCTGTATCTAATATATATATATATATATATATATATATATATATATATAACAGTTTGGACATAGCATATTAGTTCAGTAAATGGGTTATAACCTAATAAAGAGATCTAGCCAGAAAAGCTTGGACTGCATTCACCTCTGTGCATAACTATAGTATAGTGTTGGCCAACTTAGGGTTGAATTGTGAAGGGGGCACTGTGGAGGTAGAGGGGACCTTAAGGCAGGGGCTGTAAGGCTGGACATGGAGAGTAGGGACAGGATCAGGAACTGACTGGACAGGACGGAGCAGCTGTAGCACAAGAACAGACTGGAGTGGGAAAAAAGGGGCAAAGACGGAACTGGAAGGGGACTGGAACTGGAAGTGGACTGGAACTGGACGGCAAGACTGACCAAGAGCAGGCTAAGCAGGGAAGTCAAGGAAGAACAAGACAAGGATGAAAGGAAAAGACTAGAGTAGGAACCCAGCTAGGGACAATGCCACAGAGCTTAGGAAGTGCAATGCTCTGGCACTGGTGATGAGGAGGGCTGGCCTTGTATATGGCAGGGTTTGTTCTGATTGTTTGAACCCAACCCACCAATTATGTTGTAGCTGGAAATACCCTGCAAAGATCAGGTGATATATAACGAGCAAACCTGCTAGCTGCTCACCTGGCCTAATGGATAAGGCATAGAGCCAGAAACCAAAAAGTCCTTGGCTCAAACTCCAACAAAATCAATAGGTGGAGGGCACTCCAAAGGCTTAAAATTTCTTTGAATAAATTTATATGTTCACAATAGGTGCAAAATAGCCCAAAAATGCTACCCATATAGCATTAACAACAGACACAAAAGTGGGCTTGCACACTCCAAATAAACAGAAGATACAGTGGTATGCAAAAAATCTTTTTACTCAATCTGAAAAATTTCAATCGTCACAAACATCATAACAAGATTCAATATACAAATATATAGGCATTAGCAGATAGCATATACATACCACTCAGTATACTTTCAGAAATGAAAAAGAGAGAACCTACAAGCAGCGGATACACTTGCCAAAGATGAGAATCACCACAACGTTTCGGCATAAAGCCTTTGTCAAGGTTCCCCCTTTTTTTTTGCATACTACTGTATCTTCTGTTTATTTGGAGTGTGCAAGCCCACTTTTGATAAAGTGTCAAACCCCAACAAAGCCTTACAGTAATAATTTAAGAACAATTAAACAATTGTGTGAATTCAGCTCTAAAAACACACAATATGAAAACCAGTCCAGTGCTGGATTGATCCGCTTAGGATCTCGCATCCATTGGGACCAAAATGTATAGGATAAACTTTAAACTTTATGTACCAGTTGTTTATATGTTGTTATGGCAGTTGTATGTGTATGAATTGTAATGTTCTTGAATGTTCTAATGATGACTAGCAACACTTTGTTTAAAGTCTCCAACACACAGACACAAAAAGCAAGACACTGATAACAATTTGTTCTCACACTACAGTAAAAATGTGGCAGTTATTGTACAGGGGTACAAGAAAATATTGTAAAATATTACTAATAATATAATATAATAGTGTTACCTTTTGCGCTATCTAGCCCATCAAGCATGTTTCTAAGAGACAGATGAAAAGACATTCTACACCACTTCATCAAAATGTTACCACTCATCCCCCTGTAATTGCTCCTGCGTTTGTGCTATTCACAGTAAAATGATTGGCTTTGATCTGCCACTTGTTCTCATATTTAAGGCTAACCTAGTTTGAGGCAATTATGTTAGATTACTGAGTGCAACAAGATATCAGTACAAAACAGTATAAGGCAAACACTTTTGTACATGTATCCATGCATAGACTGCCTTGTGGTATGTGCTCTGCTCTACTTCTGAGTTATGTCAATGTCACAGAGAAGGCAATACCTCCCTAGGAAGTTTTGGAAGCTTGTACTATGGTAAAAGAAGGGTTGAAATCAGCTAAGTGTGCAAAAAATTATTTTGTGCACACATTTTAAAGGGCAAGGAAAGGCAAAGAAATAAAATCCCATTTTTACTTTCTTTAATGAAAAAGAAATCTATCTCCAATATACTTTAGTTTAAAAATTGTGTACTGGTTTTTTATAAGAAACCTGACTGTATGCAGTGAAATTCTCCCTTCATTTAGTGCTGTGGATAGGAATTGTCAGACAGTCCCTAACTTCTGGTAGGGAAACAATCATACTTATGAACAGCAGGGGGAGCCCCTGCCTTACTTCCCAGCCATGCAAAACTCAAGCAGCTTTGTTTTTTGATCATTTATGACGATCACTAAGAAGCCCAGACCATACTGAGCATGTGCAGTGCCAGTGTCAGACAAAGATGTATAACAAAGTTACAAGATGACAGCCCCCTGTGGCCAACTTTGAAAGCATAAATCATTTGTTTGATTACTGTTGTGGTGCAGTAAGTTCATGTTTATGTTTAGTATACAAAATACAGCTTTTCTACCCTTATTCTATTTTACACTTTCCTTGCCTTTAAAATGTATTTGTGTACTTCCAATGTAGTCTATAAAGTTAACTCTTGTTGAAACATGTAGCTTTGCTCTGAGGAAGTGACCCCTTGTGGTCACAAAACGCGTCAGCAGTGGGTTGTCTCTAACTCTGCACCAATGCCATTTTGTGTAAAGGTCTTAAAAGAATGGAATAAAAGATTGAAAGCTTTTTAAACTTCACAGTGGTCGATCCAAGGCTACGTTTATTTCTGTATTTTTCATAGCCCCGTTCTAATAGAAACATCACAAAATAATTCAACACAAACCCAGGAGCAATAAGGCTAGCGAGTCACTGTCGGATTTATGCTCCTATAGTCCTCCAGGGATATAAGATTCTCGCCCCACGATGAGTAAGTCCCTCTTGGATTTAAATAAATACTTACTCAAATCGAGCCTGGCCCCGAAGTTCCCCCTGGGCCTGACTTGAACCAAACAGATTCTCTCAGGAAATTAACCAGACAGCTTTATTTGAGGTATACATTAATACATGGTATTATAATACAAAGTATTAAAGGAACAGTTCAGGGTAAAAATAAAAACTGGGTAAATAGATAGGCAGTGCAAAATAAAAAATGTTTCTAATATAGTTAGTTAGCCAAAAATGTAATGTATAAATGCTGGAGTGACTGGATGTCTAACATAATAGCCAGAATCCAGCTTCCTGCTTTTCAGCTCTCTAAATCTGAGTTAGTCAGCGACTTGAAGGGGGGCCACATGGGACATAACTGTTCAGTGAGTTTGCAATTGATCCTCAGCATTCAGCTCAGATTCAAAAGCAACAGTTATGACCAATGTGGCCCTCCCTCAAGTCACTAATTGGTTACTGCCTGGTAACCAGGGTAACCAGTCAGTGTAAACAAAAGAGAGCTGAAAAGCAAGAAGTAGTGTTCTGATCAGTTATGTTTGACTTGCAGTCAATCCAGCCTTTATACATTACATTTTTGCCTAACTAACTATATTGAAAACATGTTTTATTTTACACAGCCTATCTATTTACCCAGATTTAACTTTTATACTGAACAATTCCTTTAAATAATAGCTCACATGTCCTGAAAGCTTACTAGGACACTACCCTGATATCTACAGTCACAATAGGGGTATTAGTAACATCAGCTTGAATGACCGAGTTGCTATTGAGTTAATCCCCTTAATTATATAGAGGAAGTAAAAGTTACAAGCCTGTAAGGGGTTAAATTGTCACACCAGAAATGATACAGGGGTGAAAATATTTCTATTTTTTCTAATCCTCATCCCAAATTTGGTTGAGTTATTTATTTATTTTGACTGGTCACCACAGACACTAATAAAAAAAATCTTGTATGTCTGCTCAAGGGTTAAACACAGTAGCGAAAAGGTTTGCAACTAGAGTGCGACTCTATACAAATATATTGATCCAATTTTACCGCTACTTTGTGTATTGTTTTAAAGTTTTAATATTTTTTCTGGATAGCAATGTTGGTGAATTATTTGGAGAAAATGTCTAGGGTCCAATTCACTAAGATGCGCAAATTCGCTAGCGTTGCCTTCGCTAGCGTTCACCGCACTTCGCCAGGCAAATTTTCGGCAGCACTACTCAAATTCACTAAAGTGCGAATTTACGCTCAGGTCAGCGAACGGTAGCGTAGTTGCGCTAGTGTTACTTCGCTAGGCAGAGCGATGTTACGCTAGCGATGCCTAATTTGCATACGGTGCGAATTTCAAAGTATAATAGAAGTATATGTTACAGTCACTACATTCCACTACACAAGCCCAGAAAACCTTTAATAAATAAAATAAAGTTGTCCTATTGCCCTACATGTGCCCCCTGTATAGTTGAGTTGCCATATGTTAGGGGGGAAGGAGGGTAACCCCCCCAAACAAAAGTATCGATCTTTTTCAGACTATCACCCTCCTATGCTAAAATACGCCAGCGTTTTTTTGGGACTTAGAAAAAATTTAACTTTTATTTTTCAACCTCCTATCTATTGTATTGAACTTCGCCCTGTCCGACCAGGCGAAGTAACATCTAGCGTAAGTGCTAACACTGAGGAAAATGTTCATCTTAGTGAATTTGCAAATTTACGATCCTTCGTCAGTGCGCAACTTCGCCTGGCGTAAGGGTGCGAAGTTGCCCAAGTCTATCTACTTCGCTAGCGAAAATTCGCCAGAGTCCGTGTTAGTGAATTTGCGGAGTTGCGAAATGACGTCACGTTGGCGAATTAGCGGTAGCGTTAGATGCTTCACGCTTTAGTGAATTTGCCCCCTAGCGAGAAAGCAGCATTGCATTGTATAGCAGGAAAGAACTCACCTCAACTAATCACACTGAGGGTTAATGGTTTTTGAGCATAATTATATGTCATTATGTCACCAATGATGTTTCATTGTTTCAGTACTTTGAAAAAGTACTTGGATGGGGCCGAAACGTCAGACTGAAGTTCTGTAAATAAAGACCAATTTTATTCATCTTTAAGTCCTGAGAGTGCGGATTCTTTTTGGATTTATTGTAAAAATTTGATGTCTCTGCACCCAGGCATACATACTTACTTTGTAGAGAGTGCTGGTAGCTCAGTGGAATATATATATATATATATATATATATATATATATATGGCAGTGGATGATTTACATTGTAGTGGGGTGTAGTTATGAAAGTGTCGATATATCTGACAACTAGTTCTATTCGGTCAGCAGACTGAGGCTGGTGGCTATTGAGGGGCCCTGGGAATACAACAGCTGGAAGCCTTTAGATGTTTCAGAACAGATACACATTGCAACATTTTCGTCATAGTACAGGACAAATAAGGCTTATCATGAATCTTGTCCAACAGCTAGGATAAACATGGACTATTCTCCATACAATAAAACATTGCATTGCTAAAGACTTCAGATTTCATCGTAGCCTGGTGCTTCCAGAAAGAGGGAGCGTGTGCAAGCTCCAATCTAGTAAACAGCTGCATGGTATTACATTGATGCATTCCTCTTACAACTGGGCTGCCAAATGCTTGCGGGATGAACTCAGCTTCAAGACACGACTGAGATGGGGAATGTTCGGTGCAGGATTTCTGAATCAGAAATCAAGATCGATGAGTTTTAACCTTTTGCAAGGGCAGAATATGTGCATTGATGAAATCCACTGCTCCTGATGTGTGGTTCATGGACCTGCAGAAGCAAAGCCAACACAAGGGGAGGCCATTCATGAATTCACTAATCACCTAGTGGTGGAATTCATTAGCAGCCTGAAACCACATGGTGGTTAATTTCATATCAGCATAGCAGAAACAGTAGAGCTACATTTAAAACAAGTTTATTTTTCTGCTCAGGGCAGTATACAGAACACATCTTCAGTGAGTATCTAAACCTGGGGTTGCAAACCTTTAGTTGTCCAAGTATTGTGGGAAAAAAATCCCAGAATTCATCCACCAGTGGAGACTTGCTGTTAGTATAAAAGGTTTATTTAATCACTTATTCCATCTAAATGGCCTTGTCATATCCAGACTGGCCCACCATGAATTTGTTACATGGGACTTTACATTGGACCAACTGGGAAACCGTATACAATCAGTCTTCCAGCTTCATTACAATTGGTGGATAAAATTATAGATCGCACTCTCATAGAAAATACATTTTTTTTCATTTATTCCATGCCAGTCACAGGGAAATGTAATGGCACATTGCCCAACGCGTTTCGACCGTTAAGGTCTTCATCAGGGGCACAAAAACAGAAAACAAATAGAAAAACAAAAAAGGCCTTAATGGTCGAAACGCGTTGGGCAATGTGCCATTACATTTCCCTGTGACTGGCATGGAATAAATAAATTGTTTTTTTATTTTCTATGAGTGTGCGATCTATAATTTTATTTTCCTGAGATTATTGTTGGAGACTATTAGTGGGCAGCCTCCCCTTGGATCAGCACCTCAAATTCACGATAAGTATTTTCTAATTAGGAGTGTGTGCCTTCTAATTGTTTTTTGTATCAATACAATTGGTGAACATAATAAAAAAAAGATGCCACTTCAGTGGGCTACAGGGCAGTACTCTCCATGTTTCTATCATGCAGTAATGACATTGGGATGGCTTTATGCAATATAACCCCTTCTAGTGCCTTAGACAGGGAGCGTAGAACTAGCATCCTAATACACTAAAATTGATCCTATTTGAGCAGTAACTCAAAAGTGGAGTTTTAGAGGGTGGTGAGGTTTTGTAGAACTCAAATAAACACACAACGTGAACCTTTTCTGATGTATGAAAAAACTCGAATGGGAAAAAACTGTAATCAGTGAATTTGGGGTGAAAAACTCGAACACTTGAATCCATTGTGTGTCCAGCAAGAAAAAAAATCTTGAAGCACTCGAATTAGTCGAGTTTTAGAGCGTAATACACCAAAATAAACCCGAACATCGTGAAGGCTACAGACATCTTCAAATGATTCAAGGGACCTTTGACATTGACCTCTACATGAACTCAACAGGTTTAAGCTGGAGTATTTTTGTATTTGAGCTATTTACAGCTTCAGTGTATAATAAATCTTGAAAAATTTAAGTTTTGTTGAAAAATACCATTGAAAACTAAAAATTTTTGGGTAAAAATCAACTTGACCTTTAATAAATAACCCCCTAACTGTTTTAGGGAAAGAGGTTCATAAAACCTGCGTTACCTACCAAAAATAATAAGATAAAACAGCTTATGTGCAGTAAGTAGGTAAAAGTTTAATTGGAGTGCCAGTTCCCATTAACAAACAGAGCCTTTTATCCTGTCCTAATACCCTACATAATATTATTGATCCTCAGGCTAGAGGTTAGTTCTAGAGAACAAACAAGCCCCACAATTCTACAGGGATGCTGTCCAACTTTCTACATGCAGTAGACTGACTATTTGTCATGCACATGTTCAAGGAACAAGTTAAATTAAAGGGATACTGTCATGGGAAAAAAATGTTTTGCAAAATGCATCAGTTAATAGTGCTGTTCCAGAAGAATTCTGCATTGAAATCCATTTCTCAAAAGAGCAAACAGATTTTTTTTATATTTCATTTGGAAATCTGACATGGGGCTAGAAATATTGTCGATTTCCCAGCTGCTCTGATAAACTTCAATCACTCTTTACTGCTGTACTGCAAGTTGGAGTGATATCAACCCCTCCCCCCCCAGCAGCCTAACAACAGAACAATGGGAAGGTAACCAGATAACAGCTCCCTAACACAAGATAACAGCTGCCTGGTACATCTAAGAACAGCACTCAATAGTAAAATCCAGGTCCTACTGCGACCCATTCAGTTACATTGAGTAGGAAAAACAACAGCCTGCCAGAAAGCAGTTCCCTCCTAACGTGCTGGCACAAGTCACATGACCAGGGGCAGCTGGGAAATTGACAAAATGTCTAACCCCATGTCAGATTTCAAAATTGAATATAAAAAAAATCTGTTTGCTCTTTTGAGGAATGGATTTCAGTGCAGAAGTCTACTGGAACAGCACTATTAACTGATGCATTTTGAAAAAAACATGTTTTCCCATGACAGTATCCCTTTAAGATGAAGATGCCATACAAAGAAGTGCACATGCCCTTGAGCAGGTTGGGGACCTTAAAAATAATTTGAAGGAGCACATCCAGCCCACAGGGACAGCCCTGTTCTTCAGAGTAAAAGGGGGGAAGAGAAATATGTTACATATGGTGGTTTAAATAAGGTAAGAAGATTAGATAGTTGGGTTAGTTTAGTCAACCCCGTAGAATGGATGGCTCATGTGCTACTTGATACTCGCTGTGATGGAAGGGTGATAAATCCATCAGTGAAAAGGGCATGGCTTTCAGTGGGGAAAACTACTGAATGGATACACAAACAAGGAAAGATAACCCCAGCAGCCTGTAACTGAGAATGTGACAGCTCTGATTTCCCCCAAAATAAACTCCTGGCAAAAAGTAGGTGTCATGCATCAGGAAAGCAAACATAAAATAAAAAAAAACATTTTAAGCAATATTCACGAGCCAAAGCATTTAAAAGTAAACTAGAGGAGGTGCTTAGTAATCTTATTAATAAACAATGTATACAAAACCAACACATTAAAGAAAACAGCGCATGTCTGAAAAGAATTTAATAATCAGCCCTGTAGCATCAGCTTCTATGAAACACAAAGCTCATTTTCTGCTCGATAATCTCAAAGACCCCTAAGTTTAGCTTCTCTACAGAGCCCACTGAGCATGTGCAGTGCCTCTGACACACAAAACATGGCCTTACAAGGTGTACGATTGTGAGCTCATGTGAACAACTTTGAGGGCCTGGATAATTTCTGCTATAGGGCTGATGATCCTCTCTACATCATTCCTAGCCATATTCATTTGCAGGTTTTGGTTCTCTTTTAAAGGGCAAGGAATAGCAAAGAAATAAAATACCATTTTTACTTTCTTTAATGAAAAAGAAATCTATCTCCAATATACTTTAATTTAAAAATGTATACCGTTTTTATAAGAAACCTGACTGTATGCAGTGAAATTCTCCCTTCATTTAGTGCTGTGGATAGGAATTGTCAGACAGTCCCTTACTTCTGGCAGGGAAACAATGATACTTATGAACAGCAGGGGGAGCCTCTGCCTTACTTACCAGCCATGCAGAACTCAAATAGCTTTGTTTTTTGATCATTTATGACGATCCCTAAGCAGCACAGACCATACTGAGCATGTGCAGTGCCAGTGTCAGGCAAAGATGTATAACAAAGTTACAAGATGGCAGCCCCCTGTGGCCAACTTTGAAAGCATAAATCATTTGTTTGATTAGGCTTGTGGTGCAGTAAGTTCATGTTTATGTTTAGTATACAAAATACACCATTTCTAGCCTTATTCTATTTTACACTTTCCTTGCCCTTTAAAAGCGCACAATTTACCCATAGCAACGCTCATGCCAAAGAATTGAATACTATTTTATTAGAGTTAAGTGAACACAATGCTATTTCCAGCTAGCTATGAATAACATTGCGGTGGGCTATACAAAGCATGATTCACAACTGGTGGGAAGTCAATGAAAGGATGGATGACAGGAATAGTGGAGGAGAACTTTCAGGTTCTCAGTGTGAGTGGGACTGGGGTCTTACCTACCAGAATATATGAATTCCTAATTGTAACTCCTTATTCAGAACTGGGTGCTGCCGTGCACAGATCTTAGTAGTAGTTGTCTGCCACTGCGGATGGCTTTTTTACACAAATCCCCAAATAAAGAAACATGTCTGATATCCCAGAACCCATTTTTAATGTGTTGAAAGCCGCATTGCTCTCTCACAGATAATAATCTTCAATTTATCATGTATAAGAGAGCCACAGAATGAGTTTCTGTCTGGATAATGTGAGCATTAGAATAAACTAGCTTGTGGCTGGGATCACTGTGACTTCTAATTCATGAATTTGTATTATATTAAAGTTGCAGACATACCTACAATTTTCTATACAACATAACTTCCATAATTTCCTTAACTTACTGACAGTGGCTTCAGTACGTAAAGCCGCATAGGAAAGAACAGTAGCCATATTTCTACCGGTTAACCTGACTCTTATAGAGATCATATACTTATTTATTTTGCTGACAGTACTTTTAATCAGTAATCATGTATTCCGACTGAAAATTATAGGGGTATTAGATGTATTACTGAACAATATAAAGGCACAAGGCTGCAGGCTGAGTTATACAGGGAACTCTGAGTATCACTCA
>CM044431.1:20652367-20739977 GCA_024363595.1 Xenopus borealis
GTTCTGTGACCATATAAAGGCACAAGGCTGCAGGCTGAGTTATACAGGGAATTCTGAGTAACCCCTACTGCAAATTATAAGGATATAAGAAAAAAAATTTTCAGACTCCCAAAATGTCTAGATGTTGACCAGTTTTACCAATATTTATTGGAATTATATACAAATGGGGCCTTGTGGGGCCCCCTGCTTCCTCTGTAGTTACACCCCTGTTAGAGGACTTTCCCATCATCAGTGACAGCCTTAGTTATAGTGCCCCTACTTTTTGGTTTTTCGAACTGGGTCCCTATCATGGGTCGGAAGAGCTTTTTTTTTTTTTAAATGTGGCCACCATAGAAAATCTGGCCAGCCTGAGCTATTTCATTAGAGCTTTTGGATAATTTCATAGACTTTCAGTGAAACGGTGGCTTTGTGTAAGAGGAATGAAATGTGAGAATATATATATATATATTAGAAAGTATTCCGATAATTTCTCTTCTGTCTCGTTGTCTCGCTGCAAAATCCATGACTTGTGAATCTTGAATCAGTGGCTCCCTGCTAACTCCCTGCAAGTTTAAAGCCCTGTGTTTTTCTAAAGCTTTACAGTGGGAGGTTGTGCATAGCCACAGTATGAAAAACATAAAGTGGAGAGCAAAAAAAGAAGATTGCCTTTGTAACGAAACTACTTCCCTCTACGACACACAAAGACTTTATAAAGCTTTATGAAAAAATGGAAACTGTAGGTTTTTTTTTAAAGGGAAAATACTTCATACACTTATAAAATATATTGCTATGGGTTATTAAACTTTTTTTTCTAGGGATGCACTGGATTCTGCCTCTTTCAGCAGGATTTTGATTCAGTTGAATCCTTGTCCCGTAAAATGTAAATTAGGGGTGGGAGGGGTTATCACATGACTTTTTGTCACAAAACAAGGAAGTAAAAAATATTTTTTCCATGTTTTCCTTTCCGGTCCCTAAATTGCATATGCAAATTGGGATTTGGATTCGGTATTCAGACGAATTCAATTCAGAAATTAATTTTTGAATTGAGAAAGCCAGTCGGATTCATTACCACCAATATTTACTGTATTCCATGACCTGAATTGTTGAAAACCTTCAAAGATTAAAGAACCAGTAACATCAAAAAATGAAAGTGTTTTAAAGTAATATAAATATAATGCAGTGTTGCCCTGCACTGGTAAAACTGCAGTATTTGCTTCAGAAGCACTTCTATTGTTTATATAAATAAGCTGTTGTGTAGCCATGGGGGCTAGTCAGGAGAAAAGGCTCAAGTTACACAGCAGATAGCAGATAAGCTCTGTAGAACATAATGTTATCTGTTATCCATTACTTATCCTGTGCCATATACTATAGCTGTTTTTCAATTTCTGCCATTGCTACACAGCAGCTTGTTTATATGAACTATAGTAGTGTTTCTGAAGCAAACAGATACTTTTTAACAGCGCAACACTGCATGATACTTTCTTTACTTTAAAACACTTTAATTTTTTGGTGTTACTGTTCCTTTAACGCTATTTTGTGTCAAAGCAGCACGAAGTTGGGTTATTAGTAGGGATATTTGGTAGAATTTTCAGTGGTGAGTGTAAAATGGACCATTTCATATGTCCAAATTATATTGTATGGAGCCATCATTCCAAATTATTGCCTTGTTTATAAACAGCATTACCAACACTAATTGATTCAGATAAATGTGCCATTTTTGTACCAGAGTTGATCGACCATAAGGAAAAAGAACCAACAGTTGGGTGTGTGCATGGGGTCAGTAGGTGATTAGAAACAGCATGTATACTATACTCAAAGACAACATCAAACCAAATCAGAATCAGGCAATTTGGTTATTTGTGCGTTGAAAAAATATCCATCTATTTGACCAGCAAACCATGGCCCGCTGCATATATGTTTCAGACGGCATACCTGCATTGCACAACAGTGATAACTAGTTCTACTTTTGCAAATGATCACATTCTTAGTTCAGGTCAGATTCCCAAACGGCTAAATATAGCCTCACAGTTTTAATGGGCATGTTAACAAACCCTGTACATGTTGGCAAGTTGCAGGGAAATATAATTAAAGACACAAAATCAGCATTGCCTACAAAACCCACCAATCAAATGTTTGCATACAGCAGAGGGTACCTGCTAATTATTTGCTAGAGCACAATTTGCAACTTTCATTACGTTTCCTCTATGCTTCTTATATAAAAGAGGTAGACAAAGTGGGCAGGAGAAAATTAACATGGTGGCCCATCAGAACTAAGCCAGATTTGTTTGACTTTTCTGATCCAGGACAGAACCTTAACATAGAGACCAGAAGAAAAACTGCATATACAATGGAACCTCAATTCTACACCCCCTGATGTATATCGTATATCAATGCAACTCCCCATTTTGTACAGTAAGTTTTGTTCTTACTACATTAGGAGACTATAATATACCCCAGTAGTGAAAAACACTGTCCTCCACAAACAAACAGTATATCCTTACATTGCAGTAAATTTAAGGCCAACTATGTCAAATTAATCATGGTCAGGCCAGTCCTACACATATTTGATGCATTTACAGTTGCAGTATTAGTTTACCATACTTTCTCTTACATGCATCTTGCTTTTTCTAGTTTCTGTGAATCATTATATAAGTACATACTAGCAGTTGCCTACCTTAAACATATTAAGTAAGACATAGTAAGTAACTTAGGTTAAAAAGACACACGTCCATCAAGTTCAACGTATTAAAGGAGAACTCAACCCATAATGCGCTAAACCCCTGCCCCTCTCCCACCCATAGGCCCCATCCCCCTCAGCCTACCCCCCGTGCAAATGCCCCTAAGTTGCTATTTACCCCCTCAGCACAGGTCCTGACCATGGAGTTTGCAGGTGCCATCTTCTCCACAGCCTTCTTCTTCCTGGATTCTTTGTCGCTTGGCGGCGATTGCGCAGAAGGAGCATTTACCGGTTCAGCTCTACTGCGCATGTGCCAAAATTAATGAAGTTTTCCGATAGAAACTTTGTGACTTTCAGAGCATGCGCAGTAGGGCTGAACCAGCATATGCTCCTACTGCACATGCGCCACCAAACGCCGATGGATCCAGGAAGAAGACTGTACAAGGGAAGATGATGCCTGCAAACTCCATGGTCAGGACCTGCGCTGAGGGGTAAAGTAGCAACTTAGGGGCATGTGCCCGGGGGGAGAGGTAGGCTGGGGGGGGGGGCAGGGGTTTAGTGCATTATGGGTAGACGTCCCCTTTAAGTCTATATTTAACTTGCCTAACTGCTAGTTGATCCAGAGGAAGGCAAAAAGCCCAATTTGAAGCCTCTCCAATTTGCCCCGGGGGGGGGGGGATTCCTTCTTGACTCCAAGATGGCAATTGGACTAGTCCTTGAATCAAATTGTACCATGAGCTATCTTCCATAACCCTGTATTCCTTCACTTGCTAAAAAGCCATCCAACCCTTCATAAAGATATCTAATGTATCCGCTTGTGTGACTGATTCAGGGAGAGAATTCCTCTTCCGAATATTTAGCTGAAACCTCTTTTCTATTTTCCATATTTTTTACCAGCTTAGTTACCCTACTCTGGACCCTCTCTAATTCAATAATGTCCTGTTTGAGTGAGGGAGACCAAAACTGTACGGCATATTCTAGATGTGACCTTACCAGTGTTCTGTACAGTGGAAGAATAACCTCCTCCTGCCGTAACTCTATGCCCCTTTTAATACAGCTCAATACCTTATTTGCCCTTGAAGCTACAGACAAGTTTATTACCTACAAGGACTCCAAGGCCCTTTCCCATTATGTATTTGCCTAGTGCAGTCGCATTTAAGTTATAAGTAGCTTGCATATTTTTACATCCCAGGTGCATGACTTCATCTTAAACAGAAGGCAATCATTGTTTAAGAAAAGGTTAGAATCTAAAGATGCAAAAATCTTTGCTACAGATTTTGACTTGGTAATAAAAATAACTAATATGTCGATCTAAATCCATAACTTGTAGGACACACACAAACTTCTCATGAAACTTCATTAGGTTTGTGTCATGTTTTCCTACCTTTCCTAAATCTTTAAGCCCTGTACACGTTATATTAGACACTCAATGTACAAGCCAAGAGCTCAATGGATCAACTGATTTATTCATATGGTATGGAATAGAAGTTTTGCAATATCACTAGGGTATTTTGGGATGTAGCTACAGGAATCCTCTTTAATTAGCTTTGTGTAGCCAGCAAAGCAATTGGTCTCCTCTAGGGTGGTAAAAAAAGGTTAATGGTAATGCTATGCTCCAAGACACCATTAGACACAAGGACTTCCAGATAAAAAGGAAGGTTAGAACAAGAGGTCATGCTTTGAAGTTGGGTGGCAACATGTTTCAGAACAAGAAGTACCAAGCTAGACTCGAGGGGGTGGATTATCTATTGTACCCACCTCCCACTTTCTAACATTCCCCTTTCTGCTCTGAAAGTGTCTTTTTATAATAGGGGGGAATTTAATATCATCTGAATTTCAGCTAAGGATATTAGTAGTATGAAATAGGTATCAGCTGACATACAGCTAAGCCTTCATCCTAGAAGGTGCTAACAGGCAAGAGCTGAATGGTTCTTTAATTGCTCAACCCGTGTGCCAATGTAAAGAATTAGTACAATGAATCTCCCTTCTCAATTTTGAGAACTATAGCATTCTGGAAAACCCCTCTAATGCAAATCAACTAGAAGGTGTGTTAAAGGTAGATATGTTTTGCACATTTACTCATGTTGGTGTTAATTGATTAACAGACATTCTGTTCAGTTTCTAAACTTGTAAAAATATGATTGTTTATATAAAGTGTCATGTGCAGGGATGGACTTTTCTGCTTGAATAGGTCATAAAGTGTGGGTTTCATTGCCACACAGACACCAAGGTTGTATGTTGTCTTCTCCCTCCTCTAAATCTTAACTCAGTTTTTGGAAATTTTCCATTTAGTTTATTTCACAATTACCCATGGCCGGATTTACCTAGTGGGCACCCCTAGGCCTGCTGTTTTTTGTCGCCCCTGTCCCCTCCCTTTTATTTGCTAAACTTTTCATCATCAGTACGGAGCAATGGGAATTGGCACACTGGAAATGTAAAATTCTGATCCAATGTGGGTGTGGTTGGGCAGCATGCCACCCCCTTAAATCCTGCCGCCCTAGGCCCGGGCCTAGTGGCCTCTCCACAAATACGGGCCTGCAGTTACCACAGGCCCTACTGAAGAATTTGTAGGGTGGGTTGCTAACCTGCACGCCACTTTAAGAATTGCACTCTCCAGGGGTCAGCACCTATTACTCCTGAAAGCCCTCATGCCATATTCATAGCTACCTTTACACCCTTCTATTGTTTGAGTTATTTTACAATTAAGACTTTTTTGATTTTCACAGAGGCAGCTAACACTTATGGGCCAGGCAGAAACATTGCAAAAAATGTGAACATTTCATTAAATTAGCAACTTTATAGCTGTTCTGTATATAGTGTATGTGTAATGGGCTGTATACTAAGGGACAGATTTACTAAATTCACATGAAGGATTCTAAGTTCGATTGAATTTTCAAAAAGATTTGAATTTTAGAATGTTCTTTTTCACTTGGACCAATGATTCGAATATTTGACTAGTCGACAGTCGAATTACTTCCCCTTTAAATTTTTATTCGACTGCCTAGTTTGCCAGATCAAAGCTACCGAATTGGGGTTCATTAATTTTGATTGAATAAAAAAATTTGATTGAATGGATAAAATCATTCGAATCGTCCAATTTGAACAGTTTTATCGCTCGATCGAATTTTCGCTATTCGATCGTATGACCAATCGAATAGCTGTAAAATCCTTTGAATTTGATAATCGAAGGATTTTCATCCCCCAACAATTCCCAACTATTGGCATGGTCGAAGTCGACCCTTAGTAAATCTGCCCCTATGTGAATGCAGCTGCATTTAACATAGCACCAAAAATTATTCTTCCCTATAAGAAGAGAAAAGTGTTCATGAAATGAGTATATTTAAAGGAAAACTATACCCCCCAAAATTAATATTTAAGCAACAAATAGTTTATATAAAATGAAGTGGCATATTAAAGAATCTTACAAAACTGGTATAATTATATATTTATAATATATAAATATATTTAAGTAAATATTGCCCTTTTACATCTCTTGCCTTGAACCATCATTTCATGATGGTCTGTGTGCTGCCTCAGAGATCACCTGACAGGTAATGGTCTAACTGTAACAGGAAGAAGTGCGGAAGCTGTTTTAATTGGCTCATGTGACCTAACATGTATGGTTTGGTTGTGTGGACTGTGAATCATATGATCCTAAGGGGCGGCCCTTATTTTTTTAAAATGGCAGTTTTCTATTTATGATTACCTATTGGCACATACTGCTAAAAAAGTATATTATTATGAAACTGCTTTATTTACATGAAGCAGGGTTTTATATATGAGCTGTTTTATGCAATATCTTTTTATAGAGACCTACATTGTTCAAGGGGTATAGTTTGGAGCTATATGTTTGGGGGGTACAGTTGTCCTTTAAAGGAAAACTATACCCCCCGAGGTCTCTATAAAAAGATATTGCATAAAACAATTGATATGTAAAACCCTGCTTCATGTAAATAAACCATTTTCATAATAATACACTTTTTTTAGTAGCATGTGCCATTGGGTAATCATAAATAGAAAATATCCATTTTAAAAAATAAGGACAGCCTCCTGGGATCCTAGGATTCAATAGTGCACACAAACATACCAAACAAACTATAAAGTTAGGTCACATGAGCCAATTAACAGACAGAGTTGTGTCTTTTGCTTCCACACTTCTTCCTGTTACAGTTAGAGCTGAAATATTTCTGGTCAGGTGATCTCTGAGGCAGCACACAGACCATCACCAAATGGGGGTTCAAGGCAAGAGATGTAAAAGGGCAATATTTACTTAAATATATATACCAGGTAGGTAAGATTCTTTAATATCACTTAATTCGATATAAACTATCTGTTCCTCAAGTATTCATTTTCAGGGTATAGTTTTCCTTTAATGCTCGATTTTGTATTACTCACTGATTTTTTTTTTTGTGATTGTTTTAAAATGATCTGAAGCAGGTCGATTTTATGTAGACTGGATTTGCATATTTTCCTCCCACTTATCAACTTCACATCATTTGGCTTCTCCGTTGAGGAGGAAATATATTTGCTTCTATTCATCACTAGGCATATGGTGTCTGCCCACCTCTCCAAGCTGAAATGCTAAATGATTTTTTTGGTATGCTTTAGATGAAAAGAAATGGGAAATTACATAAGCAGACCTTATGTAGAGTTTATACATTACTTGAATCTGTAATCTGTACTAACGCCATGTAAGTACTACTAGCATTAGGTTAATGACACATTGGCACCTCTGGTCCTTCCAGGGAGAAGCAAAGGGATCAGAATGTCCTCTCTGCAGATAATTACATTCAAATTAATTGGGTGGCCATTGCCCTGATAATAGCAGATGTTTCTACCAGTAGGTGGGTATCGCTTGCTAATATTGACATCAGCAGTCCATCAGCAATAACTATTCAAGTGCATAGTAGCTAACAGTAGAGAGAAGTATGTTGAAGAGGACGTTGGCAATCACAAATGTACCTTAAAGGTACCTTAAATAGAGAGTTTAGGCTGATTGCTAGTGTCGGCAGAAAAAGAGATCATCTGCACCCATCTCAGAGGATCTCTTTATTTGGTCTGAAGTATTTGGTGAAACACCTCATTGTAACCCAGCTTTATCATTTAAAAATGTTTAAAGTGAGCACAACAAAAAAATGTAATGAAAGTTTCTATGTGAAATATATAAAGAATTTAAAAGAGGACCCCCAAAACCCCCCCCATGAAGACCGACCATCTCAGAGTACGCCTACAACATCTACTCCTTTAATAAATGCAACATTCTCATTTATTTTAAAGGAAATTCAGTCTAATTGTGCCAGCTTCCCAGGCAGGATTTTTGTCATGTTAAAAATTCAATTAAGAAACTGTTGAGGTGGATAATGAATGGCCAGGTTTGTATTTGAGATTGACAAATTGTTTTAATTAAAGAAAGTCTATCAGGTAGCAAAGATCTGATCTGTTAAAAAAAAACACAGGCTGAAATGTGATTCACAGATTCTTTATTCTTGACGTTTAATAATATGATGCAGTTTATCACAGAGATTGCCGTGCCAGAGCTGTTCTGGGCATCAATCCAGAGTTCAAGCTTAGGTCTTGCCCACAGTGCAGGGCAAACAGTACTGGATCTCTCAGCTTTTGAATCATTCGGCTGAAATACACATCTTACGTTATATGCTGAATGTGGCCTTTAGACACTCTAGCTCTAGCTGCCGGAGATGCCGCATAAGGAACTGTTTTTCAGGCTTCAATCCCCTCTTTGTGGTGCAGTGTTTTGTGAGGACCCATCATATCGTATTTTGATGCCACTGCTACATGAGAATATCAACATTTTCCTATATGTAAATACTGCTGCCAGGGGTTCAAACCAGGGACTTTTCAGCTTCTGACTAGTCTTCCTTAACCACTGGGCTAGGAGAACACTGGTGATGTTGCTGGTAAACATAGACTTCCCGTCTGCCTTTGCCATGTAGTGGGATGAATGCCAGCAGCTTTATTTGCCAGTTAGGACAAGCCAATCATTGGCTATACAAATAATTCCCTTTCTTCTCATTCTTACTTTTCTTAACTTGCCTAAGGCTACATTTTTATGGTCCCGGTTCAAGCTTACACCATCTGTACACCTGACCTTTGTTTGTCCTGGAGCTTGATTTGTTGTTGCTAGCTGGTCCTTGACCCACTTCTGACTAATATGTGCTTGATTTGTCCTCTATTACTATACTGTACATCTCCAGCACCATTCTGTTCCATTGCCTTACACTTCACCCTTTTTATCCTTCTCCGGCTGTTTTTGGGCTTCTATGGCTTTCTACAGAACCTCAACCTGGATCACATTTTTGAAAATTCTGAAAGACCTATAAGGTCATCCATGCCAATATAGTCCCAAAATTACTTAGGATAGCAGAATTTTGACTTTCAGGTTGAGCTTCTAGAAAACCAAATAAAGCCACCATCCATTTAAACGATAACTAAAGCTTAACTAAAGAAGTAGGTATAAATGTTGTACATTATGTGTTGTGCTTGTGTACCAGCCCAAGGCAACCACAGCCCTTTAGCAGTAAAGATCTGTGTCTCCCCAGTAGCTGCCCCAGTAGCTCCCCATCTTCTTTTCTGCTGATTCACTGATTCACATGCTCTGTGCTGCTGTCACTTACTGAGCTTAGGGACCCACTCACAATATACACTACACATAGAATAGAAATGTCACGATATAAGGCTGATTAGTAATTGATACAGATAATTACTACTGGCAGTTCACAAACCAGTGCAATTAGCATCAGAATTTAATAATCAGCCCTGTAGCATCAGCTTATATTACAGATAAACCTAATTTTCTGCTGGATAATTAGTGACGACCCCTAAGCTTGAGTGAGTGTCACAGACTCTTTCCAAGATGGTGACCCCCTGTGACAAGTTTGAAATCCTGGATCATTGAGGCTATCGACAAGCTGAAACTTTAGGCTGGTGCAATAAGTTCATTATGTTAACTATGGCATTTTTAGCGACATTTATTTTTTTTTTTATCCTTTTTTTGGTTTTATGCAAAGTTCAGGAAATGTATAGTAAAGTATAACACCTCTGTATTTCAGATATAATTTATGCTTTCTGGAGTGTACATGTCCTGTGTCAGGTTTAAATGAACAATAAAATGTAAAAAACAACTGTTTTAGGCAGACATCATCAATTGCATTAGAGAAGTGAGTATATATATGGGTTATCTAAGCTTATAATGTGCAGTGATTTACTATCGGGGGTCTCGTTGACACTGCTGAATTACCTGTGACTCATTCATGTTATGAGAGAGAGGTATTCTTGTGATTCAGAAAACTGTAATCAGTGGAGCCATTTTTGTGACATTCTTTCTTAGTCTTCAGTTTTCCTTTAAAAAAACAGAAATGATCACAATTGGATCTCTAGCATGGCTGATAACTCACACAAGGTTGTGAATTACCATTTGAATACAAATGTGAAACTTGCTGTCTTACACAAACCAGTCTTTTGAGCTATTCTATTACAGAGCTATCTTTTAAAGAAGTTGCTAGGCCGCCATAAAACTGAGGATATCTAGTTTTCCTCCTTTTTTAACCTGCTTCCAAATAGCGCTACAGTACCTTCTCTTCCTATACATCATCTCCCATGGACAGCTTGGATACCTTATCTTCTCTTTTTCTCTTCTATATTTATCTTTGTCTTGGAATAAGTAGTGTCACAACGAACCTGAGCAAAAGCTAAAACAGATTACATAATAATAATAATAAGTGAACACAATTAACATTCAACACACCCACATTCAAATGTATTTATCAAGTGTTCTACTGATAGCCTTTATGACCTTAGTTAGTGGGCACTAAGGGTGATACGAGTGAAATAATTGATCCGAAAAAAGACAATATTAAATAGTAGATTAGCATTAGTTTTCACTCTGCGGTTTCTGTTTCGGTGCTTCAAGTGGTGGTTCACCTTCAAGTTATCTTTTAGTATCTTGTAGAAGGGCGAATTCTAAGAAACTTTTCAATTGGTCTTCATTATTTATTTTTCATAGTTTTTTAATGATTTGCAAGTTTCTTTGCAGCTTTCACTGACACCACCTAAAAACAAATGCTCTGTAAGGCTACAAATGTATTGTTATTGCCCCTTTTTATTACTTATCATTCTATTCAGTCCATCTCCTATTCATATGCCAGTCTCTTATTCAAATCAATGCAGGATTGCTAGGGTAATTTGTACCCTAGAAACCAAATTGCTGACACTGCAAACTGGAGAGCTGCTGAATAAAAAGCTAAATCATTAAAAAACCACAAATAATAACAAATGAAAACCAATTGCAAATTGTCTCAGAATATCACTCTCTATATTATACTAAAAGTTGACTCAAAGGTGAACAACCCCTTTCAGTACCTGTGATTGTTAGTAGCTTGGAGGACCAAGTTTTGGTGACACCCCCTGAGCACTTTCAGGAGATTGCGAGAGCGGGCAATGGAAGGTGTTGATGCCCCCCAAAGTTACTAAAATTTTAAAGCTTTTAAAATTGCCCCTTGTGACATTGTCTTTACACTGAAACAACACAACCACTCTTTTAGTCTGCAGGAATCACAAATAGAACAAGAGAACTATGTGCAAAGTTCATCAAATCTATGTACAACACAGTAACAACATTGCTAATTATATCCCGTTGGTATGAAGCTGGAATGGTACATAACTTTCAGTTAAGGACAGCAGCGTGGATAGTCTGCATAGCAAAATAGAGTGGGAATGTATAATATGCACTGCCTCTGAGGATAAACTCATCGGAATCTTAGTATTATCTCCACACGCCATCTCTGGAAAGTAAGGGAAATAAAATAAAGATTGCAATGGTTTCCCCTGTTCTAGTAACCCATAGCAACCAATCAGATATTTGCTTTCATGCAGCAACCATAAAATGATACCTGCTGATTAGGTCTTAACATTTACTAGACCTGGTACAAAAAAAAAAAATCATATTATATTCCCTTAGATCTGTTCATATTTTTATGGATTCACAGAATGAGCATTTTCAAGGAATGGTTTCATTGTTATATATTTAGTAAAAGGTTTTTTTTTTTTTTACATCTTAGCAGAAGTCTGTATTAATACACATTTGATGTTTCTATTTTTTTTTTCTTTGCAGGGGCCGGTGTCTTTTTCCTTTCTTGCGCAGAAGGTGATCAGATCAGTTTTCTCTTTGACTGCATAGTTCGTGGCATTTCTCCAACCAAAGGGCCTTTTGGGCTGCGACCCGTCCTTCCAGGTCAGTTGGGAAAGGATAGAAAATACTCTGATTCTTATATCCTGCCAATAGGATATATTTATTTCTACAACGTAGTATAATAATGGCATGTGGGCCTATAAGGTATGTCCAGCCAAAAATAATAATAAAAAATGTAATTTTGCAATGCATGCCATGGTTTAGCAACAGTAAGAAGAAGAATATCTTGGCTGGAGCAAAGCTGATTTCTGATACATTAGGGGCCATTTAGTTTGTTCAATTCAGGGTGAAAAATGCAAAAATAGGGTGCAACCTGCCATGTTTTTGCATTTTGCACCTTGATTTTCAGCCTAGATGAATTTCCGCCTGTCTCTTTGCTCTGTTTCAAATACATTTTCAAACTGTCAGGAAAAGGTTTCTGGATAATACAGCTGATAAATCTAAACCATATCTCCATTATTGTGTAATGATCCTCTAACATAAAGTCAGGAGGAGGTGTAATCTTGAAATACCATATGTATTGTATCGCTTGGGCATTGTCAACAGGTGGCCCTCTTTCTATAGAGGGATAATCTTCTAATATAACCTCTATTTTCCACAAATATAGAAGGGTGCAGTGCCACATGCATTAACTGGGACTTGTCAGCCGGAATGCTCAGGACCTGGGGTTTCCTGGATATGGGGCCTTTCCATAATTTGTATCTACTAAAACCTCATTTAAAAATTAAGAAAATGCAATAGGCTTCTTTTGCCTCCAATAAGGATTAATGATATCTTCGTTGGGAATACATACAAGGTACTGTGTTATTACTACAGAGGAAAAGGAGACAATTTAAAAAAATTAGAATTAGTTGCTTACATTGAGTCTATTCAGAGATTTCTAGATAATGGGTTTCCAGATAACTGATCCTATACCTGTATTCCATTTATTTTACTAGTCTTGGTTACCGAGGCATATGCACTTAGAGTACTGTGCACAGATGTTATACAAATTGACATAATTATATTTATAATTATTAAGTGGAGGTTCTGCAGAGCTAAGCATCAAATATAATTCATGGACTACAGCGAAGCTCTGAGTATTTGGAAAATGTTAATGAAAATGTTACCATGGTTGTTTATATTCATCACGCCATACAGGTACAGGGAAACATCCTTTTCATTTAAAAACCTTATAAATGCATTTATTTTGTTCAAAATCTATATTAAACTGCAGCTTATCACTCAGGCTTCCAGGAAATCGTTCAAACTGTCAAAAAGTTGACGTCACAAACTCAGCTTGTTTTTCAAACGACATTATAGTCATATTTTTAATAGCACATATTTATGACAACAAGATAATGTACGGCTTAGGGAACTGATGCATCTTTGATTGGGGATGATTGTGTCAAGTCAACCTGACCTCTCTACTATTCTTTCTCCCATTCATCCTTCATGGAATCATGGGGCAAAATGAGACGGAGAAGGAATGATGGCTTAAAGTGCCAGCCAAGATCTAAAGAGCATTTCTCTAGATAATTACAAACTAGCAACTGGGAGCTGGTGATGGATTCACAGGGCTGGAAGTGGAGACTTTATAAGTCCTATAATGAGGAATAGTATGCTACCTTATAACAAAACATGTGTTTACATGTTTAGTAACCAAGCAATGGCGATCTGGGTGGCTTTCCCACCAGCATTCTTCCGCCGATGCTGTGGCTTTGTGCCTCTGCAATTCATTTTATCACTTCCAAAGTTTCATACACCAGATGGTAGTAACAACAGGCTATTACTACTACTAGTAGCTGGATGGTATTGCTATAACATCTCAACTCAACTAAAATATATGCATAAAATTACATTTTTATTTGTCACTGTCATGAGTCACAACTCTAGGAATTCTACAGCAAATAAGTGTTTACTCCAAAGGTTCACCTCACCCTAACATGCCTTGAGGCTGCCTCCCACATCGCTAAGTTAAACACCGTATTGGAGCAGTTTTTTTTAGTATGGGAATCTCTGTTTTAAAGGTCATTGTACATTTAGTTGAATCGTCGCAAGTGAGCTATGTAGAATTGAAGAGTGACTAGATCTGCTTGCCCAATACAACATAAGGCTGAGATACTGTGGGAACAGGGGCAAGTATCTGGGCCCAAAGGGAGCACAGTTGTGCTATTGTGGTGTGGTGGGCCAACTGAAGTGTGTTATTATTGGTGCTACTGGGCACTGGGACACAAGGCAGGGTAAAAGGGAACCCTGTACTTAACCTGTACCCTGAATAGGGCTCCTGCCTTGCACATCCCAAATAACACACAGGCAGGGGCACCAACATATGGCTCAAGTGGCACCCTACCATTTTGTATCAGCACTGAAAGCAGAGTGATTGTTCAAGGTGCAAATAAGCATTTGTGCTTGTTTTTGAACTGTAAATCCTTTTGCAAAAGAACCTTCATTTGTATTCTTCACATTTTTTTAAAAACAGTTTTTAAATAAAATGTTTTATTGCATTGTATTTTCCATATTCAAGTACTATTGCAAACTGCTAGAATGGACACAAAATTGAGTGCATATTGCTGCTTTTCTTAAAGGTAAATGCAGAGTTTTAATATCTTAAAACTCTTCCACTCCTTGCACCCCATTGGATGTTTACACAGGGCTGGATTTACCTAGCAAAGGGAATTGGCACACAGGAAATTGAAAGTTCTGAACCAATGTGGGTGTACTTGGGCAGCTTCCTGACACCCTAGGCCCGGGCCTAGGTGGCCTCTCCACAAATCCAGGCCTGTGTTTGCAGGAGCCATTTGCTATCCCACCATACCACCACCACCCCTGTTGCTCACTACACCAGTCATTTATTCATTGTGCCCTATCTTTTCTACACCCTGGCTCATGTGTAGGGCATTAGAGGATTTCTTTTGTCTTTATTTTGCTTCCTTGTACATTTTTAAAGGAAAACCAAACCCATACTTTGAAAAAAACCCTCCCCCCCCCCATAGACCCCACTCCCCCCAGCCTACTTGCTACCCCGGTCAAATGCCCCTAACTTTTTTCAGTTGGAGCTATTTCCCAGTTCTGGACAACCGGCATGCACTAAAACTTGCAGGAATCAGGGAAGCGCCAAAAGAAGACACAAAGATTACCAAAGAAGATGACGCCCATGAACTCTGATGCCTGAAAAGTTAGGGGCATTTGCGTGGGGTAGCAAGTAGGCTGGGGTGGGAGCGGGGAGGTGTGTCTATGGGGAGGATTTTTTAAAATATGGGTTTAGTTCTCCTTTAATAATAAGTGACCACTTCAAGCAATTTCATCATCTTTAATAAAGACATATATACGACCTATATGAACCCGCCCTTTTCAAATTGACCTAATCGTAAGAGTGTTAACAAAGTTTCGCTAGGAAGAAAGTAACGCTAGCAAAGGTTTGCTATGAAATTCTTGCGCTGATTCATTTTTGTTGGCGAAACTTTACCAGCGTTCATCTGCCAAGATGTAGCTTTGCATTTTGATGAATAAGTGTGTGCACTGCGAATTAACATCTCTTGAAGTTGAGCAAAGTGTGGCGGAGCCTTCCAAGGCGAAAATTTGCCCTTTAGTAAATTTCTCCCAAAGTGTGTTAATTAAACATTGGTATCGAAATAAGATTTACATCACAGCTTCAATCGCTTGACATAGCATGTAGAATAAATGGTGTTGGCTCATAAGTACCAGACTGATGTTTCTGGGTTCCAGATGATTCAGTGAGGGACAGCAACGTGCAAACACACTTGTTGTCTATTAGAAGTACTTCTTAAAAAATAAAAAAAATAAAAAACTACCGGACTTTTAGAATTATTTCTATTAGATATACCATGACATGGATGAATGAAAATCTTCATAGTTACACTAGTTGCTGTGGTGTTTATACAAATGGCCTGCAGACCAAACACAACAGTTGCCAATTGACCAGCATCTAAAAGGGTAATGGCACAGCATGCCTTGTTCTGTTCTGATTTTACATGCATCATTATCCCTGAATTGTATCAAATACATATAGGTAAATATTTCTCTTTCAAATCCTTTCCCTTGAGCTGCCATTTTGCGGTACTCTTTGTATCACTCACTGATCACCTGACAGGAAGTAATGTCCTAACTGCAACAGGAAGTGTGGGAGTAAAAGCCTTGCCTTTATGCATTCACTGGCAGATATAAAAATAGCATGTACTCTATGTATGCCCTTCTCACGCACCTTTATAAATAGGTGCCACTAAGCAGAATGTATACATTAGATGCCGTACATGTGATGGTATGCGAGAGCGTGTAAGGCTGTAATAGAAGTAGGCAGGCAACATGTTACCCAAATCAATGAACAACTGAACATTCCGGGAGAATTACCACGTACTAAAATAGTGCCTGGTAAAAGAGAAACTTGAAGAGTTTAATTTCATTTGCCGTCTGATTCAGGCATTCCTAGGGATGCGCCATTAAAAAACATTTTATTTGTGGTTGGCACAGCGTGTTCCCAAGTCATAAAGGGGAATGTTTTGTGAGTTTTAATTATCAGCTTCTTAAACGTTACCGCACACCTTTATGCATCAGTAGGTACCTCTTGCCACCGAGCTGAAACTCACATTTGTTTTTTTTCATTTCCACTTGCTTATTGTCTACATTTGCTCTGTGTTATAGATTAAAGTCTCCATCTACTAAATAGTGATAACAAGCACCACTCGTTTAGCACATTAAATTGTGAGTTATTAGGGTTGATGTACTACACCCTGGACATAACAGCAAATCCTGCCACTCCTTCACACCCATCTTCACTCCTGCACCCTTGCTCTCCCCACCACCTCCTGGTCCAAATTTTTGAAAAATTTTTTGTGTCAAAACTCAAAAATTCGAATTTGAAAGCACCAACTCTAAAACCAGCCAAATTCATTTACAAGTCAACCGCAGAGGTCAGTTAACCTATCTGAAGATATTAATTGCCTTCTTGACATTTTTTTTTTTGGAGAAAAACTGGAATCGAGTTTCATCCAAATTTAAATCGAGGTTTCGGGTCAGTAAGAGTCGTTCAAATTTTAGACGTTTAAGTTTTTTCTTAAAGGAGAACCAAACCCCTTTATGCTTAAAATCCCCTACCCTACATTGTAAAGGTACAACTTTAATAACAAAGAAAATTTCTATACACACTAGATTAGAAATTCTTGTGTTGTTTACAGCTTTTGTAAGTAGAAACACAGATAAAAACAACCCTGCATATTTATAAATTGGGATTTGTTTTCCAGATCCTAACTTCAATCCGGCCTATATGGAGGAGCGAGTGGCCCATGAAACTCTGCAGCTGGAGAAACGGCTCAGTTTGCTGTCTCATCACAGTTTGGGAGGTAAAATGGTACCTTGCCCCCCCCCCCAGTTATCATCATTCACTTATAAAGTGCCAGGCAGTTTCTATAGTGCCACAGGGAGGATGACAAAGACTATTGGCAAAGTGTGTCCTCCTATAAAGGGGAATTAAACCATATATTTATAAATGTCACAAAGTCGGAGAGCTTTATTTACACAGGTATGGGATCCCTTATCCAGAAACCCATTACCCAGATTTCTTTGAATTACAGGAAAGTCATAGACTACATTTTAATCACATAGTGATCATTTTTAAAACGTATTATTTATAAATTCTTTCCCTTTTTCCTGTAATAGGAAGAGCGTACCTTGTACTTGATCCAAACTAAGATTTAATTAATCCTTGCTGGAGGCAAAACAGTTCTATTGCGTTTAATTAATTTTTAAATATTTTTTTTGGGCACCTATTTATGGAGTTTATTTAGGAGGGAAACTAGAAAAAAGAATTTTTAGAGATTTTTATTTTGTCAGTGGCATGTCTCTGAAGATGTTTATTGACATCTGATCTGCACTGGTTTTCGTGCAATATTTCTTAAACAGGAGTCCGCACTCAGGTCGTGTGCAGCAAAATTAGGAATTTTATTCAACTCTTCGGCTGAGTAAAAATCACTAATTTTGCTGCACACGACCTACAAGTGCGGACTCCTGTTGTTTGATAGTATGATCAGGTATGGGACCTATTATCTGGAATGCTCGGGACCTGGGGTTTACTGGATAACAGATCTTTATGTCTTTCTGTAATTTGGATCTTCATACCTTAAATCTACTAGAAAATCATGTAAACATTAAATAAACCCAATAGGCTGGTTTTGCTTCCAATAAGAATTAATTATATCTTAGTTGGGATCAAGTACAAGCTACTGTTTTATTATTACACAGAAAAAGGAAATTATTTAAAAAAAATTGGATTATTTGATTATAATGGAAGACAGCCATTCTGTAATTCTGGGCTTTCTGGATAACAGGTTTCTGGATAAGGGATCCAATACCTGGACCTGCACCAAGGCATATTTTCAGTGCTCTGTGTGCACCGGACTATATTTTTGTGTATATATATTTATATATATATATATATATATTTAAATATAAATATATATATATATATATATATATATATACAGTATATACACTGTATAGGGATGCAAATTACAGATATACCCCTTATCTGGAAAACCCCAGGTCCCAAGCATTTAAGAATAAATTTGAAAGGGAATTTTTCATGAACGCTGACTACTGCCCTAATGCAGATAACCTTTGTACTGTTCAGGAAAAGTATTCCATAAATTGAAAATCTTACATTTCAAGAGTTGGTGGTGGGGGATATTGCATATTTTTTGAACTACAGTCTATGGTAAAATATAATTTCAGGGAAAACTTCTTCAATATTTATGGGAGCTGCCATATTTCTTGCTATGCTGAGCTAGAATATCATTCAATTATCCTTTGATGCCACAAAACAGTGGCTAAATATCTGATTTATCCAGCAATACATTCTTTAAAGGGGAACTAAAGTCTAAAATAAAATAATGCTAGAAATGCTGTATTTTGTATACTAAACATAAACATGAACTTAGTGCACCAGAAGCCTAATCAAACAAATGATTTATGCTTTCAAAGTTGGCCACAGTGGGCTGTCATCTTGTAACTTTGTTATATATCTTTGCAAGACCAAGACTGTGCACATGCTCATTGTGATCTGGGCTTCAGTTGGGAGGTTAAGCTAAAGGATCTTCACACATTATCAAGACAGCACAAGTCAAATAATATCTGCAGAAGCAGAAAGACTGATTAATAATCACAATATGCAGACTGCACTGGGTCTGCAGATACAAATCTCTACACAGTCACTGGCTGCTCTACAGGGAAACAAACAAAGCTGCTCAAGGTCAGGGAAGTAAGGTGAGGGGATCTCCCCTCTGCTGTTTGAAAGTATGATCGTTTCCCGGCAGAGCAGTTTGGGAACGTCTGAAGTTTCTGCAGCTGTCAGAGCAAGTAAATGAAGGGAGAATTTCACTGAATACAGTCAGGGTTCTTATAAAAACAGTACACATTTTTTAATTAAAGTATATTGGTGTTAGATTTCTTTTTCATTAAAGAAAAAATGGGATTTAAATTTTTTGCCTTTATATCCCCTTTAATAGCCATGTCGCTTGCATGGGAGTACCCAGCCTGAAAAACCATACACACCTACTATTGCATGGAACTTCCATAAATATTTATAGTGCATTTATCTTTTCATCTTCCGGGGGGGGGGGGGGGGGGGGAATGAAATAGGTTGGCAGTGCATGGATGCACTTATTGACCAGAATATAACTAATAATAATGTGCCGTGTATATTTAGAGCCCATTACACCATAACAAGATTATTATATTTCCTATAGCCATTGCTCATGTGCTGTGCTGTCCTGCTCTGCCCTTTTAGCAGCACATGATTCTGACAAATCTGATATTTAGCATAAGCTCTCCCCAGGGATATGTATGGAACTTGATCATGCATGAATATCAGAACTCCCTTCAAATCATATGGATCCTCATGAATGAGTAATGGAAATTCCCATAATCCAGAATAATGTCAGTTTGCTCAGTTGCCACATCTTTTATTCATTGCTGCCGCTGGAAAGGTTAAAAGTAAAATGCACTTTCTCCGTATGTAGGGTTGGTCTTCCATTTATTTGCTCTTAAACAGAAAGTAAAATACTATGGGATACCTTACTGGCTTCACAAAACATATTCTCTGTAGAACCTGATTTGTACATTTGAATGAAAGCTGCCATGTTGCTTGCTTTGGTTGAAACATGCCACAAAACATTCCACACTTCATCTTGCTGTTAAATGAAAGTCTGCAAAGTCATGTACCAACCTCTGCTTCTCTGTGTAAATACATGTGCTTTCTCTTTATCTTTATCCCAAACCAACACACTAAAGGAACCCTGAAACTACCACCATGCCCATGAGTTATAGGGTACCCTAGCATCCAAGCATGCACATAATTTATCAGAGAGGGTTTGAAGGCCACACTGGTGTTCCCTACAAGTAGCCTGAAAGTTAAGAGCCAGTGGCATTACTGGGCCCCATAGTAAATTCAGTTTAGCCCCCAAAGCATTAATAAGTTGACCTATTCTGCCAAGATATATTGAAACTGCTCATTAAGTGGGGCCTTACTCTCTAAAATTCTGGGCACCCCTGAAAGTGCAGGTTCTACGTCCTCTGTAGTAACTAAGAACATATATGGGAGTTTTTTTAATGGTGTCAATATGTGCTCAATTTTGCATCCAAGCAAGCACTTTGCACTTTCCTTTCATAAATAAGCCTTTATATATTTGCAAACACCACTATAGCATTTGCTGCTCCATCTGCTGGGGTACCAAAAGTGGATTAGAAGTGGTGCCCCCTGGGACTGCACAGCCCAATGATATTTAACCCATGATGTCATCTTCTGGATTCTGCATTCTGGATTAAAGTCCACTGGTATTTGTTGCTGCAGTGGTGATTGTGAAGAAATGTTTCTATACAGGGTATCTTGATTCCGTTTATTGAGTTATGTAAAAATGTATATCATGCGATAACAACATAGGAGTTATTTAGAAAATAGCCTTATGTTCCAATCTTATTAAAGAAGGCACCCGGGGCCTTTGCAAATGACCCCACATGTTTTTAAGCAGCTTCCTCAATTTTAGTCCTGTCTATGTATCTATTTGTCAGTCTGTATATCAGTCCACAGCATTGATTTTGTTTTTACGTAATTTATCCCAGGGGACGACAGAAGTTTGTCCAGCTCTTCCTCAGACACCAGCCATTCAGATGCCAGTGCTGGGAGCAGGCTTACCATTTGGCCAGAGGCTTCTTCAGCTTCGTCAGCCAGTACTTCAGCAGAGAGTCATGGAACGGCAGCAGCAAAGGGCATTCACCTCCGGGACGAAAGAGCTTTTGCTGAGGCTCACCGTACTGCTAAACCTCCTCCTAAACCCGTACAGTCTAGGCAGCTGCAGGAAATAGGCCGCCAAAGCTCCTCCGACAGTGGCATAGCGACGGGCAGCCACTCTTCCTACTCTGGGAGCTTTTCATCTTATGCTGAGAGCTTGGACATATGCCATGGTGAAGAGTTTGGTTCATTGCTTAGCTTGCCTTTGAACTTAGCTGCAGATCAGAACGTATGTACTTGCCAGCCCGTTGATTCACATAGAGGCTCCGAGTATCAGATTCCTGGCTCTGTCAGACATCTATATGACACACCCCGAAGTGTATTACATGCAGCTGCTAGAGATACTCTTCCCAAGAGTTCAGATTCCACGTTATCCCAGGACCATTCACAAGCAACTCATGGCATTACCGATGCTAAGCAATTGCTAGCACAGATGGAGACAAAAGCCACCAGTGAACAAGGCCACGACCAGAGTAGACACCTTTCCTTGCATCAAGAGAGCAAGGACTCGGCTGATGAAACCTATGTGGATTTTGTTCCAAAGTGGACAACTACAGAATCACAACCGCAGATGGCTGAGCCAAAGAGCACAGATTTGGCACCACCATCTGCTGGAACACCATCCGACACTTGTGAAATTTGCAGCCCCCAGCCTGGGATTACAAGAGCGCTTTTTGCATCATGCCCAGTCTGTGGAGGGCTAAAGGTAAATAATCAGTAACTCTAGTAACAACCTGTAGTTATAATATTAAAATCAAAGATCTGATTGAATGGGGGATACAAGATTAGGGCAATCTTTGCTGTGTACGTTTTCCTGTCTGTCTGTCTCAAACCTTCTACTTAATAATCATTGAATTTGAATTGTTTGCATTGGAAATGAAATATCTATTTTATATTTGTCATGTGGGAAACAAAATAATCTTAATATTATACTTCATTCTGCCAATGATCCCTTTGGGAACGAATTTGCATAGTAATGTATGGAACCTTCACATGCAAGGGCAAAAAGACAGTTTATTTCCATAGATGAACAGAATCGTGGCATTCTATCACTCTCTAATGACTGGAGTTAATATAGATATTTATTTTAACTAGACCCCAGATTGAATTGGTAACAAGGGTATAACTACAATGGGTTTGCACTGCATCAGGGACCTGGGACATATTTCAGCGCAGAAGATAAAAATATAAACAACTTATTGAACAAGTGCATGGGGATAGGGTTAAAATGAACTAGAAATTTTAAATTTATATTCAGTATTCAGATAAAACTCCTGTTTTTACCCCTCCCCCACAATTTTGACATGAGCCAAGACATACCTGAAACAACAACAGTGTATACCTGACTTGTAGGAACCATTTCCCAACCTTCTTTAAAGTCACATGCAACCCCATCCTCGCCATGTTCCATTGTGAAGTGAGAGTTACTGTAGATTCTGGGACTTGGACTCTGCTTTCCCTAGTGGGTCTGTAGAAAGCAAAAGCAGAGGGACTTCAAGTCCCAGAATCCCTCACTTCTCAAACAAGACTAGAAAGGGGTTATATAGATACAAAACTTTGCCAGGAAAAGGTGGCTAGGTCCTATAGAAGTCAATGGGAGCTGCGCTGATCTTATTGGACCATATTAAATCAGTTCAGAGTTTTAGAGGTTTTCAGATTTTTTCACTAGGATTGTTTTGCATCCAATAAGGATGAATTATGTTTTAGTTGGGATAAATGACAAGGTTCTGTTTAATTATTACAAAGTAAAAGGAAATCATTTAAAAAAAATGTAATTATTTGATTATAACTGAGTCTAACGGAGATGGCATTTCTCTGGCACTGCAGGTTGTTCTGTTCTGCCACTATTCACAGCTGGCATGGAGTTCTTCTGGCTGAATGCAAACAACAGTTCTGATTTATAACAGAGCGTTTTGTTTTCCTCTCATAGGTCCCATGCCTATTATTTTTTGAGTTCTTTGACCTAAGTATTGTGTTCTTTACTCTGGGGGTATAATTGCTTGATGACCACTCTTGGGTAGGGCAGCCTCAGCCTGAATTTTTTTTTTGAGGTCTTCAGAAGTTTCTCTGAAACCGACATGATTTATCTAAGGGGCACATTTGATAAGGGTCAAAGTGAAAATTCGAATGAAAAAAAATTAGAATTTCAAAGTAATTTTTGGCTACTTCAACTATCGAATAGGCCAAAATTCGATTAGTAACATCTCTTTAAAATATTTGAATTCGACACTTTGCCACCTTAAACCTGACAAATTGCTATTTTAGCCTATGAGGGACCTCTTGCACACTTCCCAACTGTCCCTTTTTTGGAGGGACAGTCCCTCTTTTGACAGCTCAACCTGCAGTTCCTCATTTGTGCTGGAAAGTCCCTCTTTCCTCTGCCCTGAACAGCCAGAAAAAGAAACAAAGTTTCTAACTTAATTGGCTTTTGGCAGAGAGCCCAGAACAGCTAACAGGTGCAAATAAGATGCTTTGTAACACTTTTGAGATAAGAAAATAAGTAAGTAAGTAATTGTAACAGGAGAAATATTTTCAAGCTTTCATAATCAGCCAAATTTTGTAAAATGAACATGGTAATTAGGGGGTATTGTCACAAAATGGGCTTGGATTTTTCAAGTGTATAGGATTAGAAACCTTAAATTCTTTCAAGAAGATAGGCTTTAAAACTTGAATTTATTGAGTTTTCAAGCAAAAACCAGCGTCTAACACCCCAATACACCCAACAATTGCGAAGGCAAAAACATCCTCAGATGGTTAAAGGGACCTCTGCCATTGACTTTTACATGAATTCCAGGTTTTGGCTGGAGTATTTTTAGTATTTGGATTTTTGATACTTTTGGGCATAATAAATCTCTTTTTTTAGAAAAATCAAAACTCGGCCTTTATGAAATAGACCCCTAATATATTGTCTCCCACCACTGTGGAAATGCCTTTCCTGGTCACTACGCCTCAGGTTCCACGGCCTTGCTGGGTGGTAACAGTGTAAAGGTGGCCATAGATGTAACAAACTTTTGGAAACCAAACATTTATTGATGAGTCGTCACATATAACAATAGAAACAATAGAACTCTACGTGTATCTGACAGTTTAGTAGTAAACACATTGGCCGATGTTCAGGAACCTTCAAAGTCACCCTATTTTCTGACTTGGCTGATCAACGAGCTGACCGATATCCAAGTGTTTTGCAGATGTTCTCCACCATGCCTGCACCGAATACTGTACGAAATGAAGTACGATAATATCTGTGCGGCTACGGCCACTTTAAGCATGCTGTTTAGATTTAGTCTGGGGAGGAATTTTGAAATTCTGTCATAACCCATGCTTGCACTCAGTAGATAATGCTACTAAATTCTGTTACTTACAGGTACGTATTAATTAGGCTTCAATTTACATGTTACAAGCAAAGTATTTTCCTTATTTACAAACCTTTACAAAACAGAGGGTTTGGAGTAGGTACAATAGGGGAATGTGCTTATGGAGTTGATGGGAGCAGTGAAAAAACCCATAAATTAATGGACATTACAGAATTGTTGCTTGGACCAGTCATTCTATTAGTAGCAAAGTAACAGACATATACATATATATCTAATTTGTAGATTTATAATATAGAAAAGCACAAACACCCATCCACACTGGGCAACCATTAGTGAATTATTAATTTACCATTTATTCCTTTGTGTTGGCTTAAAGGAGAATTCAACCCCACCACAGGTAGACCCCCCTCCCTCCACCACCCCAGCTTAACTGCCCCCCTCCTTGGGAAATGCCCCTAACTTTTTACTTACCTTCAGTGCAGATTCAGGCATCTGAGTTCAAGGCATATGTATATCTACTTTGCTTGTAATATGTTTTTTCAAGTTTTTATCAAATTTTTTCTACAGTTACCTAACCAGGTCATAATAATTTTGGGTGTTGTTAGACTACTTGCTGTTGAGCCATGACCACTAACTATCTATCGACTCTAAACCACTAGCAGGTACGGTAGCGACATAGAGGGGCAAATTTACTATTATTCCCCAAAATGAGCTCGACCAAATTCGTAATTCGATAAGCATTCGACCATCGAATGCTTATCGAATTGTTTTAGGCTATCATTTTGCTCGCAATACGATTTCTTGATGAATTCATACGATCGGACACCGATCGTTCAATTTCACGAAAAAATCTTGAAATTTCCTTCGAGCGTCCGAAAAAGTTGTACGATTCGAACGATTGAACGCTCCGATTGTACGAATGGTATTCGAGCAGGACTTAGCCTCAGAAGCTTATGGGGAGATTCCCATAGGCTTCTATTACAATTCGGTAGGTTCAATCTAGAGAAGTAGGCAGTCGAATAACTTTAAAATTTTGATTCCTTCGTTTATCGAATGATTGAATTATCATATATCCGATCATTCAATATATTCAATATTCGATGATCGAAGAGGCCAAATTTGCATATCCGATTTCACGAAAAATTTGTACGATCGGTATTCGATCGAACTTCAATCATTTCACGTGAATTTCGTAAATCGGCCCCAGAATATGTGATCCATAGTCATTCAGTCAGTATAGATGCTTCATGTCTTGATTTCTCTTGCCTTTGATTCATCATCAAATCCACTGTCTCAATAAATGAAAATTTTATTATGATTACCAATTACCTTCATTTCCTTCAAAACAGATTTTATTTCCATGTTTTATGGAACATTTTAACAGTTTGGGGGTCTCTGACTGACAAAGCTTTTATTATATTGTGGGAGTATTCTGATAAAGTAGTGGGAGGGAGTGCTTTCTTGGTAGTATTGTGTGCCGGTGCTTGAATTCCATTGAGATGTGTATCCTATGGGTATAGCTTAGCCCAGATCAGTCTGGGTCTCTTCTTGTAACCATTATAATTTTATAAATATATATATATATATTTGCTTTTAGGGGGCTGCAGCTTCACAGATGGGGATGTTACCCAACACATCACAAGGTAGGTTAAAATGTATACATCGTTTTTTAACATCAATTTTTAAAAATGATTCTATAATGTCACTTCTTTTTCCATACAGTAAGACAATAATTCATTATACTGCTTGTTTGGGGCGTATACTAATAAAATAATAATAGGGACCATTACAAAGACCCCAGACAAAAAAAGAGTGTGCCCTAGTGCTCATTTGGATTCATTCTGTGCGGGGTCTGCACTCTGCACCTCATGATGGATAAAAGATCTGCTGTGAGTTGGCAGACACAAGCCAGCCCTATTTTACCACCTGTCGTAGTGCCTACATGCTTCCCCCAAATGCCCTTCATGAATACAGCTATTATTTTGCCATAAAGAGTAGGGTGCAAAGTGTAAAATCCTAGTGGATTTCTCTTGTTTTTTTGCACATAACTTAAGAGTGTTACTCTTGATAAGTTTAGGGGGGTATACAAATCCTATGAAGGGCCACATCTTATCTGCAATTGGTTAGCCCTGCTACAATATAATACTATAAAAATAACTTTAATTTATGGCTTACCTTAAAGTAGAATGCAACCCAAACCTTAAAAACCGCCTACCCCCAAACCCTACCTAGACCCTCTTCCCTCCCAGCCTACCTGGTACCTGGGACAAATGCCCCTAACTTTTTACTAGGGATGCACCAAATCCAGGATTCGGCCAGGATTTGGTCTTTTTCAACAGGATTCAGATTTGGCCGAATCCTTCTGCCCAGCCAAACTGAATCCGATCCCTAATTTGCATATGCAAATTAGGGGCGGGATGGAAATTGCATGACTTTTTGTCACAAAACAGAGAAGTAAAAAATGTTTCCCCCTTCCTACCCATAATTTGCATATGCAAATTAGGGTTTGGATTTGGTATTCGGAAGAATCTTTCTCTAAGGATTCGGCGGAATCCAAAATAGTGGATTTGGTGCATCCCTACTTTTTACTTGCCCCTCTGTGCAGATTCTGTCCTTGGGAGTTCACAGCAGCCATCTTTTTTGCTCTGGTAATCTTCAGAAGCAGACTGGCGTTTCAGCGCATGCGCAGTTGGAGTAATATTCCTGTCCGGAAAACTGCGCATGCACTGAAAGTGACAACATTTTCCGAAAATATTTCATTGTGTCCATTGCTGTAACCAAATCTAATTCATTTCCAGAACTCAGCTTTATTTGCATAATAATTTCAGCACAGGGTGTTGTACTTATGTTCTCCCACTGTGTGCCATGATCTTGGAGAATCTAATACTATCCCTGCATGCGAGAAGTAGTGTAACCCAAGCATTTGCACCGGGGCATAAAAACATTGTGCTGCAGGACTTTTAGGGGGTTATATATCAAAATGCAAATTTTTTGGATTATTTTATTAAAAAAAAGTCTGACCAAACTAGAATTCATGATTTGACCTTATTTATTATTAAAAACAAAAGCTTGAATTAATTGGATCGGGGAAAAACTTTGAGCAAAAACCTGAATGATTTTGTTCCCAAATTGCTCGATTTTGTTGTGCTTTTTCCTGAAAAGCCTGGATTTTTGCCGGAAAAGCCTGATTTTGGGCTAACTGCAGCACATACCACAGAAAATTCCAAATAGGAGACGGACCACTCCCATTGACTTATATACAACCTCGGCAGGTCTGAGATTGCAGATTTTTGGATTCTGTCTTTTCGTTGTCACAGGAATAAATCTTTAAATAATTCAAGTTTTTCCCCCACTAAAAATAGCAGTGTGACTTTAATAAATAACCCCCTTAGATTTATACTATTGCTTGCTCGCTCACGGAACATACTAGTAATATATATATTTATATTATTTTCTTACTGATCCTTCAGGTGCTACATCTGCATTAGCAGGAGCCCCTAAACCTCCTAAGGGTCAGACACTTGTACTTGGTGCAGGTAAGTCTTACAATATGAGTCTGAAACATAATTACATTACAGTTGCTTTTTTTTTAACTACCTTCCCTCCTTTCCCTTTCCCTTTGCCTACTTCTTATTCAGTTTGCCTTTTTTTAAAACAATACTATTACATTGGAAGACTGCCTAACCCCAGCCATAGGTTAAAGGAAATGTGAAAAATACAATTTTCAATAATGAAAGAAAATGTAAAGCTTAGCAATGGTCCAGTATAACGTAAAGGAGTTGTTCATCTGTAACACTTGTTGACTATGTTATAGAATGCCAATTCTAAGCAAATTTCGATTGGTTTTTCATTATTTTCATTTCAGTTTATTTCATTCTTCTTCTTTTTATTACTCATCTTTCTATTCAGGCCTCTCCTATTCATATTCCAGTCTCTTATTCAAATCAATGCACGGAGAGCTGCTGAATACAAAGATAAATAACTCAAAAACCACAAATAATAAGAAATGAAAAGCAATACTGAGGGGCAGATTTGCTAATGGTCGGATTTCGAACAGAAAAAAATTCGAAATTCGACCATCAAATTTTTTTTAAGGACCTTTTCGATCGAACATATAAACAAACAGCAGGTCAGAAATGGTGAGTTTTTGGATTCAGGCTTTTTAGTGCACCGGGCTTTAAAGGAGAAGTAAACCCCTCCCACGCCAGCCCCCACCCCTTGTAGACCCCCCTCCCCTGCTCCCCCCGGCCTACCTCTCCCCTGGGGCAAATGCCCCTAAGTCGCTACTTACCCCAATGTGCAGGTCCCCTCCAGCCAGGTTCCCAGGCACCATCTTCTACAGCCACGTCTTCTTCCTTCGGCATGCGAAGTAGGATGCATTTGCCGGTTTGTACTACTGCACATGCGCCAAAAGTTCACGAAGTTCAATCTAGTACAATCCGACAAATGCATCCTACTGCGCATGCGCCACCAAGCACTGACGGAAGAAGAAAGAAGACGGTGCCCTGGAACCTGGCTGGAGGGGACCTGCACGTAGGGGTAGGCCGTGGGAGAGGAGGGAGGGGGCCTACGGGGGGTGGGTGGGTGGGAGTTAGTATGGGAGGGGTTACTTCTCCTTTAAGAAGAAAAAAAAACTAAAAATTTTTGTTTTGCCCCAAAAAGCCCTACCGGAGTTTAGTGAATAACCCCCTTTGTATCAAAAATAGGTATCGAACAAATCATTTAGAAATGAGGGCTGGCAATATTCTAAGCAATCATTGTAGAATTGTAGAAGAGAAGTCTTTTACTTAGGGGATTCTTCAAATTCTACTTTTAAATTCTCAATAGAATTATAAACTATTAGGAATTATCCAGAGTAACCACTGCCATTATATTTTACTGATTTGAGTAAATAACGAATGTAAAGGCTTCTCAGCGAGTTACTGAGCACTCAGAATAGAGTGTGAGGCTGTAGAGAGACAGACAAAAATGCTGACAAACTGAATGTGAAAAAGACATCTAACTAAATGACTAACATGAGACACAGGCCAAAGGGGCAGGGTTTTTCCCCCCAAGAAAATCAATAACAAATCCAGGCCAAATCATTACCTTCCAAATTACTCAGCGCAAATCATCAAGTCATTTATGTCAGAAACTAATAAATTAGCAAGAACAACTTCCAACTGGAAAGTAGGCCAAGGATATGATTAAAAACAACACATATCAATTGCGACATTAAAATACCTTCACTGGGAAGTTTGCCAAAAAATTTACCTAAACCATAAAGAATACAGAAAAAGCATGAGGGACATGTGAAAGTCTCTTATTGACAAGGACCTCCATTAAGAATGAGAACTCAAAGGGCCACTGTAGTTTACTGTTTCCATCTATGCAGGTTATGAAGCACCTAGGGGTATATTCATCAAAGAGTGAAGTTAAGAGTGAAGTTCCGCCACTAGAGGGAAATTCCGCAGCTCTCCATTAATTTCTATGGTAATTTTGAAGGCGTATTTATCAAAGGGTGAAATTTCATCCATTGATAAATACGCCTTTAAAAATCCCATAGAAATGAATTGAGAGCTGTGGAATTTCTCTCTAGTGGCGGAACTTCACACTTGATACAATATACTAGATGAATCTACCCCCTAGTGTATTGGCCCTGCAATGGATAATTTTATGTGCATGCTTATTTGACTAGTATTAACATTAGACTATACCCCATGGTCCACTAGACCCCAACTGGACTATTTTAAAGGAACAGTAACATTAAAAAAATTAAAGTGTTTTAGAGGGCATCCGTCACCCCATCAAAATCCTATTTTATCACATTAGCCAAGCAAATTGAATTGTAATTACACTATATATATTATTTTAATCTTGTTCTCTTCAGTCTGGGAATTCATAATTATAGCAAGCAGGCAGGAGCCATTTTGTGGACACCGTTATTAAGGCAAGCCTTGTATCATCTCAGAATCTTGTTTGTGCACCAGAATGGTGACGAAAAGTTAAAAGGTGATGAAAGTGCCTTTGAGCACTTGTTTATTCTGTGGCAGATCAATCTACATTAATCTTTCTAAATTAGCAATTGTTGTAAAAAGGTGTTGAGTGTATCATGTGGGGCTGTTAAAACACATCTTTCTATATATGGATTAGCAGCTTTCTTGGGTGTCACAATTTGGATATATTATATTTTCTATTGATCCGTGATTCAGTTATTTATTAGATAATTATTCCTAATTAATTAATTTTTTTCTATATATATTTTTTGTTTCAATTCTTTTTTCAATCAATTTTTCAATTAATTTTCTTATTGATTAGATTTTGTAGATATATACTTAATAAATCATTTATTGAGTACATTTATATAAATATTTTTATCCTTTATCTATAATCATGGTTTTAATTAAAACAAAGAGAAAGGGGGAGATATGTGGGGAGCAGTGACATCTAGGAAGTGCTGAATGGAAAGTAATTGCTTGCCCCGCCTCTATGCCTAAAGCATAAAGGAGGGGCAGACAATATTTGATAGACAGCTGAGATTTTTAAATGAGCTTATAACAGTTAAGAATGCTTTAATAAAAAATAGAAATTAGAGATTTCCTGTTTAATTTGAAAAGGACTTTTATTATACAGCCTTTTCTATATGGGTGACAGGTCCACTTTAAAGGAATAACAATAGAATGTACTGTTGCCCTGCACTGGTACAACTGGTGTTTTTGCTTCAGAAAAACTACTATAGTTTATATAGACAAGCTGCTGTGTAGCCATGGGGGCAGCCATTCAAGCACAGGATACACAGTAGATAACAGATAAGTACTACTATAGCTTATATAAACAAGCTGCTGGGTAGCCATGGGGGCAGCCATTCAAGCACAGGATACACAGTAGATAACAGATAAGTACTACTATAGTTTATATAAAAAGGCTGCTGTGTAGCCATGGGGGCAGCCATTCAAGCACAGGATACACAATAGATAACAGATAAGTACTACTATAGTTTATATAAACAAGCTGCTGTGTAGCCATGGGGGCAGCCATTCAAGCACAGGATACACAGTAGATAACAGATAAGTACTACTATAGTTTATATAAACAAGTTGCTGTGTAGCCATGGGGGCAGCCAATTAAGCACAGGATACACAGCAGATAACAGATAAGTACTACTAAAGTTTATATAAACAAGCTGCTGTGTAGCCATGGGGCAGCCATTAAAGCACAGGATACACAGCAGATAACAGATAAGTTCTGAAGAATCCCATTGTACAGTATACAACAGAGCTTATTGATTGTCTTTTGTGCATCCTGTGCCTTTTCTCCTTTTTCAGCTTTGAATGGCTGCCCCCATGGCTACACAGTAGCTTGATTAATATTGAGTATATAGTACTGTTATTATGAATTAATTTTGTTCCAGCAGCGCCACCTGCTGGTCATTTTCTCACCAGTCTGACCACCAAGTAGCCAAGGAAGTTGTCAGAAGAAAGAAGCTGCTCTGATCTTCTGCTTAGGAATAGAATTAGAAAACTTTCTCAAATCTTTCCTAAGCAGAAGAACATTAGAGCAGTCTCTTTCTTTCTCCTGACAACTTCCTTGACTACTTGGTGGTCAGACTGGTGGGAAAATGACCAACAAGTGGAGCTGTTGGACCACAATTCATTCATAATAATAGTACGTATCCCTTAAAATCTTGGAATTAAAAGAAAATAAGTAATTCATTTAAATGTTAAATGTTCAAAGAATAGCACCCTCATCAGTTTTACATGCACTTATTTTAAAGGTTTACTTATCCTTTAAGACACTTTAATTTTTTTGGTTTAACTGTTCCGTTAAGGATATTTTAACACAAAAGGAAAGCTAAGGAACGTGGTAAGAAAGATGGTTACTGTAGGTGACCTTGCTATTTAAGAGCTATATCTTTGCTGCAATTCCTTCTGCATGCATTATTGCGCATGGCTGATTAGGGAATTGTGTAGAGCAAATGTGCAAATATGGTGGGAGCAGATATTTTGCAGAGAAAGTATTAAATGGTGTAAATTGCCATTACTCCCACTGCTCCCCTTTATTAACTGTTCTGGCCCCAATTGAGTGAGAAAGTTGTCTTCTAACACAGATATAATAACGAGTAACGTTCAGGTTCGCCCCAGCAGTGAAAACACGTTAGACCCCCCAGGTGCAACCCCGCTCTTGCACCCCGCGCCTACATTTTTTCCTGTTCGTGGCCACAACCCAGGGCCGGGGCAGAACCAATAGCGTCTGGGCTGACGGGGCCACTGGGGTTTTTCTTCGTTTCCTATCGGCCCAGTCTAGTTTATTTGTTTGATTTTGTTTTAGCGTTTGTTTTATTCCTTTATATTTATGTACTCTGAGTACATTTAATTATGTCATTTGGATCTGCTTTTCCCTAATTAAAAAATAAATTGCCTGATGATGTTTTTATGGGCCGGAGCATCTCTTCCGCTTAATGAAACTCTGCTGATATAATATTGATTAGAAAACCATATTTATAGGCACATAATAGCTTCATAATAGATAACATAACTCTCTCATAAAATTATTAGCATGGGGGAAATACGAATATTATACAAAAAGGAAATCAGTTTAGGAGGCGGCAGTCACAAATAACAATTCTGTACAAATGGGCTAATCAAAAAGTTATGTGAAGCAGTATTGCTAAATACAGGACTGATCTCTATTAGGAATTCTAATTACCTTTCAAGGACAACTAAACCTTTAGGCGTAGATTATTCTTCAGTCTGACTTCACAGACTGATTTCCAAGTCTAAATTGCTAAAAATGATGCAAAGTTGTGTGTGCAAATCACTTTGCAGAAAGCTCTTTTTTTTTGGCAAATTAACTAAAGCTTAGGGTCTTTTTCGGGTTGACATGGGTGGCATTTATCCTGGACTTGATAGGCTCCAATATGGAAACAAAAATGTTAAAAAAGTAGAAAAGCGTGAAACTAAGCATATTCTACCACTAGCTGTAGAAATTGTTGTTGTTTATCAGCATATAATACACAAGAGCCATGAATATCCTGTAAATTATATCATTATGAATGGTGCTTAGTGATGTCATCGATCATAATCAGCGCTTGTTGATGTCATTTCTGTCACATGACTCTTTGAAACTTGTGTATAATAATAAATTAAGTACCCCCTGATGCAAAATATGAGGATATAAGAGGTCACCCCGGAGTTGTGTAAAAACACTTGGCCTTCAGTAACTTATAATATCCTTATATTTTACAAGAGGGGGTAGTTGATTCACTGCTTTGTTCTGGGAGATGTCAATTACAGCATCGACAGAGCTCCAAATGTGCGGGCAATGCAGTGGCACTCATGATGAGCCTCACATTTTTATATTGTTCAAAAACAATTCACCCTAGGGAGGTGCCTCTGCTACATGAACATTACATGAAAGAGATGCCTGTATTAGTAACTTTGAATACTATAAAGTTACCTAGCAAATATATTGGGACTAATTAAAGAGCAGCGGCAGTGCAGAGCTACAGTGATACCATAACATGGCTGTTATTGCATGGTTTAACCAAGCTGGATAGTGAAACAGGGTCATAGGCAGCGTTACAAGAGAAATTCAATCTATGGAACACTTCTAGGTATCCCACAAGCCAGAGCTGTCAGAATTGTCCAACTTCAAATGTCTATGTTCTGTGTGAGGCCCCAAAAAGCATCAGGTACATGGAAAAGAGAAATAGAAAAATCTTAGTTGGGCCCCACATATTTGTATTAGAGCTGTCCAAGCCGCAGCCTTCAAATTAGCAAAGAATTTTACAGTGGGACCCTCACTGGCCCTGCAGCCAGGCCCAGACTGGAAATCTGTGGGTTAGGGCAAATGCCAGAGAGGCTGCTATAAGGTGCCATAGAAAGTCAGTATTTAGTGGGCTGGTGGGGGCTGTTTGGGCCTCTATGTCGGCTGATTGGGCCTTTGCGCACCTGAAAAGCCAAAGCCTATTTTAATTCTCAGTCCGGACCTGCCTGCAACCAACATTACCTTAAGGAGAAGGAAAGGCTTATATTAAGTAAGCTTTATCAGAAAGGTCTATGTAAATACACCGATAAACTCTCAAATGAATACTGCTCTGAGTCCTCTGTCAAAAGAAACACAGAATTTCTTTCCTTCTATTGAGTACACATGGGCTTCTGTATCAGACTTCCTGTTTTCATCTTAAACCTCTAGGGCTAGGGCTTGAGCATGCTCAGTTTGCTCCTCTCTCCCTCTACCCCTCCATTTCCCCACTCCCTGCTGTAATCTGAGCCCAGAGCTATGAGTGAGCAGTGAGAGACTCAGGCAGGAAGTGAAGTCACACCAAGTTAATATGGCAGCTGCTATCCTAAACAAACAAAAAAAGCTTCTAGAGCTGTTTACTCAAGTATGGTAAAGCATTCTACTGAATAAATATAGGGGCAGATTTACTATTGGTCGAATTTCGAATGAAAAAAATTCAAAATTCGACCATGTAAAGTAAAATCCTTCGAATTCGAAGGATTTTACCGCAATTCGAATAGAAAAAATTAGATTGATTGATTAATCGATCGATGGAATTTTTTTATTCGATCAAAAATAATGGTCCCCAATTCGGCAGCTTGGATCTGGCAAACTAGGTGGTCGAATAGGGGAAGTACTTCGACCATCGAATATTCTAATGCAATTTTATTTGAATATTTGAATTAGAATATTCGATGGTCGAATTTGCCTAATTTGCATATTCGAAGATTCAAATTCGAATTTTACGCAAATTTGATCGAACTTCGAATTCTTCACAAGAAATTTGTAAATCTGCCCCATAGTGTTACAGCTTGCACTATTGTGGCTAATCTATTGGCAACAAACTGCTTTGGTAGCTTTCCTTCTCCTTTTTTAGGCCCTCAAAGATTATAAAAAGGATATTTTACCACCACCTTTCTATCAAAAATATCTCGGTTCATAAGATCTTTTATCGAAAGGAACATTTTTCATTTAAAATGCAGCCCATATTGAGAATAAAATATAAAAAATATATATTTTTATGACTTCTGTTCAATGTGTGAATAAAAAAGCCAGATAGTTCTGAACTTCAGATCAGAGCTGATGGCAAGTGTCCTTTGTGAATTCCCCAGGTTGCTGGCAGGATTTGTAGAGACTTTTATAAAGCCAAGAAAAGCCTCAGGTCTCAGGAAGGATATACCGTGAGCTCTTTCATTATAGAGCAGAATATAAAGCTTCCAAGCCCTGTGTCTCTGCAATCAAACACTTCCAATATTACACTAATACCAAGTATTTTCTTTTATATTTTTCTTGTTAAACAATTGATCGAAGGGCCAGCAGACACAGATTAAAGTATTATTGTTCTACTGCCTACAAAGCGGTGATTCAATATTTACATGAGAGTGAGCTTAGAGTGTTGAGGTGCATTTTATATATAACGCCAAAGGGACGCTGGGCAGCAGCATCATCATAACCAGAGGACAAAATATTACAGCAGGTTTACTGCAGGCTCTATTTATAATTCAGCTACTAAAGGCTGCGATTTCATATTAAAGCTGTGTGTGCAAATATAAATATATAGATCTATATGTTCATACGTGCCAATAATATCCTTAGTGATGTCATCAGTTATAATCGGTGCTTGCTGATGTCATTCCTCTCACATGGCTTGCTGCAACTTGTGTATTATAATAAATCAAGCACAGACATGCAACCTTTTATCCAGATTGCTTGGGACCTGGGGTTTTCTGGATAAGGGGTCTTTCTGTAATTTGGATCTTCATACCTTCAGTCTACCATAAAATCATGTAAGAATTAAATAAAGCCAATAAACTGGTTTTGCTTCCAAAAAGGATTAATTATATCTTAGTTGGGGTCAAGTACAAGCTACTGTTTTATTATTACAGAGAAAAAGGAAATCATTTTTAAAGGGGGTTGTTCAACCTCAAATAACTAGTTGTTTTCAGGTAGATCACCAGAAATAACGACCATTTCCAATTACTTTCTATTTGTGATAGTTTTTCTAACATTGAAGTGTCAATTGTAATTTTTCACCTTCTGAAGCAGCTCGGGGGGGGAGGGGGTTCACTGACCCTGTAAACTGTTTTAAATGGATACATTTAGGGGCAGATTTACTAAGGGTCGAATTGAAAAAAATTCAAAATTCGACCATGTGAATAGGCAGGGAAGTAAAATCTAATATCGAATTCGAAGGATTTTACCGCAATTCGATTGGTCGAACGATTGAATAGGTAATATTCGAACGATCGATAAATCATTTGAATCAATCAAAAATAATAAAACCCAATTCGGTAGCTTTGATCTGGCGAACTAGGTGATCGAATAAAAATTCAAAGGGGAAGTACTTCGACAGTCGAATAGTTGAATATTCGAATTATTTGAATCATTCGATTCAATCGAATTTTCAAAATTCACTGGTCGATGTGGTCTTCAAAAACATTCGAAAAATATTTTTGAAAATTCGATTGAACTTCGATTCCTTCATGTGAATTTAGTAAATCTGCCCTTTAGGGTCGAAGTGAATATTTTAATAAAATTCAAATTTCGAAGTAATTTTGGGCTACTTCGACTATCGATTAGACCAAAATTCCTTCGACTTCAACACTTCATCACCTTAAAGTGCCGAATTGCCATTTTAGCCTATTGGGGGCCTTTTTGCGCAAAACCCTTAGAATCGTCCAATTGGAAAGATGAACGACTCGAATTATTTTTATTCGATTGAAAATGGACCTATTCGATCGAAATAGGTCCAGTTTCGATTGAAAAAGCCCTTTAAAAAAACTTAGATGGTCGAATTTCAAAGTTTTCCCACTTGAAAATTTGGCCCTTAGTAAATCTGCCCCTTAGTTGATCCATTTCTTATCTCTGGCCCTGATGAGCAGAATCCCCGAGTTTCATTACAGGCAGCTGTTAGAATTGATACAATAGTTGCTAATACTCCAGAGATGCTGCTGAAAAATGGATCAACTAAGGGCAGATTTACTAAGGGTCGAATTAGAGTGTTAAAAAAAACTCTTGAATTCGACCATTGAATTTAAAGAGAATGAAATCTTTCGATTTCGAATATCGAATTTTACCACAATTTGATAATAAATATCGAAGGATTCGAACGATTTCAACCATTCCATCGAATTTTTTTATTCGATCCAAAATAGTTAAAACCAATTCGGTAGGTTTAATCTGGCGAACTAGGCAGTCAAATAAAAAATTAAAGAACAAGTAATTAGACTGTCGAATATTCGAATAGAATTTTATTTGAATTATTCGATTTGATCGAATTTGAATCTTTTTGAAAATGCAATCCAATTTTTAATCATCCATGTGAATTTGATAAACCTGCCCCTAAATGTTGCTAAATTGTAACAGTTTAGAGTCTGCACCTGAATTACTGAGCTGCCAGACTCAAACACCAGAGACACCAACATTCAACTTTACACTTAGATTTTGGAAAAACAGTAAAAGATAAATAATGGAAAGTAATTGAAAAAAGTTTCTGGAGAACAGTCTGAAAACAACTGAACTGAAAAAGGCGTTTGGAAGGTGAACAACTCCTTTAACACTGTAAATTATTTGATTAATTTCTGTAATTTGGAGACAATGGGTTTCCAGATAACAGACCCCATACCTGTACCCCTGTTGTTAAAATTGAGGAATATTATAAGGCACCTCTGAGTTCCATGATCTGTATAAAAGAACATGGTCTTTGGCCTCGTACCTTGATAAAGTCATGGAACTCCTCAGTAACTTATATTATCCTTAGATTTTACAATAGGTTGTACTTTATTCACTATTTAAAATACATAGTTCTGAATATCCTATGAATAAAATGATATAAAACCAAATAAAACTGTATATGATCTGTATAAAAGCACTTGACCTTTGGCCTCTTACCTTTATACGGTCATGGAACTTATAATATCGTAAGATTTTACAATAGGATGTACTGTACTATTTAAAATACATCGTTATGAATATTCAATGAATAAAACCGTATAAACAGAGTTAATAATATCACTTATAAGCAGTGCTTTGTGATGTCATGTGACACATACAAATATGTGTATTACAAAAAATAATGCATCCCCTAGTTGTAAAATTTGAGGATATTAAAAGTCCCCTCGTAGTTGTATGACCTGTACCACAGCCTATACAGTAGAACCCCCATTTTACCACTGATTTTAAGTTTTCCCTCATTTTACATTGTAGTCCCACCTTCCTTATATATTATGCATAATATATTTCCCTCATTTTCCACCTTCTTTTTCTGGTCCCCTGAAAAACGTAAAATGGGGGTTCTACTGTATTTAAAAAAGGCCCTCCTTATATATTTATAGAACATCATATCCTCTTGTGGCCTCATTTAACTATGTAGGAAGGTACCAATTCCCCTAATTTATCTTAACTTTTTGCTGGATTTCATTCAACTGAATCCTCAACATTTGGTAAAACCAACCAAGGTCCATTTTAATGGAACTCAGATGTATTCTGATTGGGCGACTCCTTTTTTGGGGAACTCTGAGCATTTAGGTTATGCAACCTTGTTGGATTTTGCTCATGTACAGTAGGTTTCAAATTCTGTTTATTTTTTGGCTAAAGCTTTTGTAGAGGATTCAGTTTTTAACTCAGGGGTGTCCAAACTTTTTGCAATAAGGGCCATATTTGGTGAGGTGAAAATATGCAGGGACCGACCATTGAGCTTGACATTCAGCCTGACGCTGATATCTAGTGATGGGGGGATTTATTTGTCGATTTTGCAGCAAATTCCCGCGTTTAGCCACCGGCAAATATATTTGAGAATCACCCGCGAAAATTCGCTGGCAAAAATTCGCCGGTTAAAAAAAAACATAGTAAAAAACTATGGCCCATCTTTAATTGGCCCGCAGCAGGTAGGGCCGTGAAACGGCACCGGCGTCCCAATTTTGACACCGGCGTTTGTTTTCTTACACCAGCGCCGTTTCGCGATCCTACCTGCTGCGGGCCAATTAAAGATGGATCTCGGCCCGTAGTTTGGACACCCCTGATTTAAATGAATCCAAAAATGTTGTTTTCATTGCAGCCCCAACACCTTTAATTTCTCCATAAGGGTAGATTTATTAAAATGCAAGATTGCATTTTGTCCCGATTCCAGGATATACTTGAGAATATGTTAAAACTATGTTAACTGTGGAGTTTCTATTTATAAAGGATATACTGTCTCTGTGATGTCAAAGAAATGTAATTAAATGTTTTCACAGTTTATTAAAACAGTCAAGATTTTACATTCTCATTGAAAATAAATAACAACCTGATTTTTATATGTGGCTTTTTGTCCACAATAAAACATAATTGTGACTCTGCTGCCTTAGATTTTTCTCAAATATGCTAGTGCTAGAGAACAAAGAAAAAACATGGTCATATAAAAAATGTAAAGTGAAATATGAAGGCTTTTTTTCCCCTCAAACTTGACAACTGCTAAATCTGCTTCTAGGAATTCTTATATTCTTTGATGATCTTCAAGCAGCCGGATACCTTTGCTTCCATATGAAGGGTATTGACCATGTCACACAGTCAGGGATGGACCAGTTTAATTGCTTGGGAAGTCCCACTGCCCAGTCCTATATTAAAGGAGAACTAAACCCTAAAAATGAATAGGGCTAAAAATGCCATGTTTTATATACTGAACTTATTTTACCAGTCTAAAGTTTCAGCTTGTCAATAGCAGCAATGATCCAGGACTTCAAACTTGTCACAGGGGGTCACCATCTTGGAAAGTGTCTGTGACACTCACATGCTCAGTGGGCTCTGAGCAGCTGTTGAGAAGCTAAGCTTAGGGGCCGTCACTAATTATCCAGCAGCAGAAAATGAGGTTGGTCTGTAATATAAGCTGATGCTACAGGTTTGCTGATTATTAAATTCTGATGCAAAATTGCACTAGTTTCTAATTATCTGTATTAATGACTAATCAGCCTTATATTGTGACTATATTTCTATGACACTATCAGGTGTATATTGTGAGTGGGTCCCTAAGCTCAGTAAGTGACAGCAGCACAGAGCATGTGAATCAGTGAATCAGAAAAGAAGATGGGGAGCTACTGGGGCATCTACTGGGGAGACACAGATCTTTACTGCTAAAGGGCTGTGGTTGCCTTGGGCTGGTACACAAGCACAAAACATCATGTACAACATTTATACCTACTGCTTTAGTTTAACTTTCCTTGTCCATTAAGCAAGAACTGTGATGATTATGGAGTCAGAAATTATAACATTTATCATTATGATCCCAGGATGTATGTAGGTTAGGGATCATTTTGCAATTTCTTGGAATTCATTTGGTGTGATATTTAGGTGAATTTATTTAAATGCTTGCCCCCAGGAAGATTGAGAGAACATTATACCACTGTAGAATGGTGGACTTGTCTGGAAAAAAACAAAATTACCTTTCACAGACTGGTGTTTAGCAACACTGTTTTTTTGAGATTATCTGCTGACATCTTTTCTCCTTGGCATGCTTCAAACCTGAAGGTTCTGCTATCAAGTCCTGTTGATCCCATAGTAGAGTACACTTGATTGGAAAAACCTTGGATGCAATAAAAGTTGACTGAAGTCATAAAGTCTTTGGCTTCATGATGGCAAAGTAAAATCATGTGTGTGTGTATAGTTTAGATGTTTCTACTTTTAGTACTTGGTGAGGATTATACGATTGTTTAGTGATTAAGTTATAAGATTTTTATGAAGGGTATTTCCTTATTCGAATCAATCAGGAATATTTTCAGGATTACCTAGTCTAAATGCTAAATGCAACTTCCAGTCTCATCACAGCAGGTAGTTGTATGTCTGGTAAAAAAAATCTACCAGTTGTTCTCTTAATTCTTTCAGTTCAGCTCCTAGAAGGATTTAGGTAATTATAGTTTTTGGACATTTGGATGATTAAATATTGTTTTTCCTTGCTCTAAGACACTACCAAACTGTGGGACTTTCAAAGCAGAAACTAGACCCTCAGTGTGGAGACCAGTTAGGGTGAAATGAAAAATGTAATGAACATTTAATTACTTAGATATCCACAGAGCTACAGTATAGCAAGGCTGTGGCTATTTCCATATTTTCATATAACTGTTACCTTGTTTTGCATAACCAAAAGTTGGGGGCTACTATACAGTATGAAGTTTGGAAGGCTCTGCATTAACACAAGGTGCAATCTAACTCAATTTAACCATGGCTATTTTTGTGGGTTGGTGCTCTAACTGCACTGCATATGAATATACATTCACAATACAGAGGAGGCAGCAACTAACCTTCTTGGAAGATTAACATGTGCATATTAGCCAGTATCTTTATTAGAATTAGAGTGACAACATTCTCAAAATAGAAAACCATATGTGAAGCTGCAAAAAGGCGTTCGTTTACGCAGACGTCCATAATGGCTCTGATGTCAAATTAGGCATGATTTGTAGAAATCTGTGCAGTCTGTGCTTCAGCGTTCATTAGCATGGAAGATTTCGATCTGCAATTCTGTGCTGCAAGTATGCATTAACAAGAATATGTCTGCTTCATCTGGTCAGCAGGGGCAGCAGCTTTTCCAGCCGAGCCACTGGTATCTGACCGACCTCGCAGCGAATCAGCAACATATGTTAATATTCCCATCAGCCCTACAGCAAAGAAACAGCTCCATTACTTGGCATTAGAACTTCAAGATCCTAATACAGGAATACGAGGTAACATGCACTGCTCCCATCCACCTAGACCATCCAGTCTTCACCATAATAAGCCATTTTTAATCAACTCCCATCAGTGGATAGAAATCTAAAGTGTATCTTAACAAAAGGCCATTTTCCTCTCTGCTTATTGTATCACTGTGTTGCATGCGCTTTGTTGATGGAATAGTCCTTTTTCATAGTGAATACAGGACCAGAATGTTCTAGTAACAAAACTAACATTCCCAAAGAGCAATGACCAAAGCAAGGCTAGAAAGGAACTCATTGAAGTAAAGATGTTGCAACATTTTCTATTGCAAACTTGGTTCATACAATTTCACTCCACTTTAGAGTATTTTATGAATCCATGAAAGTTGAAACTCCCCCTAACAGCCTCATAGGAATTTATAAGCTTACAGCACAAACTCATCTTTTGCAAAATAGGTTTTAATTATTGACCAAAGCGATAAAATGGGACCCATCATTCATGCAACAAGAACAGTGGTAGTTATTTCCCCAAACAACTTCCTTCCCAATTAATAATTACGGTAAAAACAACGAAAAATAATCTGTTGTTCAGTTTGCTGTCAGGGTGAATAAGTTGGTCAGTAATTCTCTGAAAGATCTTGATGATTCGGTGGTCACAGCCATAGTCTGCCTTAGCATTTATGATATAATTCTTCTTACTCATACAATGCAGTCATACAATGATGAACAAATATGTATTGACATCCAACATATTCATTTGTGAGTGGAGTTTAGAATTACATGCGTAACTAGTTTAGATGGCAGTTGGCAATATGAATCACTGTTCATGGGGTAATAGAATTTAATGTAGGATGCCAGTCCTTGAGCCAACAACAAAATGGAAACCCCTGTTTTTGTGGGAAATCCATTTTATAATCTAGTTTCTCACTATAATGCATGCTGGTTGGTGCCATGGACCAAAGTTCATATTAGATCAGACACTTATTAAAGTGCCAGTTACTGTCCAACTGACCTTTTCATGACTTATCACTTTCTTTTCCTGGGAGGCTCAGTCATTTCCAGTTAACTACCAAAAGGGACCTGGCAGGCATAGGGACATAGGTATCTAGTTACCAATGCCTATATATGCTGTATATTGTTGCATTTAAGTATTAATCCTTTTCATGAGACCAAAAATTCTAGATTAGCATTTTATGTAGCACATATTAAATAATAACAGATCTAATCTCTATAGACTGATCATAGCTAGTGTCTATGGGTTACTACCATGGAGCAAATTGCAAGCTGCGTAAGTAAATGAAGGCAATTATCGTTCTCTGACCAGACAATACATGCTGTATATGCAGGGAAGCTCCAGGGTTTCCATATGTTATTCCTATGCATCTCATGGAGGCATTTAGTGAAAAGCAGTAATTATAGTTATCTTGAATTAATGAACATATAAAAAATGAAAAAATAAAATTATTCTGAAAAAAGGAACAGTGTGGAATCAGGAAGTGTAACCGAAACTCCCAATAGATTATAGGGAAACAGTTCTAAAATATTATAAAAGGACCCTCACAAGTTTACAAAAACTCCTTAACAGTAATGACGTTAGTGGTGCCAGCTTTATCCGAGTATAACAGCTTCAGATAAAACTCTGATAAATTGCATGATGTAGAATGAAAAAACTTATTTTGTACCCTTCAGTGCCAACTGTGCCCTACAAAATCTAGTGATGTCTCAGCCCCGGAATAACAAATGAAGAAAGGCAATAATAACTTTTCTAGCCTGCTAAAAAAAAGATAATAACTGACAATATTAAGTGCCATTAAAATAAAGGCTACAGATATGATGCTCTTTTTTATTTATTAACAACTTCAAAACTGGAAAAGTTGGATAAAAACAACTCAAGGGGACACCCCTAAACAGTGAATGCATAATATATGAGCCCTTTTAGATAAGGTAGGGGTCAAATGAATTGAGTTGAATGCCCTTGCTCCTACCCTTTATAAAGCCTGATGTTTTAGGTGCCACATGGGTAAGCTATTTAAGGGTGTTCATGGGGATGGCATAGTTTGCATTTTTGTTGATGAAGTTATTTGGAAAAAGAATTATTTTAACAAACCCTGCCATATCAGTAGGACATCCACTATAAATGTCGGGTTGAGAAGAAGAAAAACCAGAAAAGTAAATAAAGTAATCAGTAGCAACATTTATACATCTACAAGAAATTAGAGGCATTGATTATATACATAACTCCTGTACAATTATAGATTTCATTGTAAAGTAAACTTATTGCTGATACACATAACCCTCATCATGGCAGTAGATACGTAGCTACAGTAAGCGGATTCACTGACAACACACAAACCATGACAGTGGAAGTATAGAATTACAGCAAAGCAGATTTATTGATGATAAACCTAAGCACTAGCATAGCAGTGCATGTCTTTCATCACATCACTATTGGAGTTATTCAGAGTCAGAATATCATTATCATTTAGGCATTCCCAATGATAAAATAAAAGATGTTGAAAAAGAGGAGGACAGGCGATGAACCAGTGGTACTTTTGGTTGACATTTTTTAATTAACTTTAGTCTTTTCAATCTAAAGCTTCCAAATACTGTATGCGGTACTTAGGCCAGTCTGGTAAAAAATTTTCATATTGGTTCTGAATGTAAAACTGGCCCCTTTTTTGGACTATATGGCTTGTTTTTGAGGTTAGGTTTTCCTCTATTTTTCAAGGCTTTATTTTTTAGTTTGAGTTAGTGGACACAATGAGCATGATTACCAAACTCCAATCATTTCAATCAGCAAGCTGGTACTTACTGACACATAACCACATAGGGGTTGAAAAAGTAAACATCAGTTTTTGTTTGTGGGCTCTTTGGAAGATGCTTTGTTGAAGGCAACATCGGGTTAATTACTGCTACATATATTAGAATGTGGGCATCAGGGAAACACCTCCAAACAAATTCATATCAAAGTACTTTTGCTAAAAAGTTTTAGCTACTGATTCAGAAAGTGGTTCCTGACGCTACTCCACTCAGTACTACTATATATATATATATATATATACTATATTATTAGATTAAAAGTGCGATAATCGTAAACTAAGCAGAATAATACCAGGGCACGCTTTCAGTCATTTTCAGTAAATTAACCCTCAGGCAGCTGGCCAAGTGGACAGAACAGAAAGGTATGATATTAGCAGTGTAAAAGAGAAATCATGAAACCAAATACTCTAAGTGGTAAAATTGCTTAGAACATCATTCCAAAAAAAAATTCAAATTAATTTTTGTTAATTTCACCTTCATACAAACAAATACATTATTATGTGTTTTTGCTAAACCTTTGGTAATTAAAGCTTTTCTTTTTTCTATGTCACATTCCGGGTCCAATTCAAGATACTCAGGCAATTGTACCATATCTTCTTGCTTTTCAGGAGGAGGTTCTACCAAGTATGCTCAAATAGACATTGCGGCAACAGAGACGGCCCATAAAGTTGGATCGCAGCATGCACAGTCAAGAGAGGAGCGTCTTCAGGAGCTTGAACAGAAAAGAAAAGGAGCACAACAGTGACCAGATTCAAGAAAGGGCAGTGTGAACCAAAGTCGAAGGGGCACTGAACCATAAACCTGTAATTGCTGAAGAAACCACAGTTTTTTCCTAACATAGGTGGCCATATCTATGGTATGTGGGCCAAATGTGCTGCAAACTCTCAAGGCCTAACGTTCCATTAAAGGATAGGCTACCTGTTGTCTCAGAACAGCTCACACTTTAATTGCAAGAACATGTAGCATATTGATACAGGGGGTCATTCCAGAACTCAAATTCCACACTGGAAATCATGTAGAATTATCTGGTTTAAAGCAATATCCAAGGGATTCTGGATTATTTCATAGAAAGGAAATTATCCTATCTTGTTGAAGGCCGTGCCCAAAGTTTTCTTTTTTGAAGTATTCCATTTAAAATTATTATGTATTGTTGGAGGCAAAGTTGAAGGTTTTATAGAATATTTCAATAAAATAATTACACTTTATTTTCTGGAATATTTCAGTCAATGCAGTTTATATAGCTGAAGGCAATGCCTACGGTTTTCTGGAATATTTTATAAAAATTATCATATATGGTTGAAGGCAATGCCCAAAGTTGTATGTAAATCATATTTAAAAAGAGTATTTGAATTTAGTCCATATGTCCTTCAATGTGGCAAAACTATTTTGTAGGGACTTCTATAACAGACTATTTATTTTTGTGTCAATTAATATTTAATGTCATTTGCATATACTTTTATAATTAATGGTTTTCTGCAACATACCTCCTGAGTTTTAATGGTCTTACACACAATGTTTTTTGTAGAATGTTCTCCTTTTTACTGTATATGATAATAACATGTTCCAGGGCATTTATGTACATTATTTGAATTTAATCAACTTTTTAATAATTCTGTATTGGGAATTTGTCTTTCATTTTCAAACCCGGGAAGAAAATGCCAAAAACGTTTGATTTTGCATGTGTTATTTTTAATGCAACGCAAACTGCAGGTGAAACTATTTGTAAACAGTATTGAACGTAATATGATTTATATAGATGGTTTTTAAAAAAAGGTTAGAAACAGCTGTTATTGAACTCACACACCTTCAAATGAAATTGCTGATCTTAAGGAGAAGATTTATCAACATTCAAATTCAACTTCAAATTCAATGGTTTTTTTTTACTATAAAATCTGCAAATTTGGCATCTCATATCTACCAATGTTGTATATAAGTCAACAGGAGCGATCCCTATCCTATTTGGAAGTTACTGTGGTCTGTGCTGGGATTAGCCCATAAAGCTGACTATTTCAGACTGTTTGGGTAAAAATCCAAAAAAAATTGTGTTTTTTTTTTGGGGGGGGGGGGATCCCCAAAACATTGTATAAGGAAAAAACTTGAAAAACTTGGGGGAAGAAAATCGTATGATTGCGGTTTTCACTTGAGTTTATCTCCTATCCAATTAAATAGTGCTTTTTTAGTAATAAATAAGGTAGCATTGTGGATTCTAGTTTGATCAGATTTTGATAACCCCCTTTATCTCAATTTGAATTTTTTGAAATTTAAATTTGCAATATTAAGCACAAAAAAAAAGCAAATACAAAAATTTGGCATCTAAAAGCTGTCAAGTTAATGCAGAAGTTCACGCGAGTTGTATTAGCAAAAGTTCAAGCTGATTTTCAATTCAAGCTTTTTGTGTTCATTTGAAGATTAAACATGAGGGGCAATGCTATTTTACGTTTTATGTGATTGAGTTTTTGAAATTCAAGTTTTTTATTTAGAAATACGCAACCATCCCAGATGTTTTTTTTCAAATGGGACAATAGCTCAAAAATTTTAATTTTGATATATTGGCACCCTGTATGTGAGTTCAAATGTAAAAAAAGAAACATTTAACTTTTTTTTTTTCATTTGGAAAGAATTTATACAGTTAAAGCAGGTGTTCTCTGATTCCACACAATAATAATCATTATGTGACTCCACACTATAAAAATTCTTGAGAAACGGTGCTTTTATCTGTAATTTGCTAAGGAATGCATCTTATGTTTATTTTTACAAGATAATATATTTACATTCAATTCTACAATGTACAATTCAAGAACATATACATGGAATTCTCTGTGTAGTTTTTAGGATAATAGTAACAATATATTTCTAAACAATTATAATGAAAAAAAGACTTTTTGAGAATATCCCTAAAAAAGAATTTTTAACTATCCCTAAAAATCAACACTACATTGGTAGAGGAATGTCTGCAGTGATTACTCAAAAAATGATTAGAAAAATAACATTTTGGCCCTAGAACTGCTAAGACAAATGTATTAATTAAAAAAATGATACTAAATAGATTATCAAAACAAGAATTCTCTCAGTCTGTATTTATTACTCACAATTCCAAAAAAAACTTAACATCTGAACATATATTATTTTTTTCATTTCTGCAATACTGAATAAATGTATTATGTCAAATTGCATACAGTACGGTGTAACATTAAATAAGAATGATCTTTCAGTCTGCATACTGTACTATTTCTGTTTTTGCTTTAATACTACTAAAAACGTGGCCTTAGCTTGGATTAATTTGAGATCATATTTCATATATTTGGCTGCTGTGCTTGCTATAGTCGGTTCTGTTAACTTGTGAACATTTCAACACATTCATTGGGGTAAATTTATCAACATTCAAATTTGACTTTGTACCACAATTTGAGGTTTCATTTGAAGCAGAAATCAAATTCGCATTTCCGGAGCTCAAGTTTTCAAAGTTTATGGAGTGCAAAAATCTGGAAAACTCCAAATAAAAATATTTTTTAAAAGTCGATGAGTCCATGGGAGTTGTATTAGTAAAATTCAAGCTGTTTATCAATTAAAATTTTTGAGACTAATTTGAAATCTGGCAGACTCATTAAAATGATGGGTAGAATGTGATCTTACTGCATCTTGACTTATTTTTTTCAACTTTTACACATCTGCGTTTTTTTATAAAGCACCTTTTTTTTTAGTTTTCTGAATAAGAAAAAAAAATTTGATTTCAAATAATTGTCCTCCCTGTCTATATATAGTTATATAAAAACGCTTTACTGCTCACATTGGATACAGGTTTGCTCTAGCACCATCTACTTCAACATCTTTTTTAAAGAGCAATTAGGCCATTAGGCGTTCATAGTGCAATATCAAAAAAAAAAAAAATCTGAAATGTAATAGGCGCTCATAGTGAAATATCTAAAAAAAAAAAATCAAATGTAATAGGCGCTCATAGTGAAATATCTAAAAAAAGAAAATCTGAAATGTAATAGGCGCTCATAGTGAAATATCTAAAAATGTAAACGTCATATCTGTAATCCTCTCCTGTGTAATCCTCAACATTTTTAGAATAATAAAAGCAAGATAGCACAATAGCACTTTATACAGGGAAAACTACGCTTTTAAATGTAACTATATCCAGCATCTGGGAATTCTGTATCTTTTTAATTTTCAATTCTGAAAGTGTTCTACAAGAGGCAGAGCCACCCTATGCATTTTTAGCCTATTAGCAGGAGTTCGGAGAAAGTATTTTGAAAGTGGTTGAATTATAAGATATAACACAATAGTCATACAAAGAAATGTACAGATATTGGGCAGCCTGGGGGTCATGGCTATTTCTACCCCCAACTGGTCAGCACTGTTGTAAGTAATGCAGTCAAGTTATATACAAGTTTATTGGACTAACTCATATATATATATTGTAAGATATGGGTGTCTAAAGGGCACAATATCATTTGTATTTCACCAATATTAGGCTGGTGAAGTGTTAAACTCCAGGGAAAACTGTGTTTTTGAAGCAAGTAATGCTGCTTAATTGGGAACTGCTCAGTAAAAGCTGGATTAACGGTCCCTGGAGTGGATGGAAGAGAGCAGGGTGGGCTTCCATCCCTCGCTCCATGTAAGGGTTTGCAGCTGCCTAAACTAGGTAGCTAGATAAGTAATTAGTTAAAGAAGGATAGTTAAAAGGAGGTGTGGAGTAACACCTTATGGCTGGCTGTGGCTGCTGCTGTTTTTCCTCTAAAGACCTCCTTGAGTGGAGGAGGGTGAGGGCCACAGAAGGAGTGTTGGTGAGCGCCACAGAAGGAGTGCTGGTGAGCGCCACAGAAGGAACCATAGAGTGATCCCCTGAGTTGGAGAGAGAGCCAAAGGTCTGGGAGAGGACCAGAGAAACCACTCCCAGGAGAATAAAGTGTCTCCATCGAGTCCAGAGAGGATTCTGGGATTTGTGGTCCAAGTGAAAGCCAGTGAGGGCCAAACTCAAATGTGAGTAGAGTGAACACCAGTGAGGGTGTGAGGATCGGGACTGTTTTTGTTAAACACTTATGTGTTTCCCCATGTGAAGCCAGTGGGCCGAAGAATTGTGTTCAGTTGCAAATAAATTCCGGCAAAGCTACAATTTAACCTTAAAAGGCTGTGTCAGTGTCCATTTCTGTGCTGAAATCTGTGACGGGGCCTTGGGTTTCGCTATCGGAAGCTCACAATAAATATATATATATATATATATATATAAAAGGAAAGGCTAAAACTAAGCTTTATCAGAAAGGTCTACATAAATGCACCAGTAAACCTTCAAACTAATACTGCTCCGAGTCCTCTGTGAAAGAAAACGCAGCATTTCTTTCCTTCTATTGTGTACACATGGGCTTCTGTGTCAGACTTCCTGTTTTCAGCTTAAAGGGCACCAGTCATAACTAAAAGCATTTACTAAGTAAATACACTATGTGAAAGTTCAAGAAATCCATTAGAATTGTTTGTATAATGTAAATCATCAGCTCACTATACCTTCTGCAAAATCTCCCCTATCTCCACTGCACTTCTAGCTGAGGCAGCCATCTTGGATTTCACTGACTCCTCCTACCTAAATCTTCACAGCCAACTGTAGCTCTGAAATCTCGCACAAGCTCAGTTGAAGTTCTTGCTTGCCTAATAAACCTAATAAGCTATTTTCAAATCTGCCAGACTACTGTGTTTGCTGCTGTGCAGTAGTGCTTCCAACTTGTGTGTGCCCTTCATTTGCATAATGAAATCACCAGCAGGGGACAAGGTAGGGAAATCCCTCAATACTTCTAGTGGAGGAGTTTACTAAAGCTAGGCATTCTGGGTAGAATTCTCAGGGCAGTGCTACAATCTGAGCATGCTCATGAACTCATTTGCATGTTATAGTCACAGTATGGACTCCTTCATTGAAAAATCCATTTGACAAAGTATGGGATTTTTTAAAAACTGCTGTTTCCCCCCCCCCCCCCAAAAAAAACCTGTATATGTAGTTTGATTAAACGTGTTTAGGTTGTACTGATCAGATTGTTAATATGCGTTTCATGTTTGGTGCCCTTTAAACCTCCAAGGCTTGGACATGATCAATTTGCTTTCTCTCCCCCTCCCTGCTGTAATCTGAACCCAGAGCTATGAGTGAGCAGGGAGAGACTCAGACAGGAAGTGATGTCACAGCAAGCTAATATGGTACCTGCATATTTTAATGTGTCTTGGAATAATGTAAAAAAAATAATCAAAAATTTTTCTGATTTTCATGACATGTTTGACTTTGTTTTATATTGCTTTTGTTAGTGTATAGAAATGTATAGTGTACTATAATATATACATGTGATTGTGTTCTCAAGTTTACAGAATTACATTACTGAAGCTCGACTGTCTTTAGAAATTCTCTCTAACAAAATAACATTTTTTCTACTGGTTATGCCAACTGTTTTCCTTGTGTTTTAGTATTATGTGATGATATGATGTTAGGAATAGTAACGTTGACAGAGAGACTCAAACAGGTAACAATATCCATTTTTATATACTGCATGATTTTGTTTTGGTTGGAACCCATTTTTTTTTTTTTAATTTGTGTGAACGTGAAAAGATTCAGTATTATATTTATATATAAACAAAAAAGTGCACACCAGGAACCTTTATAAATAATAAAAAAACTCAATCTTTATTTAATACATCTTTAAAAATAGGTCAACGTTTCGGTCTGTGCCCAAGACCTTTCTCAAGACCATTCACCCTCAAGACCTTGAGAAAGGTCTTAGGCATAGACCAAAACACGACCATATAATGAAAGCCTGTAAAATCTAAAAATTTGTGGTTTGTATTTTAAAAACTATCTTTGTAATCTGAGCAACCAGAATTTAATCAAAGAAACATGAAATCTAATTTCAAATTTTTATTAAAGCATTCATAGCTGTTTTAAGCTCATTTAAAAATCTCAGCTGTCAATCAAATATTGCCTGCCACTCCTCTATGCCTTAGGCATAGAGGCGGGGCAGACAATTACTTTCACTTTCCATTCAGCACTTCCTAGATGTCACTGCTCCCCACACATTCCCCCAGTTCTCTTAACCATTTAATTGTGTAGCCAGGACATGGGGATAAACATCGGGTCCCCCATTCTGGTGCACAAACAAGATTCTGAGATGATACAAGACTTGTCTTAATAACAGTGTCCACAAAATGGCTCCTGTCTGCTTGTTATAATTATGAATTCCCAGACTGAAGGAAAGAAGATTAAAATAATTTATATAGTGTAATTAGTTTGTTTTTCTTGACTAATGTGATAAAATAGGATTTTGAATATTTTGTAGGGGTGACGGGTCTACTTTAAGCAAATAGGTCCTTAACCTTACCAAGTCTGAAAACACCATAGCAGTTTCTAATAATTGGTCTGGTGCTTTAAACTACATGGGACAATTTATAAAGCAAAATTCTAGGCTGCAATATCACACATTATAAACATAATAAAAGCAAAAAAATTATAATACTCCACAATCCGTGGATCCGTGTATTTAATACATGAAGCTCTAACAACCACTGGTAGTGCAATGATGTGCTATAACAAGGGATCTTCAACGTGTGGCAATCTCTTAGCCCTTATAAGGGCAGCTGTACATCCAGGCTAAGTTTTATAAATACAGCTATAGGACACATTATCTGGAAACCATTTATATGAATTATGCAAAGGCCATATCCCATAGACTTCATTTTAAACAAATAAAATAATTCTCAATCCTAACTAAGATGTAATTCATCCTTTTTGGATGCAGAGCAAACCTCTAGGGCAGTGATCCCCAACCAGTAGCTCGTGAGTAACATGTTGCTCCCCAACCCCTTGGATGTTGCTCCCAGTGGCCTCAAAGTAGGTGCTTATATTTGAATTCCAGGCTTGGAGGCAAGTTTTGGTTTTATAAAAACTAGGGATGCACGGAATCCACTATTTTGGATTCGGCCGAACCCCCGAATCCTTCACGAAAGATTTGGCCGAATACCGAACCGAACCCTAATTTGCATATGCAAATTATGGGTGGGAAGGGGAAAACATTTTTTACTTCCTTGTTTTGCGCCAAAAAGTCACGTGATTTAGCTCCCTGGCCCTAATTTGCATATGCAAATTAGGATTCGGATTCAGTTCGGCCAGGCAGAAGGATTCAGCCGAATCCGAATCCTGCTGATAAAGGCCGAATCCTGGCCGAATCCTGGATTCGGTGCATCCCTAATAAAAACCAGATGTACTGCCAAACAGAGCCTCAATGTAGGTTGACAATCCACATAGGGGCAACCAAATGGCCAATCATAGCACTTATTTGGCTCCCCAATAAAAATTTTTATGCTTGTGTTGCTCCCCAACTCCTTTTACTTCTGAATGTTGCTCACGGGTTCAAAAGGTTGGGGATCCCTGTTCTAGGGTTTATTTTTTAGTTTAAATGATACTTTAGTAAACGTGGAAATCCAAATCATGGAGAGTTCCTTTATCTGGATAACCCTTAGTCCCAAACATTCTGGTGAACAGGTCCCATAACTGTATTAAACTTCAGGCCTCAAAGTGTATCTATCATTTTATCAACACAAGTAAATCAGTTCTAGTTTATACATTTTATGTTTTGTATAAAACCTTAATAAATCAAAAGTTTGCCAGTGATCCATGTTACCTGTGTGAATTTGTATTTTATTTTAACTTCCATAAATCCATTTAGCTATTTTACTCACTATGATGAAGGGATGATCAGTTCTTAAAGGAATTGTTCAGTATAAAAGTAAAAACTGGGTAAATAGATAGGCTGTGCAAAATAAAACATGTTTTCAATATAGTTAGTTAGGCAAAAATGTAATGTATAAAGGCTGTAGTCACTATAAGTTGAACAGGACACTACTTCTTGCTTTTCAGCTCTCTTTTGTTTACACTGACTGGTTACCGTGGTTACCAGGCAGTAACCAATCAATGACTTGAGGGAGGCCCACATGGGTCATAACTGTTGCTGTTGAATCTGAGCTGAGGATCAATTGCAAACTCACTGAACAGTTATGTCCCATGTGCCCCCCCCTCAAGTCGCTGACTTACTCAGATTTAGAGAGCTCAAAAGCAGGATGTTGGGTTGTATTCTGTTATGTGAGACATCCACTCACACCAGCTTTTATATATTACATTTTTGGCTAACTAACTATATTAGAAACATTTTTTATTTTGCACAGTCTATCTATTTACCCAGTTTTTATTTTTACCCTGAACTGTTCCTTTAATCGGCTTAATTGGATACATTTTAATAAAGCCCAGATTTTATATTTTTGTGAAAGAAAATGTAAATCTGCAATTAAAGTTATCTGATATAAGTAATTCTAAAACAACCGGACTTGCAAGTCCCATTTGATTTGGAATTACTTATATCAGAGATACCATGACCTGGATGAATGAAAATCTTCATAGTCGTGCAATTAAAGGGGTTGTTCACCTTTGAGTTAACTTTTAGTATGATGTAGAGAGTGAAACTGGGCAGCAAACTGGAAAATGAGGTTTAATGTTGATAAATGCAGGTTATGCACTTTGGCAAAAATAATATAAATGCAAGTTATACACTAAATGGCAGTGTGTTGGGAGTTTCCTTAAGTGAGAAGGATCTTGGGGTTTTTATAGATAACAAGTTGTCTAATTCTGAGCAGTGTCATTCTGTAGCTACTAAAGCAAATAAAGTTCTGTCTTGCATAAAAAAGGGCATAAACTCAAGGGATGAAAACATAATTATACCTCTTTATAGATCCCTAGTAAGGCCTCATCTGGAGTATGCAGTGCAGTTTTGGACTCCAGTCCTTAGGAGGGATGTAAATGAGCTGGAGAGAGTGCAGAGACTAAGTGCAACTAAACTGGTTAGAGGGATGAGGGAAGACTTCAATTATGAGACTGGGAGACTGTCCAGGTTGGGGTTGTTTTCTCTGGAAAAAAGGCGCTTGTGAGGGGACATGATTACACTTTACAAATACATTAGAGGACATTATAGACAAATATCAGGGGACCTTTTTACCCATAAAGAGGATCACCAGAGGCCACCCCTTCAGACTAGAAGAAAAGGACTTTCATTTGAAGCAGTGTAGGTGGTTCTTCACAGTCAGGACAGTGAGGTCGTGGAATGCACTGCCGGGTGATGTTGTGATGCTGATTCTGTTGATGCTTTTAAGAGGGGCTTGGATGATTTTTTGGACAGACATAATATCAAAAGCTATTTTGATACTAAAATCTACAGTTAGTATAGCTATGGGCATATATGGTTTGTGTGAAAGAGTGGAGATGTGTGTGTGTGTGTGTATGTATGCTGGGTTTTTAATTTGGAGGGGTTGAACTTGATCAGTCTTTTTTCAACCCAATTTAACTATGTAACTATATTCTGAGACAATTTGCAATTGGTTTTCATTTTTTATTGTTTGTGGTTTTATAGTTATTTAGCTTTTTATTCAGCAGTTCTCTAGTTTGCAGTGTCAGCAATTTGGTTTCTAGGGTACAAATTACCCTAGCAACCCTGCATTGATTTGAATAAGAGACTGGAATATGAATAGGAGAGGGACTGAATAGAATGATAAGTAATAAAAAGTGGCAATAACAATACATTTGTAGCCTTACAGAGCATTTGTTTTTAGATGGTGTCAGCGACCCCTATTTGAAAGCTGCAAAGAAAATGATAAATCATTAAAAAAACAATGAAAAATAAATAATGAAGACCAATTGAAAAGTTTCTTAGAATTGTCCCTTCTACAATATACTAAAAGTTAACTTGAAGGTGAACCACCCCTTTAAAGTTCTTCTGAAACATAACCCCATTTGAACTTTTTAATGAATTGGAAAGTTGCTTAGAATTACAATTTTCTTTCAATATGCAAGAAAACAAAAACAAACAAACTTTGTGGGTGTAGGACACCTTTAAATAAAAATCTTCAAATTGTTCTTCAAGATCGCAATTTAATGAAGGAAGTTTTTCCCCCCCGAGCCATCTTTGGGTTGAAGTTATTGGTATTTATATGTCAATTAATGTAAACCTCTGACATTCTTCTGGAGAGCTCAATGCATAAAGGTCAATAGATTTCCCACAAAATTACAGACACACCTATCAATAATAGGAACAGTTGGGGGCTACAGAGTCGGATATGAACACTGGGCAGTAATCCATAGCAACCCGAGATTTGCTTTCATTATTCAACCAGCAGTAGACCAATCAATACGGCTTATGTCTGTGACATTAAGTCAAAGGTGAACCATAAAACCAACGATTGCATCAATGCTTTCTAGTTGTTAGACAGAAGGACAATCTTCAGAATACTTTCATGTCAAATATTTATTACAATGTCGTGAGCTCAATAATAAACACGGCAGAAGACGAGAGTTGCTAAAAAGCTTGCGAGCGGCTCTTCAAAATAACCACATCATTATTTGTGGGACGATTTCGACTCTGTAGTAAAACATAAATAACAGATTTTGCAGCGTACAATTTAAAGGTCATACAGACAACTATTTTGAGTAAATCACTAGCAAGTGGGATGGGGTTAGTGAGCTAAAGCTCTGCTTTCTGATCAGTGAAATGTAAAACCTATGGCTCAGGCAATAGTATGAAAATGAGTTGGTCCCCTCCCAAGGAATGAAGACGACTAAAGAAAGATGGAGTCTCTATAGGAAGATGATGGATCTTATTTAGGATTCAGGACATGCCTACAACCTTTCACTAGGATTTTGGCAAGCAGAAGGCCAGATTGGGTTTTCTTCATTTTACATTAGTAGTGATGGACAGCACTTCCTCAGAGTTCATTGTGTCTAAGGCCACCGCGAGACGCTCGGCTTGTTAAGTCTTGAAGATGTTTTTTCACCTGAAATGTAGATACAAATATTGTTTTCAGATTTAAAGTCACGTATGAATGATTTTGCAGTATTACTGGCTTAAAGGGGGGGTTCACCTTCAAGTTAACTTTTAGTATATTGTAGAAGGGCCAATTCTAAGAAACTTTTCAATTGGTCTTCATTTTTTATTTTTCATAATTTTTTAATTATTTGCAATTTTCTTCTGTTTCTTTGCAGCTTTCAAATGGGGGTCACTGACACCATCTAAAAACAAATGCTCTGTAAGGCTACAAATGTATTGTTATTGTTACTTTTTATTACTTATCATTCTATTCAGTCCCTCTCCTATTCATATTCCAGTCTCTTATTCCAATCAATGCAGGGTTGCTAAGGTAATTTATACCCTAGAAACCAAATTGCTGACTCTGCAGACTAGAGAGCTGCTGAATAAAAAGCTAAATAACTATAAAACCATAAACAATAAAAAATGAAAACCAATTGCACATTGTCTCGGAATATCCCTCTCTACATTATACTAAAAGTTAACTCAAAGGTGAACAACCCCCTTTAAAACACCATCGTCTAACAACATCTCCAGATACTGAATGATATACAAATGTAGGTCCATCTTCTAGTGTCAAAGCCAGGGAGCTAAAATCCATGCAAAAGGGAAAAATTGAAGCCCAGATACTTTTTTTTTTAATTTAAATCTATTCTTCACTGCAGATAAGATTGCAGCTGGAAGAGTAGCCAACAAATGCAGTCTATGTGCAATGGTATCATGTTCACGTCATGGTACAAATTAACTGAACATGCTTGTAGTACATCCCCTCAATCAAAATGTAAGAGTCTAGGAGGTTCTCTCTTTAAAGGGGTGGTTCACCTTCAATTTAACTTTTAGTATATTGTAGAAGGGACAATTCTAAGAAACTTTTCAACTGGTCTTCATTATTTATTTTTCATCGTTTTTTAATGATTTGGAATTTTCTTCTGTTTCTTTGCAGCTATCAAATGGGGGTCAGTGACACCATCTAAAAACAAATGCTCTGTAAGGCTACAAATGTATTATTATTGCCACTTTTTATTACTTATCATTCTATTCAGTCCCTCTCCTATTCATATTCCAGTCTCTTATTCAAATCAGTGCAGGGTTGCTAGGGTAATTTGTTCCCTAGAAACCAAAATTGCTGACACTGCAAACTAGAGAGCTGCTGAATAAAAAGCGAAATAACTCAAAATCCACAAACAATAAAAAATGAAAACCAATTGCAAATTATCTCAGAATATCACTCTCTACATTATACTAAAAGTTAACTTGAAGGTGAACAACCCCTTTAAGCAGAGGATGGTGAAGCGATTCAAAAGAAGCTTTATCTCTTCACACCTGAAAGTGCTCCACATACTACTATCCTGCTAACATACCTGCTCCATTAGTAGTCCAATTAACAATAACGCATCTGTAGAAGGCTCATACTTATTTCGTAAACAATGCAACAAACCTTGTATCCCAGTTCTTTAATCTTCTCTGTAAGCATGCTGTGCTTCTCTTTGCTCTTCATTAAGTGCTCTTTGTCTCCCGTGTCTGCAATGTGTTTGAGTTTCTCGTGTGAAATTTCAAGCTGTTTCTGATAATGCTGGTGCTTCTCAATTTTTGTTTCAAAATGCTTCAGTTCCTCCTTTAGGAAGTAAAATGATGTTATCATCACAAATTGACGTTACTGCTTCTAGCCTACAGTCATAATGATCATCAGCTGAGACACTTACTTGTGTAATGGGGGCTTGTCTACATCTACATACAGTTGTGCTCATAAGTTTACACACCCTGGCAGAATTTATGATTTCTTAACCATTTTTCAGAGAATATGAATGATAACACAAAGACTTTCCTTTCACTCATGGTTAGTGGTTGGCTGAAGCCATTTATTGTCATACAACTGTGTTTACTTTTTTTACATCATAATCACTACACAAACCACCCAAATGACCCTGATCAATAGTTTACATCCCCTGGTGATTTGGCCTGATAACATGCACACAACTTGACACAAAAGGGTTACATTGGCTATTAAAGGTAACCATCTTCACCTGTGATCTGTTTGCTTGTAATTAGTGGGTGTGTATAAAAGGTCAATGACTTTCCGGACTCCTGACAGACCCTTGCATCTTTCATTCCAGTGCTGCACTCATGTTTTTTTTTTTGGATAAACAAACAAATGTCAAAGGATCTGCGGGAAAAGGTAGATGCACTCAGTTTTCAAACACTAATTAAGAAGTTTAATTAAGAAAATTAGGGGTTCTGTTGAAACCAAACCAAATACAACTAAAATTTCAGCCACAACTGCTGTTGTTCGGGATGCAAGGAAAACCCCATAAAACTTCAGGGTTTAAAAAAAAAAAAAAAATACTGGAGGAGAATTTGCACTCATCAGCTCGGAAGCTGCTCATTTGGCTATAGCAAAATAAAGTGAAGGTTCTGGAGTGGCCTCTCAGTCTCCTGACAGTGTCAATATCATTGATTGACTCTGGGGAGACCTCAAACGTGCAGTTCATACAAGACAGACACCCAAGAATTTACCCAGGGAACTGGAGGCTTTTTGCCAGGAAGAATGGGCAGCTTTACCCAAGTCTGAGAAGATAAAGAGCCTCATCCACAACTAAAAGACTTCAAGCTGTCATTGATGTTAAAGGGGACAATACACGGAATTAAGTACTGGGGTGTGTAAACTTTTGATCAGGGTCATTTGGGTAGTTTGTGTAGTGATTATGATGTAAAAAGAGTAAACACAGTTGTTTGACAATAAATGGCTTCAGTCAACCACTAACCATGAGTGAAAGAAAAGTGTTATCATTCATAGTCTCTGAAAAATGGTTAAAGGGATACGGTCATGGGAAAAAAATATGTTTTTTTTTTTTTCAAAATGCATCAGTTAATAGTGCTGCTCCAGCAGAATTCTGCATTGAAATCCATTTCTCAAAAGAGCAAACAGATTTTTTATATTTCATTTTGAAATCTGAATATGAAAAAAAATAGTTTGCTCTTTTGAGAAATGGATTTTAGTGCAGAAGTCTACTGGAGCAGCACTATTAACGGATGCGTTTTCCCATGACAGTATCCCTTTAAGAAATCAAATTCTGCCAGGGTATGTAAACTTATGAGCACAACTATACTTACAGTCCTAAACCTAGTTAAACTCGTCTCCTTGCTGTAGAAAACTGTATTATAAAGAGCCATCCAACAATAAGGGAAACTTATAGGTTTGTTTAGACCTACACAAAATGCTGAACTTTCACAATAATAAGGCTCTGCATAGTTGTGGCTAGACAAAACTAAAAGTAATTTATTGGTGGTGCCATCAGTCAACGGTTTCTTAGAATACAGAGATTCAAACATCATACACCAGTTTTTTAATTTTTAACTTTCGTGATCCAAGCCCCCTTTGGAATTCAACACTGGGTCAAGGTTACAGACATAGGGACAGATTCACTAAAGGCGAAAATTCGCCAGCGTGACGTCATTTCGTTACTTCGCAGATTTACTAACAAGTGAAGTAAAGGTACGCTAGTGTTCAATAAGATAGTAAGTTTTTTTTATTTTTTTTAAAGGAAAACTATACCTCCTAACAGTATAGGACTCTAAAAAATATAATGCATACAATGGCTTATTGTATGTAAAACTCTGCTTCATGTAAATAAACCATTTTCATATTCATTTAGCATGTGCAATATAGTAAATCCTAAATAGGAAATTGCCACTTTAAGAACTATGGGCAGCCCCCTGGGACCATATTATTCACGGAGCTCACAGCCAAACCAAGGGCACACATACATGTCAGGTCACATGAGCCAATTAACAGACAGAGTTGTGTCTTTTGCTTCCACACTTCTTCCTGTTACAGTTAGAGCTGCAGTATTTCTGGTCAGGTGATCTCTTCCTGTTACAGTTAGAGCTGCAGTATTTCTGGTCAGGTGATCTCTTCCTGTTACAGTTAGAGCTGCAGCATTTCTGGTCAGGTGATCTCTTCCTGTTACAGTTAGAGCTGCAGTATTTCTGGTCAGGTGATCTCTTCCTGTTACAGTTAGAGCTGCAGTATTTCTGGTCAGGTGATCTGAGGCAGCACACAGACCATCATGAAATGGTGGCTTAAGAAAAAAGGGCAACATTTACACATACAGTAGAACCCCCATTTTACGTTTTTCAGGGGGGGGGGGGGGAAATGTTGTAAATCAGAGAAATGTAATAAGCATAATGGGACCATATGGGAACATAATATTGTTGGGACCACAAAACAACAATGTAAAACGAGGGAAACCTTAAAATCAGGGGATGTAAAATGGGGGTTCTACTGTATTTATATTACAGTTTCATAAATTTCTTTAATAGCCAATTCATAAGATCTGTTAGTTACTTTATAATGAAAATAACTAGGGATTTTGGAGGCTTTGTCAAGCTTATGTTTTGTTTAAATTTTTGTAAACATTTTGAAAGCCAATTGATTTATTTTTGTATATAGGACTATTGGATTTTACTTGCATATCAAATTATTTAAATTAACTGTAACCTGCTCTTAAGAGAGCTCCCCTAGAGACGGAGCAAATAACTGGATTCCCATTATTAGTAAGGAAACTTTTGTATTCCCCTAGCTTTAATATACAATACCAGGTAGAACCCTTGTTTCTAAATGTCCCAGTTTTATATTTTTCTGCCTTATAAACACACTGCCGGTATCTGAGAGTACTTAATTCAGATCCGCTAGTCCATTAGAAAATTTCATGGTGTAGCAAATCTTCATCTGCCATGAGCACTTGGCAGCTTGTGAAAAGAAAAGTTATTTTATACTGAAATTCGCCTTTTGCAACCAGAAGGTAATGAACACTTTTAGTGTTATTGTGAGGTGAATCATCTGATGGAAAGAGTTTATATCCATATCAATCGTGTCAAGTATCTGTGTATCTGCTACATTAGGCTGGGATACAGAATTCTGCACCGATATCCATTTCTCAAAAGAGCAAACAGATATTTAATTTTGAAATCTGACATGGGGCTAGACATATTGTCAGTTTCCTACTTGCCCCCAGTCATGTGACTTGTGCTGTTATAAACTTCAGTTATTCTTTACTGCTAGTTGTAATAAAGCCCCTCCCCCCCAGGAGCCTAACAACAGAACAATGGGAAGGTAACCAGATAGCAGCTCCCTAACACAACCTAACAGCTGCCTGGTAGATCTAAGAACAACACTCAATAGTAAAATCCAGGTCCCACTGTGACACATTCAGTTACATGAGTAGGAGAAACGACAGCCTGCCAGAAAGCAGATCCATTGTGCAGCACTTGCTCTTTCTAAAAGCACATGACCATGACTTGTTGGTTCAGGAATGAAATTTTATATTGTAGAGTGAATTATTTGCAGTGTAAACTAGAAATAAAAACATCATAAAAATCCCATAGCAAACAATAAAACATAACCAGATGGACTTCCATATAGACTTTTTCTTACCTTAAATGATTCTAGTTCAGAATCTGAAAAGTTTGCATCCTTTGCCATATCCCATAGGTCATTCACTCTAGGTTCGCTGAATTCTAGGATAAATTGTAGTTAATCCATTAGTAACTTTATATATTGTATGAAGACAGACACTTTTGCTTTTAAGATTTTAACCAGAGAGTGAAGTGGATAAAAGCAGCAATATCCTTGAGGTTTGGAAGCACACGTACCTCTTGCAGTTACGTAACCCTCATGACTAAGTTTGCGCAGGCGTTCGTATCCTTGGTTGATGCTTCTAAGTCTTTCTTTGAGGTCAGTGTGCTTGGAATGTAAAATGTCCTCCTTAATCTCATGTTCTTCGGGGCTGATAACATTTTTGTGAATTTCTTGGAAACATAAAAAAGTATAAAACTTGTGAAATTCCATGAATGTACTTTTAGTTTGCAGTGAGCAATAACAACCACCACCGACGGGATTGTGGAGATGGTAAGGATGCAAGTGTCCATATCCTAGTGATAGATTTCATGCCTGCTTTTCAGAACCAAGAAAGACAGGACAGACGGCAACCCTCTAATTAATCATTCAACTAACTGCCCCCAAGCAAATGAAATACCATGCCTACTTAGTCAGTATCCATTTTTGTTTATAGTAGAGAACAACCTTACATAAAAATGGAGATCCAATGATCTATTCGAGAACACATCTGTGAAGTCCTACTGGTGCTGACCCCAAGTGTACAAATTTCATAGATGCTGGGTGTCTAGCTAGTTACAGGGATAGGGAACCTTGGCTCTCCAGCTGTTAAGGAACTACAAGTCCCAGAATGCAATGAAGGAGTCTGTCATGATTCATAAAGGCAAATGCATTCTGGGAGTTGTAGTTCCTCTAGTACATGGAGCATACACCACTGCCCTTTGGTGGAAACCAGAAGTGGTTGAAATGTCCCTCCCTGCCATCATAAGGCAGATGGTAAAGGCATGTGTGCCCATCCTAAACCAAGTAATTTAATTACATGCTCGGATTAGAAAAGATGGCAATTTTAGGAAGGAGCTGCAACCACATCATGTCCCACCTGGTAAAAACTGGTTCCCACTCTTGCTGTTTTAGAACTCCCTTCTAACAACGCATATGATTACTAATAAGTATTCAATTTTCAAGGATTACAAAAGTTAAAATTCATTGTAAACCGTAAAATCTTGACAGAAGTGGACATTTTTTAGCATTTTATATTTAAAACCCATTGACCTCATTTCTGGAATTAGACTTGATTAATATTAAGATCTAAATTTTTACCCAACACGATCATATTCGAAAATCCATATTACGAAGGCGTTAAAAGGAAAACTATTTAACACTTTCCCTTAAAGACTGAAGGTAATTGTGGAGAGCAAAAAAAGCCGATTTTCTCCATGAAGACCTAAACGTAGTTTAGCAGCTCCTGCTTCAGAGTCAATTTTTACTGGAGAAACATAAAATTCCATGTGCAAATCAGAATGGGCAGGCTGTTGGGAGAATGCAGCTTGTAAAATATGTGTACGGCTTCAAAACCATAAAGCTACGAGAATGTGATGTGTATAATAGATTTGCTCTTGAATTTCCATCAGCGGGTTGACAGTTGTCCTTTTCACACCACCTCGTCCCGTCTGCCACAGTCGCACCTCTTAAAATAAACAGGACGGCTGACATATGATTGCGTGGCACCTGCTATAAAGCTTAGGAATATTTTTTTTTTAAATGTGTATGCCGGTTACAGATTTACGATATGTCTGAAAAAACAAGATTACTTAGGCTAAATTTAAAAACAACTGTGCATAGGCATTTGTTATTGCAGCCTTACACTAAAACCAATGATTATTAACCTATGGGTCAATACCCAAAAATGGTTCTCCATGTTGGTTAGAGTAGGTCACCATGATCCCCCATTAATACAGTAACGTTCTAAATTTGGCACATTTCACTGCAGTGTTAGCACCTCCACATTTAGCTGATAAAGATGTAAAACAGCCCCCACTTTAACTATTCCTATTTGTATAAGTCCATTAAAAAAAGCCATCTGAGCATCTGACCATGGCTAAAGATGACTGGTGTCCATGTTTCCATCTCTGGACACCTCTGGTACAAGGGGTGGTTCATCTTTAACAGCCCCTGACAATAAACATAAAAGTATAGCCTCACAGAGCAATCGTTTTTGGCTGTCCAGGTCAGTGACCCCCTTCAGAATGCTGGAAAGATGCAAAAGGAAATATTCGAAAAACTATAAAACGGAAGACTAGTGGTTTAGAAAAGGATATTATATAAACACAGTTATACTTAAAGGGCAAGTCAACCCCAAAATAAAAAAAAATGCCTAATAAAAGAAAACGTAATTTTAAGCAATATTGCAATATACATTCATTACAAATCGTCTATGGTTTTTAAGTTATTTGTATATGTATTGCTATTGAAAGCAGTTGTCTGCCCTGATGTCTAAGGGGCAAATTCACTAAAGAGAGCAACTTCACCAGTATCCACTTTGCTCCCATCATAAAACTTCGCTAATTCACTAAAATGCGAAGTTGCGTCCTTGGTGCCAAACGCTGGCGAAGTTGCGCTAGCATTACTTCCGCAAGCAGAGTGCAGTGGGCTTTTATTAAGTGTATTACACCGGCCCGGCCTTGGCAGGTGTTTTACCGGTGGCAAGCAAAAACATTATACAAGCCCGGGAAACCTTAAAGAACCAGTAACATCAAAAAATTTAATTGTTTTAAAGTAATAAAAATATAATGCAGTGTTGCCCTGCACTGGTAAAACTGCAGTGTTTGCTTCAGAAGCACTACTATTGTTTGTATAAATAAGCTGTTGTGTAGCCATGGGGGCAACTAGTCAAAGGAGAAAAGGCTCAAGTTACACAACAGATAGCAGATAAAGTCTGTAGAACATCATTTTATCTGTTATCCATTACTTATCCTGTGCCATATAGCGTTTTTCAATTTCCGCCATTGCTACTTAGCAGCTTGTTTATAGTAGTATTTCTGAAGCAAACACATCAGTTTTAACAGTGCAGGGCAACACTACATGATATTTTCTTTACTTTAAAACACTTTCATTTTTTGGTGTTACTGTTCCTTTAAAGTTAACTTTAAGGCCAACAACCGCTTTAAAATGCCTGTCCCAGGCTTTAAGCGAGGCTTGCCAATGCTCCTGGACTTTTTGGCAGACCCATTTATCTATACGAAGAAGAAAATTGGCAAACACACCTTACACCACTCGTTGAATAAAAAGGTCAACTTAATTTCAGCAGTTTTAAAATATCAGCGTCCCGACGCTTTTGGTATCCAAACATACGTAGTCATAATTCACCATCTTGTCAAACAGCTTTTTAAATCTCAATTCAGGAAATGACATCATTAATTAACATCTCATAAAAAGCAACAGAGCTTAATTTGTGACAATTGAACTCATAAAACACAGCTCAGGCTTTACATTTTCATGCGGCGTAAACTCATAGCGATTATCAATGCTACTAGATGATATCCAACACGGGGGAGTATATGAATGATTTTGAATTTTGAGATTCATGTAGTATCAGCATTTTGCAACCATGTAAGTTTTTTTTTTTGTATAACGAGCTGAAATGAATGGATTAGAAATGACTTTGGGCATTTCCTTTATGCTTTATTTTGGTTAGTTTGAGAAAAAAAAAATTCTATTGTGTCTAAGGGTTTATAATTTGATTGATGTTAATTAATGATGTAATTTCCCGAATTGAGATTTAAAAAGTCGTTTGACATGATGGCGTATTATATCTAGGACTATGTATCTTTAGAAACGAAAAGCTCCAAAACATTGGTGTTTTAAAACCGCTATAATAAAGTTTTAATTCAAGGAGTGGCATACGGAGTGCTTGCCAATTTTCTTGTTCAACTGCACCTCACATCCGGCTACGGTTCGGGGCTATGCACCCGGCGGTACAGTCTCCTTTTCAAGATTAATGCTGTTTGAGAACCCATAAGTGTGGGACCTGGAGTATATACACCCAGGTGAAAGAGGTTAAAAGATGAGCAATTCATGCTATTAAGGAGATTATCACTACTTACAAGGAATCTAACATTTATCATTTTGAACTGAGCATTTAGAATTGAGATTTGGTTCCAATGTTCTAGAGCAGCGGTCCTCAAACTACGGCCCGCGGGCCGGATACGGCCCTCCAATGTAATTTACCCGGCCCCCGCAAGGCGCCCGCACACCTTAGGACAAATGCGCTGCCTGTGCGGAACGCCGCTGCGTCAGCATGCTCGATCACATGATGATGTCACGTAAGGGAGGGGGAGGCAGGGAGCTCTGTGGGTGGCGCAGCCGCAGCTGTGCTGCGCATGTCTGGTCCTGGCGTGGCGCGTTGGGATAGCCCTCAGGCAGCGCAGGTGGCTTTCTATGTGGTGGGAGACAGTCCGTGCCCCGTGGAACAGAGAGAGAGGAGAGGCTGTTTGGCACAACAACAAATACACAGGTACAGACTTGGGGGGGGGGGCCCAGCTCCAGCTCCACAGCCTGGTACAGACTTGGGGAGGAGACAGGGGGGCCTGTGGGGCAAACAAAGCAAAGCAATTCATTGTTTACACAGGTACAGGCTTGGGTGGGGGGGGGAGGGGGGCCTGGGGGCAAAGCAATTCATTCTTCATCGTTTTTTTGCACTACCTGTACTACAAATAAGATATGCAGTGTGCATGGGAATTTGTTCCTTTTTTTTTTTTTTTAAGTTTGAAGACCCCTGTTCTAGAGATTGAAATAAGCTATATTCGATGGCTTATACTTATCTATACCCCCACAAATGTCATCTAGGGGTGCCATGGGTGTGGCCACAAATTTGGTTCTGGGGAGGTTGGATGCTCATGACGTGTGCCCAGCTTTTTCAATCTTGTTCATATGTATTATATTTTCCAAGAGACAAAGTGGAAGTGATTTTCCTTTCTCATACTCTTTCCGCATTTGACATTTCACCGCGATCAACTTTTCAATTTTCAGTGCCCCATTTCATTCACTGTATTTATTTCATTTCAGTAATGGATATTCTGCACTTTCCTTTGCTGGCAAAAAATGCTCTCCTGTAGGCTGCCAGTCCATATAGGGGCTACCAAAAAGCCAATCAGAGCTCTTATTTGACATCCACATGGACTTTTTCATGCTTGTGTTGCTCTCCAACTCTTTTTTACATTTAAATGCGGCTCACGAGCAAAAAAGGTTGGGGACCCCTGGTCTAGAACCACACACTCAATCCACCCTTGCATGCACTTAAAGGGATACTGTCATGGGAAAACATGTTTTTTTCTTTTTAAACGCATCAGTTAATAGTGCTGCTCCAGTAGAATTCTGCACTGAAATCCATTTCTCAAAAGAGCAAACAGATTTTTTTTATATTCAATTTTGAATTCTGACATGGGGATAACCATTTTGTCTATTTCCCAGTTGCCCCTGGTCATGTGACTTGTGCCAGCCCTTTAGAACTGGGAACTGCTTTCTGGCAGGCTGTTGTTTTTCCTTCTCAATGTAACTGAAAGTGTCTCAGTTGGACATGGGTTTTTACTATTGAGTGTTGTTCTTAGATCTACCAGGCAGCTGTTATCTTGTGTTAGGGAGCTGTTATCTGGTTACCTTCCCCTTGTTCTGTTGTTAGGCTGCTGGGTGGGGGAAAAGGAAGGGGTGATATCACACCAACTTGCAGTACAGCAGTAAAGAGTGATTGAAGTTTATCAGAGCACAAGTCACATGACTTGGGGCAGCTGGGAAATTGACAAAATGTCTAGCCCCGTGTCAGATTTCAAAATGAAATATAAAAAAATATATGTTTTTTCTTTTGAGAAATGGATTTTTTTTTCCATGACTGGATCCCTTTAAGCTGCACTTCTATGGTTCCTTAAAAGTTGTAATGCCCCCTACAAAAACAGCCCACCCAGAAGCAGCCTGCGCAACATTACATGAAAAACGTAAGGCAGCTGATGAGCAAGACAGCAAGATGGAATACGCCATATTGTTTCTCCAAGTCAAGCTTAAAGAAGATACTACAGTAAAGTACAGTAAGGCTAAGGCCAGACGGGGAGATTCGGGGGCATTTTGTCGCCTGGCGACTTCTCGCTGCGACTTGTAGTCCCCGAACCTCCCTGAATAGCCAAGTCCCGGGGCGCAACGGCGTTACTTGAAAACGCCGGTGCGCCCCAGGACTTGGCTATTCGGGAAGGTTCGGGGGCTACAAGTCGCGGCGAGAAGTCGCCAGGCGACAAAATGCCCCCGAATCTCCCCGTCTGCCCTAGCCCTAAACATTTCATTTCAGTTGACTTTTGAGTGAGCAGGCTTTTAATCTGCAAAACACAGCAGGAGCTTTACAATTCAATTTCCTTACTGGATGAATTTCAGTTTGTTTACAACAAGACAAATGGTACAAAAGATAAAAAAAAAAAAAAACAAGTCCTTGAGGCAGAGAACATTAAAAGAAAAGGTTTTGATTAATCTGTTTTAATTACAGTGATGTGGTTTAGAAATAAACACTCAAGTTACTGAAGCACTTTGTTGTTGACCTTAATGGAGCTGGCAAATGTTTTTTTGAATATGCTAAAGTTTGGCTCTAAACCTTCCCACCTCAAAGGGACACAATACACCTTATTTAACAGGAATTCGATTAATAGGGCTTGCGATAAAACGTACCTTCTGCCTATTGTTTTTATCATGTAAAAACTATGGTTTCTTTGGCTTCAAAGGGGTGGTTCACCTTTAAGGTAACTTTTATTATGTTATACAACGGCCAATTCTAAGCAACTTTTCAATTGGTTTTCATTATTTATTATGTATAGTTTTAGAGTTATTTGTCTTTTTCTTCTGGTTCTTTGCAGCTTTCAAATGGGCGTCGCCGTCCCCTTCTAAAAAAACAAATGCTCTGTAAGGCTACAAATGTATTGTTATTGCTACTTTTTATTGCTGATCCTTCTATTCAGACTCTCTCCTATTCATATTCCAGTCTCTTATTCAAATCAATGCATGGTTGCTAGGGTCATTTGGGCCCTAGTTACCAGATTGCATAAAATTCTAATTGAAGAGCTGCTGAATAAACAGCTAAATAACTCAAAAACCAAGAATAATAAAAAATGAAAACCAATTGCAAATTGCCTCAGAATAACACTCTCTACACGCAGGGATCTGCAACCTTGGCTCTCCAGCTGTTGAGGAACTACAAGTCCCACAATGCATTTGCCTTTATGAATCATGACAGACTCCTTCATTGCATTGTGGGACTTGTAGTTCCTTAACAGCTGGAGAGCCAAGGTTGCAGATCCCTGTAAACAGTATACTAAAAGTTATCTCAAAGGTGAACAACAGTGAAAATGAAGATACTCCATGTTTGGCCCTTGTGAGGTAGAGAATTGAATTACCAGTGCACAGATAAACCACCACCAAAATGAATTCCTGCCAACAAAACCTTCACAAAAAGGGTGATGGCACAATGGATTCTTGCCAGTTCTTGTCCCAACAAAGGGTGAAGGCACTATAAGTCTCTACTTTGCAGGGGCCAAACATGGTGTCATTTAATTTTCTTGGTTTAGCTCAAGAAACAAAGACCACAGATTTCTCAGAATTATAACAAAAGGTAATGTACTATTCACTGCACTCATATTGATGAAGGGGGGTGCACCGTCCACTATAAAGTTGCAAATACGGAAAATAAAAGCAAAACAATGGGTGCCGGATTGACTGCTCAGAATGGTAAAACACTGAGCCAATGACTTCCATGACAGTTATTGTTCTACAGAAAGAAGTTCTATTTTTTGGGGTTTTAAACCAAAGGCAGGACGCTATTCTACTTCCACAGTCACCATTACCAAGTTTTTTGTTTTTTTTTTATAAATATGCTGAATTGCATTTATCGTGCACCTTATATGGAGTGGGACAATTAGATCAATATATTAGATGAAAACAAATGGATCGGACTACCTACCTTCTGTCCTGCTGACAGTGTCTATAAGTATATTGTATTCACTGATTTTCTCCTTATGATGAACAAACTCACGCCACAGGCTTTCCAACTCTTCTTCGGAAAACTTTGCGGACGTCTTTGCCTGCAAAATAATAATCCTTAGCCGAGTTCTTAAGTAAATGTACTTATACTGCCCTGATAACTGCACTTTTAATGATCACTAATGCAAAATATCATTGAGCTTGCTAGTTTTATGATCTTCCATGCCAGGGGTTTATTTAAACCTATCGTAACAGTGTAGAGTAGAGTCCTGCATAGGGTTGGCCACTTGCAGAATGACTGCAAAATGGTTGGGTTTTGGGAAGAAAGTCCTGCCTGAGTACCTGGGTAAACTGAGGAAAAAGATTTTCCCCCTGAACTGATTTAGCGGCCTCCAAGAGTTACGGCACTTTAGGTTTACAAACCGAGCTTTTGCACCCCTTATCTTAGTTAATAACTTGGTGATGCCCAGAACCTTACTCTCAAGTACCTGGTTTTTCCTGATAAAAAGCACTTTGGAAGGCGCTATACCATGAAGAGTTATCAAGGTTGAAATTTTATAAACATTTGTCTCTTTTACCTTAAAGGGATACTGTCATGGGAAAACATGTTTTTTTCAAAACACATCAGTTAATAGTGCTGCTCCAGTAGACTTCTGCACTGAAATCCATTTCTCAAAAGAGCAAACAGATTTTTTTATATTCAGTTTTTACATCTGACATGGGCTAGACATATTGCCAATTTCCCAGCCACCCCATGTCATGTGACTTGTGCCAGCACTTTAGGAGGGAACTGCTTTCTGGCAGGCTGTTTTTCCTTCTCAATGTAACTGACTTGAACGCAGTGGGACATGGGTTTTTACTATTGAGTGCTGTTCTTAGATCTACCAGGCAGCTGTTATCTTGTGTTAGGGAGCCGTTATCTGGTTACTTTCCCATTGTTCCGTTGTTAGGCTGCTGGGGGGGGGGGGGGGGGGGGGGGGGAGTGAGGGGGTGATTTCACTCCAACTTGCAGTACAGCAGTAAAGAGTGATTTAAATTTATCAGAGCACAAGTCACATGACTTTGGGCATCTGGGAAATTGACAATATGAGTAGCCCCATGTCAGATTTTTGAGAAATGGATTTCAGTGCAGAATTCTGCTGGAGCAGCACTGATGTGTTTAGAAATGTATTTTTTTTTCCCATGACAGTATCCCTTTAATAACAAAGCAAGTGTTAAATTATTAAATAAAAAAATAAGGTAATGTTCAATAAAAACATCCATAATATAATAAAACAGTACAGCGTTCCCTGAAATCACAAATGATGCAACACAGAAGGCTACATCAAATTTCAGTCTACACAGATATAAATATTCTGCAAAATGAATGTATTCAATTTAGCATTTAATGGTCAACTGTCAGTTACCACAAAGCAGAGTGGGTTATAAAGTACCAGGTGCAGAGTCAGCAGTTACTATGTCCTTCCTAGTCTGCAGCAGAAGTAAATAAGCTTTTGGGCATCACAAAAAGACTGTGTGCAAGCAGCTACATAAACCACTAAGTGACTAAATCAGATCATGTTTTACAATCATTTCCAACACCAGTAGTAGCCGTTGAGGTCGGTACAATGATGCTGTAAAACTCACCTTATTCCATAACTTTTCCAGACGTGGATCATTTAAAACATCATTTTCTTTGCCGTCTTTAATAAAGTTGCTGTCTTCAGTCTGAGTTTTCTTTTTGCCATCAAGTCCATACTTTGCTAAAATCACTAGAAAAAAAAAGAAACATTTCCAACTGTCATAAAGAGAACTGCCACCAGTCTTTCCAATGTGTTACATTCAAGCCTACATTACATAAACCTTACATTACAGTAAAACCAATCAACACTGACCATTCAGAGACCGTCTGAGCTTAGCCTCTTTTTCGCCATCATCATCCAGTCCTTCTACCTTGAGTTTCTTGCAGTTCAGTTCATCTTTTTCCTGGATTTTCAGATCACTGTGCAGTTCAGTCAGTTGGACTGACGAAAGCTGAAGCTGGATGTGAAGCAAATAAATAAAATACGCATATAAAATTAGGAGAGTAATTCAAATCAAAGCTCTTGACATTTGCATCCTAATAATGAACCATTTAATTAGGAAGAATGCTGAGGAATCGCATTACTGGGTTTCAATTCCACACAAAATGAAAGTGCTCACCTGTTACCAATAAACCTTTTCAGGTGCCAGGTGCTGAACAGTCTATAAGACAACATATCAATACATAGAACAGTAAATTGTAAAAAGGAACAAATTTCCTTTGATGCATCCTGATGGTTTACCATGTGTTTAAAGGGGTTGTTCACCTTTGAGTTAACTTTTAGTATAATGTAGAGAGTGATATTCTGAGATAATTTTCAATTGGTTTTTATTTTTTATTGTTTGTGGTTATATAGTTATTTGGCTTTTTATTCAGCAGCTCTCTAGTTTGCAGTGTCAGCAATTTGGTTTCTAGGGTACAAATTACCCTAGCAACTCTGCATTGATTTGAATAAGAGACTGGAATATGAATAGGAGAGGGACTGAATAGAATGATAAGTAATAAAAAGTGGCAATAACAATACATTTGTAGCCTTACAGAGCATTTGTTTTTAGATGGTGTCAGTGACCCCCATTTGAAAGCTGCAAAGAAACAGAAGAAAACTGCAAATCATTAAAAAACTTTGAAAAATAATGAAGACCAATTGAAAAGTTTCTTAGAATTGGCCCTTCTACAATATACTAAAAGTTAACTTGAAGGTGAACCACCCCTTTAAGAGCTGTCAGACCCACCGGTTTTGAAGTCACGTGACAATTCAAGGTTAAAAAGAACCTTGTGTTTGGTATGAAAGCGTCTCAGATACGGTTATGACCATGACCAACCAACTGCCTTTAGCACAACGTAATCTCAATTGTTAAAAGAAAATAATTTGAAAAACAATTGCATCTGATTGTGTTGTTTGCAATAACCACGCTCAATGTCACTATGCAAATTACAATTCCGTTCAAGATTTGCACAAATGTTCAGGGATTGTATCTAAAGAATCCAGAAATTATTTATTCACTGTATCCTTCAGTAACATCAAAAAATGAAATTGTTTTGAAGTAATAAAAATATAATGCAGTGTTGCCCTGCACTGGTAAAACTGCAGTGTTTGCTTCAGAAGCACTACTATTGTTTATATAAATAAGCTGCTGTGTAGCCATGGGGGCAGCCATTCAGAGAAAAGGCTCAAGTTACACAGCAGATAAGCTCTGTAGAATATAATGTTATCTGTTATCCATTACTTATCCTGTGCTATATAGACGTTGTTCAATTTCAGCCATTGCTACGGAGCAGCTTGTTTATATGAACTATAGTAGTGTTTCTGAAGAAAACAGATCAGTTTTAACAGTGCAGGGCAATGGTACTTCATATTTACTTTAAATCACTTTAATTTTTTGGTGTTACTGTTCCTTTAAGGTGGCCATAGACGCACAGATAATATTGTACAAAAGAAATTTTGGTACAATATTTGGTGAGTGCATGGTGGCAATGGAGCCAACCGATTTTGGCAGAAAACATGGATATCGGTTGGCTGATAGATCAGGCTGGACGGAAAATTTTGATCGGGTGCCTTTAAAAGTACCCAAACATCGGTCATGGTTTAGTGCTGAAGCATCAGATACAGGTAGAATTCTATTGTTTTTACCTGTTTATCTGTGTGTTTTGAAAGGAAAATCTTTTCCAAGAAAGATTGTAATTGTACCATTTATGGCCACCTTAAAGGGGAATCCAACCCCCAGCGCTAACCAGCTTCATCTCCATCAGTCACCAGGGATAAAAACCATTTTCTTTGGCGCAAGCAACTGAAAATAAATATAGATTCAGCATTCTATGCAGTACATTGGTGTGAGGCATTGAAACTATGATTTAAAGTGCTTAACAGCCAATGAAAGTAACATGGAAATGATCTAGAATGTAAGTCCCACGCAGGCTCCCAGCCAGGTTCAGGATCTGAAGATCTTGCTTGTCCACTTGTTTCATCAGGTGCTTGTGCTCAAAAAACACCCGACGCCTCTGAGGGACACTGGGAGGGTGAGCCTGTGTAGTAAGAGAGCTCAGTCCTCTTGTAATTGAACAAATCTTTCTAAAAGCAAAATCTGAAATAAAGTTCTTGCAATAATGGTCTGTTTGAAATGGTTCGCAGCCATGAAGATTAAAGGGGTTGTTCACCTTTGAGATAACTTTTAGTATGATGTAGAGAGCGACATTCTGAGACAATTTGCTATTTGTTTTCATTTTTTATTATTCAAGGCTTTTGAGTTATTTAGCTTTTTATTCAGCAGCTCTTCAATTTGCATTTTAAGCAGTCTTGTAACTAGGGTCCAAAATTACCCTAGCAACCAAGCATTGATTTGAATAAGAGACTGGAATGTGAATAGGAGAGAGTCTGAATAGAAGGGTCAGCAATAAAAAGTAGCAATAAAAATACCGGAATCGCCCGAAGTTTCCTCACGAAGTACCTTCGGGCGATTCCGGAAATCGCCGCGCCGCGTGTGCACAGGTGCTAGCGCTTTGTCATTAATACTAGCGGCAGACAGGGAGAAGGAAATTCGGGGAGATTGTCGCCTGCTATTAAACGCCAGGCGACATAATCTCCCCGAATCTCCCTGTCTGTCCCCAGCCTAAAAGCTAACAGTGCTACACAGATGCTTCTCTGTATCGGGACAAGGTTTGATATCAAGCAGCAGAAGTCCAAAATAGGCTTGATAAAGGGCACTGCGTTGCCCGAAACTTTGCCACTTATCTGCAAATATGTTTTGAGCGAATAAATCACTTATTGCACAGCATTGCAACCCAGTGTGCTACAGTATTTTGGACTTTTGCAAGTGTTTTGACCCGTGGCAGGTGGGATATATTACTGTTTCAGCACCTGGTCCGAAGGGATTCGAGGCGAGAGGTTTGAGCACTCCATTCTAGAGTGGAATTGATATCAAGCAGCAGGGCATTTCTTCCACTAATTCATTATTTCACAGGTTTATTGGTACCCCATTTGTCTCACTAGGACCACACACACTGGAACCAATCAGGAGAGTTTTAAAGGAGAACATCCCCACCCCAAAGGTGCCACTACGCAGGGAGTAAGCAGAAAAGTGCCTTCACATAAATCCAGCAATCTGTAAAGGGACATCATGAGAAGGAAGCCAGTAAACCAATGGATAACAGTGTGCAGTTAGATTAATTACACATTAAGATTACAGAATAACTGCTAATTATAATTAGGCAAATCCCGGACATCAATGCAAAATAAAAAAAAATAAGATGGCACACACTTCTGAAATTGTGCTAATTCTTTGGTGATTTATTGAGATCTCCACACAACGTTTCAGAGGTACAACCTCCTTTATCAAGTGCTCTCTCCTTGGAGGTTGTAACCCCAAAACATTGTGTGGAGATCTCAATAAAGCACCAAAGAATTAGCACAATTGCATAAGTCTGTGCCATCTTATTTTTTATTTTGCATTGAATACTGGAACAGATTTATACAGTAAGTTTTCAAGATAGAGCACCACGAGATAATCTCAGCCCTGCTGAACTATTGCAAATCTCGGACATCATCTTATTATCCAGGCCATGACGTCCCATGACAATTTACCAGTAACTTGCTGAAGTTAATGCTTGAGCAGCTTTTCCTTCAGTATATACAGATGAGTAGAACTTTGATCCAACACTCTGCACACTGTCTTCGATAGTAGTGTAAACACAAAAAATATTTACATGGAGTGCCGTTTTTTTTTGGGGTGATCAAACAAACCCCAATAGCACCACATGCAATGCCAAGTGTCATCTGTAGTGCTGTGACGGTCACTGCAAATGGACTCTGGACAGATAAATGGCATTCAGTAAGCCCATGCCCAAAACAAGGTCCACACAGAATAGGTTTGAGAAGTTGGGAGATGAAGAACATGACTGGCCTGCACAAAGCCCTGACTTCAACCCAACTGAACCCATGAGATGACATGATACAATGACTGAGATTTAGGCTTGATCCGCATCATCACTGATCAACCTCACTAATATAAACAAAGGCCACACACAGGGCAATGATTGGTGGATGAGATATAATGATCTGAGCCCATTTGCCATTGTTTAGGTAAGGACCCCTAGTTCCATTGAAAGCTAAAAGTGTACAGAATATTCTTAACAATTCAATGTTTCCTACAATTTAGGGAAGTTCCTGTAGAATAATAAGCCCATGCCCAAAACAAGGTCCACACAGAATAGGTTTGTGAAGTTGGGAAATGAAGAACACGACTGGCCTGCACAAAGCCCTGACTTCAACCCAACTGAACCCATGAGATGATGTGATACGACTGCGATTCATCATCAGTGATCAACCTCACTAATATAAACAAAGGCCACACACAGGGCAGTATTTACTGGTCTTTGTTTGGTCGGTATGGCTTTTCAGAAATCACAATAAGAATTATTACTTGGTTATTATCATTTCATAGCCTTCCATTCAAAAATCAGATGTTTCACTCATTCAAACAAAGCATAGTTATTAGGGTCAATGAATCTCAGAATCAGACTGTAATTTCAGTTCCAAAGTAGAGAACTGCAAAAGCAAAAATGGCCTTTTATTTATGTATTTATTGTTTCCATTATTATAGTGCTATAATGCTACCGACTATAACACTATACAAGATAAATGCAAGATGAAACATTTTATACATTATGAAACAGTGCTGTGTAATTTTCAGCAAAATAGTATTTCCAGACCACTTCATGGCCACAGATCAGAATTGATAATGCTATACAGGTATTAGACCTGGTATAAAGAATGTTCAGGACCTGGGGTTTTCTGGATAATGGATCCATAATTTGGATCATCATACCTTAAAGGGAATTCAACCCCTGGCGTAACCCGTCGGGGTTTAGCGCATGGGGGGGTTGAATTCTCCTTTAAATCTACTAGAAAATCATTTAAACGTGAACTAAACCCAATAGGCTGGTTTTGCTTCCAATAAGGATTAATTATATCTTAGTTGGGATCAAGTACAAGCTACTGTTTGATTATTACACAGAAAAAGGAAATCTTGGGTTTCCGAATAACGAATCCCATACTAAGAAGCCAAAAAGCCATGAGCAGACTGGGAGCCAGTGAAATCATACAGACATATATAAGCAGAGGCTGCAGCAATGCTATAAAACATCTAAAAGTCCATTCCTATCAAGTGGCAAGCAATACAGTTCTGAGCAATATTATATTATTGTCACATTAACCAATCATTTCAGCCACTAAATAACAAGTCACGTTAAGAAGTGTGGTGGGAGTCTCTCCCTGCTCATTTATAGCGCTGGGCTCAGATTACAGCAGAGAAGGTGGGGGGAGGGGGGAGCAAACTGAGCATGCTCATGCCCAGGGCAAGGAGATTTAAGCTGAAAACAGGAAGTCTGATACAGAAGCCTATGATATTGGAGATAAATATCTGGAGAAATTTCTGGAGATGTTGCCCATAGCAACCAATCAGATCTTTGCTAACTTATAGGTGGCTGTTTAAATCGAATTGCTGATTGGTTGCTATGGGCAACATCTCCAGAAATCTCTCCAAATATTTATCTCCAATCTTAGTAAACATGCCCCTAAGTCTCCTAGTGACACCCATAGCAACAGATTATGCCAAGTGATCAGATCAGGGCAATAATGACTGCGTTGTTATTAAAATGAACCAACACGAGTGTGGAAACTGCCATATTGTGTCTCCTGGTCTGCCGAAATGAAATGACGTACAAGAATCAATCTTATAGAGGTCAAGTTATCATTAAAAAAAAAAAAAGAAAGTTAGAATCATTGTGCGTAATGAAAGGAAAGAATTTTGAACAAAGCTCAGACTCTTTAAACGAGGAAGGCAACACAAAGCAGCTTCTGTTTCAGACATAAAAGTCCCTGTGTTAAACCTCTGTGTGATGAGTGAAACGAGGGTGGGGAGAGATCCCTGACTAAGAGACACAGGTGAGTTTATAGGACAATCCCATATCTCTGGCCCCAGGTACCCGGAGATAAAACTAAAAAGTGGTCTTGAACAAAGAAAACAAAGGGAATTACTATAAACATCTATGTTTTAAAAAAAAAAAAAAAAACTGACAGATTCTACTGGCTTCTGGATGGGCCAAAAACATTCCCATTTTCTTTCAGATATTTTTTATCTTTCAGATATCCGTCAAGTTGAAGGGAAAATCTTCATGGCTCCCCGCGTAATCCAAGAGCTGCCTGAAGGCCATATCTACGGACTGGACTGAGTGACCATTCAAGTGCTGGACCAAATCAGTCCGGTCCAAAGATTTGGCAGCTCTTGCATTACATGAGGTTAAAAGCTGCAAAGTGACGACCAGAAGAAGATAGTAGAGACCTGCATGGGTCTGTTTTTGGAAACCTGATAGCTCCCAACCTGGTCCACACCTGGCCCTTTTTTTATCTTGACACAAACCCAGTGTAATCGACTCATGTGTGAAGTCACATAACCAGAAAGTAACTTCATGCAGCACCAGAACACAGTAAATTGTCCTTTTCCCACCACCCAAATGGCCACCTACATCACCACCTGCAGCTAAAGTTTATCAGTGATCTATGTGGAAAATCCTTTTGTCCCTCTTTCTATTTTCAAAATGTTGGGATGTATGCATGAGGGACATGTGCATGAGGGACTTATTCTAACCACGTTCTGTGGGATGGGTCCCTGACCCCCTGCAAAACTCTACCAGGCAGGTAATGTTTATGTGCATGCACTGAATAAGCAGGAGGCATCACTTCACACATCACTCCCTCCTGTCTGGGATCATACAGCACCAAAAAACTGTTAAAGGAGAAGTAAACACCTTAAGTGCAAAAACCTCCCTCCTGGCCTACCTATCCCCCGGGAAAGACATTGAAAAACTTTGTGACTTTCCCCGCATGCGCAGTAGATCTGAACCAGCGAATGCCTCCTACTGCGCATATTCAGTACAATTGTTTACCTGCACCCTCCGCCTCTCCGTTCGATGAGTACCCTGTGCCTGGTGGAGGGGATCGGCACCTCTCCTAATTAGCGACCAAAGAAAAGATTCAGGCGCTTTGGGTAAGTGTTGCGGGGATATACCCCTGCAGTTTATTCAGTCGAGTGAATAAACTGCAGGGGTATATCCCCGCAACACTTACCCAAAGCGCCTGAATCTTTTCTTTGGTCCTACTGCGCATATGCCACTAAATGCCGGTGAATCCAGGAGGAAGACTGCTCAGGACAAGATGGCGCCTGCGAACTCCACTGGAGAGGACCTGCACCATGGGGCAAGTAACAAACTTAGGACTTGCCCGGGGGGACATGTAGGCCCGGAGGGGGAGATGGGAGGGTTTTATGCACTTGGGGGTTTACTTCTCCTTTCAGGTGGCCATATATGGGCAGATAAAGCCGACGATATTAGAAGTTAAATTTGACAGCTTATCTGCCTGTGTATGGGGTCTTACCAATCGATTTCTGGCCACGGTATTGATCAGTAAGGTTTGATTTTTTTTCCTGACCGACCCGTCAGGAGCCATAAGGCCAAAGGTTCCATTACCCCCGATTAGGGTTGCCACCTTTTTCTAAATAAGTTACCGGCCGGCGGGGGGCGGAGTCATAAAGGGGCGGGAGGTGACGCAAAAGGGCCGGGGCATGACGTCACATGGGGCGGAGCCACAGTGAGCGATCGTCGGAAGACGGCAAGAAAGGTAAGTTTTAATAGGAATTAAGGCAGGGCAAGGGCCATTTTTAAGGGGTATTACAAATTTACCGGCAGCTACATTGCCGGTAAATTTGTAATACCGGCCCCGGCCTTGGCTGGTGTTTTACCGGCTAGGCTGGTAAAATACCGGCTGGGTGGCAACCCTAACCCCGATATAACCATCCATAGTGGCATATCGCGAAAAAGACGGCAACATCGACAAACGAGCATATCTTAAAGTCTATGGCCAGCTGTAAGCAACCAATCAGATTGCTTTCATTCTCCAGCTTGTAACAGACCAATCAAAATGACTGATTTTGCATTATATTTACTGGGCAGGGAGGCCCCAAGTCACCTGGGAAGATGCTCAGACGATATAGAAGAGAGAGGGGTGGCTCTGGCTGGCAATGTAGAAACACTGGGGTCCCCCCACATGAGAGAAAGTGTGAGTGAGTGCGTGTGGGGGATGAGTTTAATAAACATAAAGCAGACATGTGAAATACGTAGCCTTACGTTCCCCCCATCTCATTTATCTATTGGCCCCTTTATCCACTCTTATCCCATTGTGGCGTTGCCACAGCGCTGCAGATGATTTTAAAAACTACAATTCCCGTGATGCTTGTTCTCGCTAAACTGCTAGAGGAATGCTGGGGGCTGTAGTGCTAATTCTAAAGCCGCTCAGTCCGATTGCGCAAGGCCAGCCAGGAATCACGTGACCCCATACAGACTCACCCTCTGCGCTTTCTCCCAAATCTGGTTGAGCCTCAATATCCTGAATTCCACCGCGGAGTCCCGCTCTGAGCGGTTTTCATTCACGTCCCTGGAGTATTTCCCGGCTCCGTCCCCAGCCTGAGCCTGCACAAGCAGCAGCGAGCAGCCGACAAGGAACAGTCCGTAACACTTCCCTGACATTGTACCGGGTTGTTGCGGGGGATTAAGGAACGCGAGCGGATTCTCTGTGGCTCCTGACTTGCCGTAGTTTCAAACGTCGCCTTTCATTGGTCGGGCCGCTTGTATGTCTCCTCGGGGCACACGAGCTCTGTTCTTATTGGCTGAGCGTGTATCCATGTACCGCCTTGGTATTGAGAATTAACTATTTCTCTACTGGAAGAATGTCGTTGCAAGGGTGGAGACAGCAAGAGCCAACGATGCGCTCTACCAGAATAAATTTTAGTTTTATCCCTTATATTTATTGTAGCATGAAAGGTCTTAAAGTTCATCTTTAAGTTAATGTTCTAGATTGGCTAATTCTAAGCAACTTGGCAATTGGTCTTCTTTTTTTAAAATAGTTTCTGAGCTATTTGCCTTTTTCTTCTTATCAACTTGGGGTTACTGACCCCACAAATGCTCTGTAAAAGTACAAATCATATCGATTTTTTAGTTCTGCATCGAATCCACTATTTTGGATTTGGCCGACCATTGGTACTTTGTGGCCAAAGTGATTTTCTCAGACAGCTAGTGGGTGAACTCCTCATTGGCAGCTATTGATGAGGCTGTACACTCTACAGCTGAGGTCCCCAACCTTTCACAGCCACAAATGTAAAAAGAGTAGGGGAGCAAAACAAGCATGAAAAAACTTCAAGTGGGCTACAGAATAAGCACTGTGATTAGCTATTTGGTAGCCAATATGTGGACTGGCAGCCTACAGGGCAGCCCATGTTATAGTAGAGAACAAAAAGGAACTAGAAGGACTATTTGTATAGCTGTTTACTAATGAAACCCCCTCTTAAATATATTATTCAGGATGAAGATTTGCAATAAATATGCACTTACAGGTACATCCAAATATAGGGCTTGTTTGCAACAGCCTATTCATATATAAGAATATTGGATACAGTAAGCTAATTCCCTAAAAAGTAAGATAAATCACAATATCCTGTTGGATTGCAAGTACAATAGGACCAAGAAGCAAGAAGTGCTTAGCTCTAACTGTGATTTTTTATCTGTTATAGCTCCCAGCAAGTACTCAAATTTTATGCAGTATTTCTCTGTGCATATTGTGAATTTCCCACCCTTATGTTTAAGTTTCTTCTTCTGTAGTCAATGATCTATTTAATCAGGACTAATAAGCAACCAAAACTTGCCTCCAAGCCTGGAATTCAAAAAATAAGCAGCTGCTTTGAGGCCACTGGGAGCAACATCCAAGGGGTCGGGGAGCAACATGTTACTCACGAGCTACTGGTTGAGGATCACTGCCCTAAGGCCTATGGACCTGCTCTGCTATTGAAAATGAATTATTTGCCATCAACTATACTGTAAATCTGCCACAAATTCTCTGCTGAGCAACTTGCAATTTGAGATATAAATATAATCTGCAGAGATGCAATAACCTGGGCACATTATGCCCATTTAGGGTTGTCACCTGTCTTTTAGTCTGCTTTTTGGAAGGGCTGTCCAGATCAAAACTTTCTGCCCAGTTTTCCAAATAAGGAAATCCAACAGTACTTTCTCTGATGTGGTGATCGCCCATGTCACAACTCTGCCCCTGACGTAATGGCCCCACCTCTCTTCATCATACATTCCATCCTGTGACATCACTGCCCATGCCCCTGTGACATCATGTCCAGCCCCCCTGCCCAGACTTCATCCGTTAAATGGTGGCAACCCTATGCCCATTATGTAGCGCCTAGTTCATCTAGCAAGCCTTCAATGCTTCTGATATTCCCTGTAGTTGCTAATTATTAGGGATGCAACGGTTTGGGAATCGGCCAGGATTCGGCCTTTTTCAGCAGTATTTGGCCGAATCATCGTGCCTTGCCAAACCAAATCGAAATCCAAATTTATATATGCAAATTAGGGTTGGGAAGAAATCAAGAATTTAAAAAAAATTTTTCCAGTTTTCCCTTACCATCCTTAATTTGCATATGCAAATTAGGATTTGGTTCTGTATTTGGCCAAATCTTTCATGAAGGATTTGGGGATTCAGCTGAATCCCAAATAGTGGATTCGGTGCACCCTTATTATTTATTAACTTCATGCAATGGTACCATGTCTCAAGCTCTCTGGTCCCCACTGCACCGTCAGCATGTCACAGCAAGTTATTTTGAATTGATATTTAACCATATACGGTACCTGCCTGTCTCAACAAAGTAGTTGAGTTTGTCATTAACCCATTAATGAGTCTAACACATCAAAAGCCCTTAAAAGGGTTAAAGTATCAACCTTTAAGTTCATTTGTTCCTGTTAGAAAATAGATGGTTTATGGGTTTTTTTCTTACAAAGGCCTCTAGTAAAAGAAGACAAACAAATGAGATACATGTGCGGGCTTGCATGGCTCAGATCGATGGCAACTAACACTTCTGGGCCCCATAATTATCACAAATGAGAATCACAGGTTTGCCAAGAACTTCTTGTCGCTGTGAATCCAACAGGATTAAATGAAGGGCCTTTATCTTTCCTCTATGTGTTTATTGGTCGCTGGTTGAAAGATTGAGAACTATTGAAAAATAATTCCTGCTTGACTTGTCAAGAACCCTTCCGAGAGATCTCCTGTAATCAAGGCCAGACTGGAGCATTGGGGGCCCACCGAGGCTGTGAAACCAAGGGCCCTCTTAGCAGTCCTAGGGGGCCCCTCCCGACTTGTAAACTACCACATCCCCCTCACCGGGGCCCATGAGTGCCGGGGGCCCACTGGGTTTTTTTTTTACTGGTGTCTCGCAGGCCCAGTCCGACCCTGCCTGTAATAAGAGATCTCAAAATACTGGAAATCCCTCCAAGACATTTACCACCTATTGCAGTGCGAATCCTAACCCTCGGCCTTGGAGCTATTCAGTTCTGAGACACTCGGAAACACAACTTTGTGTGTGATGCTGACAATCATTCATAGGTTCATTTTTTGTTAAAAAAATCTTAAGATATTTAGATATTTATAGATTTTTCTTGCATCTCTAGGTTGGAGTTTTTTTCAGAGGAGAGCTCAAAGCTGATGAAATCTATTCCAGTCAACGAGCCCATCAATGTTTGTTTGAATGAGAATCTTTAGCTCTTGCTATCAATCTACTTGCTTAAGAATTCTCAAGAGTTCTGAAGAATTCTCGAGTTGCTTTACCATTTGTCTATGGTAACCTTACCCAGTGTAAGGAAAATTCAAATAATTCATATTTTGGTTTACATTCCTCTTACAAATATATATCAGGAATCAAAAATTGTGAGTTTTTCTCCAAGGTAATGACCAAAAATATAGTTAAAAGTTCAAACCATTTATTGGGACATACAGGTGAAGGCCTGATGCGTTTCATGCCTGTTGGGGCACTTACTCGTAGGCTGTGAGTAAGTGCCCCATCAGGCACAAAACGCATCAGGCCTTCACCTTTACATCCCAATAAATGGTTTGAACTTTTAACTATACTTTTGGTCATTACCTTGGAGAAAAACGCCAAATTTTTGGTTCCTGTTATATATTTATGCGCCCATGGACGGGGTGAACTGTGAGTATATTTTTCTGCCTTTATCTTTATTGCCCTTATTACTGGACATTAATTTATAGTGATGCTGTTTTGGGCAATCTGCATCAATTTTGCTATTTCCTTTTACAAATATACATAGATATATCACGGTGTCAGGAACGCCGACCGGAGCCTTAACCGGAATTCCATTTGGCACATCCTCTTCTGCCGGCGTCGCCCCCAAGATGGCGGTGCCCATGGCCATGCGGCGCCTGCATGATGACAGTGCGCCACAATGGACGTGCGTCGCGTCACAATCTTGGTGCCAAAATTAGTTTAAAAGGACACCCAGGACACCATTACCTGAAGCCCATCTTCCCCTTATTCGTACCTTTTACTTGTCGCTGCACTCAGACAGGGTTTGTGTGGTGTTTATACAAATGGCCTGCAGAGGTCACTGTGCACACGAGTTATACTGTGCATAAACTATACCTTCTATACTGTTTAAAAGCAATAGAGTTCAAGTTACTGCTATTTCCAGGATACAGTATGCTGAAAAATTGCACTTTTTTTTTTTTACAATGTATTGCACCCTGCCTTCCAGTTAAACAAATTACTGCAGGTCTCTGCATTGTTACTGATTAAATTTGATGAGAAAAGTTTAGCTGCTAATTGAATTCCAGATTATCCTAATGCAGAGCCCAATGGAATTGAACGAGAAAAACACCTCTATACTGAGTGAAAACTCTATTGAAGCCTTTGGGGGGAAAAGCTGGATCTGAATTAGGAGAAAAGTTTTTTCTCTTCAAAATAAAATCGCGCCTATAATTTGCAATAAACCATAAAATAACATTTTCTCATTAACGTGAACCCATTGTTTATTTTTTTATTAGCTCTAGCCAGATTACAGCAAATGAAAAGGGGAAGCAGAAACTCTCACATTATTCTTCTGTAATTGAATTACAAGAAGGTTATTCGTTCACTAACCTTTTTTCTTTAATGAGTGATCTGTAAATTCACAAATTTTCGTTTTTAAATGTCAATTTTTGTTTAAATCAACAGACTAAGATTGAGAATTGTGAAGAGCCGCAGCATGATGGAAAATATTGCCTTCCCTCTTTTCTTTTTCTCCCCCAGAAATAAACAGACTAAGAATACTTGGCAAATGATCAGCCTGACCTTTAATTAATCATTCAACGGCGCTGATCCCATTGTGATTTATTTAGAACGGATTCTATCTATGGGAAGCCACTTCAGCGCTAAGTAACAATTTCTTCAAGTTTCCTCTGTTAAATTGGAGTTGTTTGTGAAGAGTTCTAGAACGTTCACTGCATGTGAATCATCTGCAAGAAGTAACATTATCCTCCCTTTCTACCGAGTTGGAGGGAAGGAATATGTTGTTTAAAGCTCATCGCCTCTTCATAACATTCATTGCTTATCTTTTCTCTGTGTAGAGAGTATGTGGGATGCTTTATTGTGTGAACCATGCAATGTATATTTTTATTTACACCTAAGTGGGAGCCATCAAATTGCCTGCCTTGTATGATGCATCATCCATTGCCATCAACAGAACAATTCACTTTATGTACTGTATGACCATTGGAAGAACTAATTTTGTGAACAACAATGCCTCTGTCAAAGCAATGATTGTGCTAATGCATAATAATAATAATAAGAATAATATGTATGATGGCAAATATTCTGGACACATGATAAACTATTACTTCTCACTCTTCCATTCAAATCTGCTTTGTTGTGATATGATCCAAAAGAATGGACCCAAGCTATTTGTCAATATATGTACGTGGTCAGTGGTGTAACTAGAGGTTATTGGGCCCCACAGCAAATCAATTTTAGGGCCCTCCCCACTATCCAGAGTTTGTCTTGTTTTACCAATATATATTGAAATAAGGGCCTAATGGGGCCCCCTATACCTCCTGGGCCCCCCTGCAGCCGCAGGGTCTGCTTCCTCTCTAGTCACGCCCCTGTACGTGGTCAAATTGACAATATCTTACTGCTCATTGCCAAATCAGTGAGACAGATCTATGTATGACTTCCTTTTCTCTAATAAGCTTTTGTATGCCTGATTCTGTCCCTCGTTTTATAATATTTCTAAATCAAATTACTATTTGAGCCTTTCCAAGACCATTTACAAGTTACTTAGCTGTATCAAACATACTTAAAGGGGTTGTTCACCTTCCAAAAATTTTTTTCTGTTCAGTGGTTTTCAGATTGTTCTCTATAAATAAAGACTTTTTTCAATTACTTTCCATTATTTATTTTTTACAGTTTTCCCAAAATCTAAGTATAAAGTTGAATGCCGGTGTCTCTGGTGTTTGAGTCTGGCAGCTCAGTAATTCAGGTGCAGACTCTAAACTGATACAATTTTGCAACATTTAATTGATCCATTTCTCAGCAACATCTCTGGAGTGTTAGCAACTATTGTATCAGTTCTAACAGCCGCCTGTAATGAAACCCAGAGATTCTGCTCAGCAGGGACAAAGATAAGAAATGTATCCATTAAACATATCAGTTTAGAACAGTTGGGGGGTCAGCGACCCCCCCTCCAAGAGCTGCTTTAGAAGGTGAAAAATTACACATTACACTTCAATATTAGAAAAACAGTTACAAATAGAAAATAGACAGTAATTGGAAAAAGTCATTATTTATGGTGATCTATCTGAAACTAGTTGTTTGAAGGTGGACAACCTCTTTAAGCATGAAATGCCCCCAAAAAAGATTCTTACATATCTGGTTTACTCTTGAAAAAGTTGCTGTGAAAGCCATACATTTATCAAGTGGAAATCTGGAGGCAGAACAATGTTCATAGAATCCAGCTGGGGTTGGTTTCTCTAGTTAGAGGAATTCTTTTTTAGATGACTACAGACTTTAGGGGGTCCGGCTGTTGAAGAAGCTGTCCATCCTTTATGTTATATATTCAATTGAAAAGTATAAGAACATTGATGGATTTCCTACTAAAAGGAATTGGTTGAATAAATAAAGGTGTATTCGAGAGAAGGCAGTGATGGTGTATATTAGTTTATCAGACTCATTTTCCATTGCGCAGTAATACAGTGTTGAATCTGACCATCTATATGGACACATATAGATCAACTTGTAGCATGATCCATTCAGTAGATCTAAATGGAAATGGGATGCATTTTTAGGTACGATTTTCTGGCCAATCAGTTGATCTAATGAATCTACAAATAAAGCGGTTCAGCCATAACTGCTGAGCAGTATCTGAATGTTTAACCAGTTAAAGGCATCTGACCATTGAAAGCCATCAAACATTGTTCCTTAACGACA
>CM044431.1:20739987-20792633 GCA_024363595.1 Xenopus borealis
AATGAAATATTTTGATGTGAATTATAAATATTCTGCTGGAACTAAAGAAATGTCTGATTAGATTTTTTTTTTTGCAAAATCTGACCTGATTTAAAGGAGAGATTCTAAACTTTTTTCTCTGTAGATCTAACTCAGCTTAGTCTTAATTAGCTATCTATACTTCTATTGTTGAAAGTTTTCAACATAAAGGGGTATTAAAGTGGGACCATTTCACACCTAAATAGCCCTGAATGTCTGCACATATTTTCCTTTTAGCTGTATCATTTCCAGTTACAGTGCCAAGGTCTGTGTCTCAGAGATCTCTAAGATATATATATACAGGTATAGGACCTGTTATCCAGAATTCTGGGTGTTCTGGATAAGGAGTTGTTCCATAATTTGTATTTCAGTACCTTAAATCTACTTAAAAATTATTAAAATTTTTAAACCCAATTAAATGTTTAAAACCCAATAAAATTAACGCAATTGTTTTGTTGCCAATAAGGATTCATTATATCTTAGCTGGGATCAAGTACAAGCTACTGTTTTCTAAATACAGATGAAAAAGGAAATCATTTTTTTAAACTTTTTTTTCATTTCATTAAAATAGAGTCAATGGAAGATGGCCTTCCTGTAATTCAGAGCTTTCTAGATAACAGATCCCATTCCTGTACCTTCACCCTCAGGACAAGTTCCTGTGTTCTGCTTTGTTGACTTCAATAGGAGTTTCTTCTGAGGGTGATGTGAGATGAACCCCTGCTTGGAGGGTTAATATGCAACCTATTAATGAAACAGCTATTTGAAGACATACTTTACAACTGGTAAGTAACACAATTAAACATTGACAGAGCCAGTAAAGTGTGAGGAGATTTTAATTTCACGCTGCTGTCGTATAGCACTGATTTACAGAGGTTGAAGAAATTTGATCATACACTTGTTTTTTGACATGGAATGATGTGCTCCCACAGGATACCCACTTGGACTGCAGGTGTTTGAATGATATTCATTTAATCCCCTTTACCGGGAAATAAAATTAATGCTTTTTCAGGCTCCCACTAAGCATTTAAAATATCATCCTTCCGGCATTTACTCTTACCACTATCCTCTGCTTTGTTAAGGCAGTGTTACAGTTTGGGAATCTCTGCTTTAAAGGGATACTTTCATGGGAAAACATTTTTTTTTTTTCAAAACACATCAGTTAATAGTGTTGCTCCAGCAGACTTCTGCACTGAAATCCATTTTTCAAAAAAGGAAAATGATTTTTTTATATTTAATATTGAAATCTGACATGGGGTTGGACATATTGTTAGTTTCCCAGGTGCCCCCTGTCATGTGACTTGTGCTCTGATAAACTTCAGTCACTCTTTACTGCTGTACTGCAAGTTGGAGTGATTTCACCCCTTCACTTCTCCCCAAGCAGCCTAACAACAGAACAATGGGAAGGTAATCAGATAACAGCTCCCTAAAACAAGATAACAGCTGTCTGGTAGATCTAAGAACAGAACTCAATAGTAAAATCCAGGTCCCACTGAGACACATTCAGTTACATTGAGAAGGAGCGTCAGCTCCAGAAAACAGTTCCAAAGTGCAGTACTGACTCTTTCTGAAACCAGGCAAAATGACCTGAGATGGCACCAACACACCAATATTACAACTAAAAAAAAACACTTGCTGGTTCAGTAATTACATTTTATAAGGTAGAATTGTTTGCAGTGTAAACTGTGTAATTTTACACAGTGTAATTTATCTGCACCATAAAAATCACAACAGAATCTCTTTAAACTTAGATGCTTAGAAACATAAGTCTCTGTGCAACACCACCCAAAGTTTCATAGGAGCTAAAAATACTAAGTATACATGGCAAATATATTTGATACACATGTAACCAAATGTGTCATCTTGATAAGCTAAATGATGAACAGGTTGATTATGTGCTTAGAAATCAGGAGCAGCTCAGTCAAAATATTATGTCATGCTTTATAAGGGTAATTATAAGAAAGCACAATAATGCAACACAATTAGACAGTCCTGGAGACTGGGTTGGATCAATGGGATTTTTGGAAATCCTATGTATTCACAGTAGTGTTGTATTTTCTTTACCAGTAAATATCAATGCAATGGATTGAGGTATATGCTGAGGCCAGCTCAGCCTTGGAACAATGTATTTGACCTGAAAACACGCTGTATTTGTATATCTTTGAGTTTAATATTTCAAGTTACCTTTAGCTATCAGGGGCCAAATACAATTCTGGATAAGTTGGATAACTCTGATAAGCTCAAATTCGTTTGACACCTTAGTCTATGATAGTGTAGACCAGGGGTCCCCAACCTTTTTTTACCCATGAGCCACATTCAAATGTAAAAAGAGTTGGGGAGCAACACAAGCATGAAAAAGTCCTTTTGGGTGCCAAATAGGGGCTGTGATTGGCTATTTGGTAGCCCATGTGTGGACTGGCAGCCTACAAGCGACTGTACCTGGCACTATACTTAGTTTTTATGCAATTAAAACTTGTTTTCAAGATTGGAATTAAAAAATAAGCACCTGTTTTGAGGACCATAAGAGCAACATCCAAGGGGGTGGAGAGCAACATGTTACTCACGAGCTACTGGTTGGGGATCACTGGTGTAGACAATATAATTGTAACAGTCACTTTAATTGTAGTTTTATGGTGTATCTAGGACAGGAACCAAGAAAACATACCAAACTGGAACACAGGCTGAGCTTCTTTACTCGTTCTTTTGAGCTCCTCAGGGAATCCTTGTTTGAGCTTCTGGTTTATGATCCTTGTCTTTAATAGTCCTATGGAACACCGAAACGGGAAGAAAATAGAATGAACCTTTAACTAGGGCTGGTTTTAGATTAGGGCAGTGGTTTGCTTGCAACATGTTGCTCCCCAACCCCTTGGATGTTGCTTCCAGTGGCCTCAAAGCAGGTGTTTATTTTTGAATTCCAGGCTTGGAGGCAAGTTTTGGTTGTGTAAAAACCTGGTGTGCTGTCAAGTAGAGCCTCCTGTAGGCTACCAATTAGGCCTTATTTTGCATCCTCGTGGATGCTTGTGTTGCTCCCCAGCTTTTTTTAAAATTTGAATCTAGAAAAGTTTGAAGACCCCTATGATAGGGCAATAAGTGCATTTTCCCTTGCTCCCCACCGTCAGTGGACCATCTTGGGGAGTTTGCAGAAAACTATAGATAAATTGGCAAGGAACATATTTAATTGTGAAAGTATTAATTGATACCTTAGGAATGTCCAAGTAGCATGCTATAAGTGAGATGCTAGATATGTCTTTAATGCTGGATTTCTTGCAGTCTAGTAAATTTACTCTCATTATGGGGGGCCAAGCTTGCAATTCCATGACACCTTGTAGTAAATATTTATTTGAGTAAAGGCTTTTCAGCTCTCTAAGCTATTGGTATAAGCGCGTGTTCAAAGCATATATAGTTAAGTGGGAGCACTTACCGGCATGCGCTTCCAGCGTGCTGCTACGTGTCAGCTGCGATCCCATTCAGCAGTAGAAGTCCAATGAAACAATATAACACGGAGCACCACTGGAGAAAATAGTTAAAAATCAAGCCTTTATTGGATCCATTTAAAAAACATCCATATTTAGGAGTGTGCAAGGACAAAAAAATAAATATCGGCTACTCAACGCGTTTCATGGCTTCTCGCCACTTCCTAAGCGCGTGTTTCCTTTTTGTATCTTATGTTGCTGAGAGCAAGCATGGAGCAGGTATTGGACATTATACCATCATGGGTCCTGCCCACAATTGTAGAGATAAAGGGATCTTGTTAAAGTCATTGATTGTTTGCATACAACACTCTTCAGTAGTGATGGGCGAATTTATTCGCCAGGGGCGAATTCCCGCGATTCGCAGCTGGCGAATAAATTCGCGAAATGGAATAAAAAATTTGCCGCCAAAAATGAGTCGCGCGTCGTTTTTGATGCGACGCGCGACTCGTTTCGCGAATTTTTCGCCAATTTTTCGGCGAAGCGAAACGCGGCCGTTTCGCCCATCACTACTATTCAGCAGAATAATAAAACCAAACACTATGCGAGCAGATTGATAAACCCTCTTCCTCATCATCAACCGTGCCTTTAATCAGGCAAAATGTTCTGTATTTCATAACTTATCAATCTTAGTATTTCCAAAATGGATCAATTTCTACATGCTCATTTAATGAGAAATATAAACCCTTACCAAGGTCAGTTTCTACTGAAATGTCTACAAGCGTGCCTCCTCTTTTGCACTTATAATGTAATGAAGTCTGAATATACACTTTATAATCTTAAAGTGCCCTCATAAGATCCAAAACAAAACGTTTGCTGAGAGTCACTGGGGGGCAGTGTGGTTCCACATCTTTCCCTTAATTATGCAAGTTTTTATTGTATGAGCAATTGCCTTTGATTACCACTTCAGCCTAAATACTTAAATGACTATGCAGCTTCCATTACAGAGTTCACATCGACACAGGGGCTTCAGTTCTAGGGAAAGCAACTAAGAGAGGCTCGGGGATATTTGTGTTCTCCATTCATTTGCCTCCCACGGGAAGAACTGAAAATAAAACAAAGTGGTTTTATCATGGAATTAGCACGAGCGGAAGTTTTGCTGTTGACAGTCATTGATCATGAATCTATTACAGTAAGGAACCAAAAGTAACGGTTCCAAAGGCAGTAGTAACAGTCACTGCTTCTGAAGTTGCCCCCAGTAAATACCCATATTAGTAACAAGTAAATTACAGGTATGGGACCTGTTATCCAGAATGCTTGGGACCTGGGGTTTTCCAGAAAACGGATCTTACCATAATTTGGATCATCATACCATAAGTCCACTAGAAAATCATGTAAACATAAAATGAACCCAATAGGCTGGGTTTGCTTGCAATTAGCATTCATTAGTTTGGATCAAGTACAAGCTACTGTTTTATTATAACAGAGAAAAAGGAAATCATTTTTAAAAATTTGGATTATGGATAAAATGGAGTCAAAGGAAGATAGCCTTACAGTAATTCGGAGTTTTCTGGCTAACGCGTTTCCGGATAACAGATCCCATACCTGTAAAAGAGATGGCAGCTTATTGGCCTGTGTATGGACTTCTCCTGATGACCTGCCCCACTCACATCTGGGCAACTCCTGGTTCATGGGCCACATCAGGATATGGCTAAGGCCACACCGGGCTTATTCTCAGGCTGCGGATATGCTAAAATCGGTACTCTTCTTTGCCTGCACCCGGAAACACTGGGGGTTGTTTATAAACACTGGGCAAATTTACACCTGGGCAGTAAGCCATGGCAAGCAATCAAATTATTGCATTCATTGTTCAACCTACTGCTGGCTGGAAAAAGCTAATCACTGATTGATTGCTAAGGGTTACTGCCCAGGTGCAATTTTGCCCACTTTTTATAAATGAGGCAGATTTTGGAGCTGAAATGCATGCGAGTGTGCATTTTGGCACCAAAATCTGTTCTATGTGCATGTACCTGGGTTAATTCAGGGGTTTCAAGTCCCTTTGGAAAATGTATAATGAAACAATAGAATTCTTAATGAATCAGATGAAAATTGAGCGTAGGACTGGCCAGATATGGGATGACTTTGATGTAGTTGGCCAGCTTAAATATATTGCAATATATGGACAAACAATCCCTGTTGTTTAAAGGGTAAGGCATTTTTTAGTAGCTGTATGCACAGAATGTCTCAATGTCTTAAATATATTGATAATGGGTTGAGTGCAGAGGACCTCCTGTATTTGTTTCAAGGGCAGGCACAGAATGTTGCTGATTTGAGCATAGGTGCTGATTCTCATTTATCCAGAAGATGGGAATCAGCACAGTGTGGCCATAGCCTAAGAATCCAATCGTTGTCCTGGGGGGGGGTCAAATAACCAGATCAGCTTGATTTCAGAAACGAGAGGATCTATTCATGCACGGCTAACTTAAACATTTTGTATGACTGATTTAGCACTGAGACCGGAGTAGTTAAGAGCTTAACTGAGACAGCAAAAATGATTTCTCTGCTTCTCCACCCAACTGAATTAGATTGGGAGGGGGGGGGGTTACTCTGCAAACAAAATATTTAAATTCAGGTAGAAAATTGCATTAATTTCCATTTAAATCTGCATATTTAACATCTATTAACTATGTCTGGGGTGGTTGACTTTTAAAAGATACACTAATGTTTGGAAGTGACACATTACAGGCAGTGTTTCACATTACTCCCACAGCTGTCGCATGCATTCTTCCATATGATTTATCAACACCACAAAATAAAGCCTTAATGAGTAATCGTAATGAATGCTTTTAGCACCGCCGCTTACGTTAAGGCCAAGTTATAATTCTGAAGCAAGACACACTCACAAACTGTTCCAGCTAAGAGAAACCTTCTTTTTTTATCATAATCAATGTAACAACAAATCAACATAAGCTTAACAAAGAAGTAGGGTAGAAATACTGCACATAATGTTCTGGGCTCCTCACCTTCTTTGATGCTCTGGGCTGCTATCACTTATCTGAGCTTAGGGACCGACGCACAATATACTGACTATATATAATATAAATGTCACAATATAAGGCTGATAATTAAATAACTATTGGTACATGACAGCTTAGAAACCAGCACAATAATCAGAATTAATAATTATCCCTGTAGCATCAGCACATATGACAGGCAAACCACATTTTCTGCTTGATCATTTGAGACAACCTCTAAGCTTAATTTATTAACAGCTGCTGAGCATGTGCAGTGCCACTGACACTCCTAACAAAATCCAAGAAGGGAAACTCCTGTGCACAATTTTGAAGGTCTTGATCATTACTCTTATAGAGGTGCTAATTTGTGCAGTAAGTCCAGTATATAAAGTATATAATTTCTAGGCATATTTATTTTTAAGGTTTAGTTCTCCTTTAAAGATGAACTCTCTTAAGGCGAATTCAATCCCTTTTGTTAAAAACCCCTACCCAGGGCCAGATTTACCTAGCGGGCGTCCATAGGCCCGCTGTCAATTGTCACCCCTGCCCCTCCCTTTTATTTGCTCAAATTTTCATCATCGGGACGGTGCAAAGGGAATTGGCACACAGGAAATGTAAATTTCTGAACCAATGTGGGTGTGGTTGGGCAGCATGCCGCCCCCTAAAACCCTGCCGCCCTAGGCCCGGGCCTAGATGGCCTCTCCACAAATCCTCTACCCCCTACCCTAAATAGACCCCCCCTCCTCCCTCCAGGCTATTTGGTACCCCGGGCAAATGCGCCAAACTTTTTACTTACACCTCTGAGCAGATTCTGTCCTTGGGAGTTCACAGACGCCATCTTCTTTTCTTTCGGTCTTCTTCGAAATCGCAGCGGTGTTTCAGTGCATGCGGAGACGGAGTAATATTCCGGGCCTAAACAACTGCGCATGCGCCAAAAGTCATGAACTATTTTACAAAAAATTCAGAATTCTCCTTTAAAATAAAAATTTCCCCAATGAAAGATAATGTTATTCTAAGCAACTTGTCAATGTACATTCATTAAAAACTTGGATCTATCTCTTGATACAGTGTAGCATGCCTTGCATTTGTCTTCCAAGGTCCATTAATCAGCTTGCTTCTTCTACATTATGGGGGGTTATTTATTAAAGTATTAATGCCAAAAACTCAAGTTTTTTTAAACTATATCATGCAAATGTTTTGGGGAAATTTTTTTTTTTTTAAATTATATCCCGAGGATCCGGATTACTCAGAATCCAAAAAATCCGGCATCTCACACCTGCCGAGGTTGTGTATAAGTCCTGAAGAAATTATGATCTGTGATGGGTTCCATGCAATAATCTGGAGATTTTATGGCTTTCAGGCAAAAATCCAAAAAATTTGTATGATTCAAAATGTTTCACGATTTGTTTTCGAGTTTTTTTCCCGCACAGGAAATTTTTGGGAAAAAGTATTGATAAATAAGGGGAAATAACCCATGCGGATATGGTCGGAGAATATTTAAAAAATAATGAGTTATTTTCGGATTTTGATAAGTAACCCCCCCAGTGATCATCTATATTTCCCGGGGGGGCAAGTGCTGAAGCACCAAGGGGAGCAAGAGAGCCTATTCAGCATCATATTGAAACAGAATGTGGTATAGACATTGTAAACAACAACAAAGAAAGCCCTCAAGCATTTTATCTTCAAGAAACCATCAGAGAGAATCAAGCGTTAAGCTTAAACTTTTATCATTATGAAAAGAAACAGATTACACATTCAAATGTGCTGAAAAGTACAATTGAATCATGGTAACAGTCAAAACAAATGCTCGATGGATGACTATTGCTAAGAAATTACATTACAAACTAATGTTTGTGTTGATACTTTCAAATGAAAGTGGTTGTCCTTTACTGTGTGTACAGCCTACAACCAATAATGCCCAGTGGCTATCATTACTATTACTGTGTTGTCATGACAATTGGCCTTTTATTTAAAAGACGATATTCTGAGAAGGGTTCTAGCTTGGGGACAAGTGTATAGATTTTGGATTTGTAAACATGCAACTTGCTCTTTGGATCCTTTTTAAGGTGATAACAATGTCCAAGCCTGTTGGCTGATGGCCCTTTGATGATCGTTCATAATTGTAGTTCCAGTTCTCATATTTTACCAAAATTGATGACTTTTTTTTTGTCTAGGGCTCAAAACGAAATCTGATACCCTGAAGTGCAACTGTGAAATGGATATACTTATTTGAACTGGGAAAATCAGATGTTTTTTGGCAGTTTTATATTAAGAAATGGTTGGAGTGGCTTTGGAGAAACCTGCTCTTTTGGTGTGTCGTCTTTTAGGCTTAGAAACTGACTTTAATAGAGTTGAGTTGCTAGATAAATATTTTTTAAAAGTAAGATGATTCACTCTTGTTTTTAGCACAGTTCTTCTATGTTCAAACAACTTTGTTGTACAAACAAACCACCTTGTCTTTTGTTGAAAAACATGATGAAAAAGCTTCTCCAAATAAAAATCAACCTAAAAAATTAGAGATTTGTTGCTTTCTGTTTTGCAAGCAGAAAAATGCAATCTGACTCTTTGTTTTTATAATTTTAGTATTTGAGTTTTCCAAAATTGAATTTTCAGTATTTTAATATTTCAAGAAAATTTTTGAATTAAAAAAAAAAAACAATGCTAAGACCTGCTAAGCTTTTCTGCTAGACGATAGGAGGTGTGTTTTCAACAGTCAATCTACTTTGTTTTTGTGTTTTTTTAAACATTCAGACTTGTAAACAGGAACAATATTTTTTAAACTAGGCTGGTGACTATGAAAAAAAAAAGTTTACTCTTGATTTTTTTCCTAGATAGAATTTTGAATTTTTTTTTATCTGAAAATGAATAAAACTACATGTGCAGACAATAGGGCAGACTTATGAAAAGTTGAGATTTTATTTCTGCTGCAGATCAACATTTTCATGAGCAATTTTTATTTGTTTTCTCAACAGTGTTTTTTTTTCAACATGAAGTTGGGAATTCAGGAATACCAAAAGAGATCTTCAACAGGCCAAATTTTCTGCATGGCCTTGGCCATATCTGCAACAGAGTTAATGGATATTGATTGGAAAGGTTCATGAGAATTGATTTGCTAGGCCAGTTTGATTGATTTAATAAATGTCAATACAGGTATTTAGCAGTATTAAGTGTTGTTAGAGCCTTTATGATGGAGCAGCCAATATAAGAAATGGTTTAGGTTGTGAATTCTATAGAAGGCTAAGGGCAACAAGAAACTATATTGACAATTTATTTTTATTTTGTGGCTTCCCATATTGCATCCCCTATCCCCAAATTGAAATAAGCATGCTGTAATTCTGACAATTCCACAACATGATGCTCTTAGAACAAAATCCCACCGTGATCAAATTCACGAAAAGTGTTTGCTTTTTGAGAAACCACATTGTACCAGCCATTTACAACTCCAAGTGTGGTGTGCTGAGTGCAATTTTCAAATGCAATTAATTTTTTTCTTACAGAATTTCTGCAATAATTGAAGCAAAATGTGTTGTGTTTGGCACAATGCATGCACTTTGACAAATAAGATGCAGCTGTTCTGAATATGTTTGGAGAGGGGATCGTATCATTTCTGATGTTGAGCACCAAAATCGTGTTTGTGTTTGATTCTTTAGGTGCAATTCTGCTGCACGTATTGACATAGCCTGCAGAGGGAACCCTAGAGCTACCTTGCAGATTTGGTAGATCCAATGCTACTTAGCTCCAATACGTGCAAATACAGAGTATGGGCCAAGCACCTTAAATGAACGGTGTCAGTTTGGTGCCACTTTGCACAATTTCCACTTCATTTGCAATCGGAAATGGGCCCTATAGAATACAAGATCTGCCTGGACATTCAACTACTCTATAAAGTTTAATAATTTAAAGTTTATAATACTGATCTGTGTCCTGGATTTGTATTAGTTGTTTCCTCAAATGTTGGTAATCAATGTTACAAAAGATCAAAGAGTGTGACCAAAACAAATTGCAGCTTATTGCCGACGCCATATGGGTCTCTTCTAGTGCCTAGGCTGATTGTTTCATTTAGAAGCACCATTCAGTCCTTCAAAGCACTAAAGTCCCGGAAGATGGCACATCAAATGCAATTCTTCACATGCTGTCAAAGCTCTAGCGGCATTTCAGTAAAGCGTGTCAGGCATGTGCCACATACTCAACAAGAGTTCAATCAGAGAAACATGTCCCTCAAGAAGAAATCCCTGGCCTTTCATCAATAAAACATTTGTAACCATCCGAGCTGAAAAATAGCATTTAAATAAAGGAAGCAGCGCAAGAATAAATATATCAGCAGCTACATTAAAGAAGAGATATACACAATACTAATGTTATAGAATTATGAGTTAATATAAACCTTTAATGTACTGGGTCATGTATGTTACCGGCTTTCTGCAATGAAGAACAGGTGGAGAATCAGAACCACAAAGAACTTCTAATGAGAGTGTCACTTTACTGCAGTGAGGGATAGACCTGTCTCTCCCAGGGGGGTCTCTCTTGTTTATATCGGAGCTTAAAAGCTTAACTCTGGAAATGAAGGGGCCGCTTCTGAAGAGATGATTACTGTGCCTATTACTTTAAGTATGAAAAGACTTCATGGAACCAGATTAAGGAGATATATCAAACACATCACAGAATTAGGCAACCGAGACCTCTGTTGAGTAATGGAGAAAAGAAACATAGAAGGATAGAAAGAGCCAAGGCTCCTTATGTGTTTAATGAATATGTCAGTTAATAAATATGCTCCCCCACTGAGATATTATTCATGTTTTAGTGCAGGCTTGGGGTGCATGTGTTAGATGGCTTTGACATGTTATGGTGCACGTCCAAACATACTTCTCAAACTCCTTTATAATTGCACTATACTACGACTTCCATCAGTTCTGATAAATGGCAAGGCAGTGAGACCCTGGAGCCACCACCACAAACTGACATTATAGATGTCATTTACCTATTAAAAGGCAGCAGGCAAAGTGCAATAAGTGAGAACAATCTGACATTTTTTTGCAATTTACACATTGCCCATTCTCTTCTTGAATTGTCATGGGCCTCTGCAATAATGCCTGCATTTGGGGTAGTGGGAGCAGTTAGAAGCATCCAAGCTGTATTTGGGTCCTGTAACGTACTGTATGCCCAATGGCAAAGCATGTTTTTTTTTAACGCTAGTTTTTTAGCACTAAGAGAAGCCCCCTTGCACTCCTTAATGCTTGTTTCTTTTCCAGGTCTTTGTAATTGATCCGTTATTTATATATATAATATATATACACATGCTGCAAATTTATTGCATCTAGTAGAGTTACGATACATTTTGCTGAGGCTCTTCGGTTTGGCTGAATTCAGTTCCAAATGGCAAATGGCTCAGTTCTGGACGCACCCTAAACTGAATCCTGGATTCAGTTCATCCCTAAAGTTTAAGGAACCCTGCAATGAGTATGGGTTTCATTTCTTGTGACCCACAGTCCAATTAATAAGGTTTCTAATTGGTAGGCTGTACACCAAATGAGTTCTTACCTGTATGAGATACAGTCCATTCAATGTAGGCTTTTAATGGTATTGTGTGTGGGTGCATATCTTTTGGACCTTTACAAAACTGTAGGGCAGAGTGCAAAATTCACTTTGCACCCTTTCCTGTACTTTGTGAATGACCCCAAAAAAGCCCCAACTACTGGAACTGTTGTGGGTTAATATCTAACTGGGGGAACTACATGGTCGCATATCCTAATGAGACACAATCCAGCCAATGATGGAGCTATATGGTTGGTGTATGGAAGATGTATTGGTGGTTCTTTCTGAGATACAGATACTCAAATAGCAATAGGAACAACTACGGGAAAGTGTTTCCATATTAACTGATGTATAACTATTAATATGACTTCAAGAAGGGCCTAGATGTAAAAATTACTAAAAATGAAATTTTCATTTCCAAGCCTTCCCATTAAGCGTTCCTTTACAAATTCTTCTGTGCCCCCTCTGGTACAAGACATCAACATACATTTATTTGTATAGCTGCACTTGTCAATGATACAGCTTAAGGAAGCCTTGTGCAGCTCTGTGCTACCCATATCCCTGGCAGCTTGACAAAATACTGTATCCTCCAAACTCATTTGAATTGGTTTTTATAATGGTTCATGCTGGGATACTATGGAAACAGCCCAGCCTGCGGAGCTCATGCCTTATATCAAGCTGGAACATTAGAATGTCGGACAAGAAATATGTTCTTAATAAGGATAAAAATGTAGATTTAGAAACCCCTGGGGAAATTTAGGTGCTGACAATGCAAAATGAGATCTGCATCTACAGCACTTAATACTCCACTACTGTAGTACTAATGCATGTTTTGTTTGTATGTAAAGGGATAGAGCCTTCGTGTAATTAGCCATGTTGTTATAATTCTCGCTCGTTTCATTACACAAGCTTTAAGAGCTCTGCACTCTAGGCAAATAAGACGAAAACCAGCAAAGACAGAAGTGTATTAAATGTACCTACTGTAAATGGGAATCCATTAATCTTGTTTAGGGGATGTGAAAGAGGTAACCAGCCCTACTTTGCAATGTGTGACATATGTCCTGGGGGAGGTAGGTATTCCCATTAGCCCAAGGTTGGTGAAAGTAGTTTTTTTTCCCTAGTCTGTATATGGTTTAATCTGTTTTTGGTCTCCACCTGGTGCTGAGAGGGGATGTGCTGGAGCACCTGAGGCAGGAGGCCTCAGTAAAGAGAAGCCAGGACTGTAATATAGGCCAGACACTTTGTCAATAGAAATGGACCCTGTGTATGAGGGCATCTAGATAGTAGCAGGACAGGACAAGCTAGTAAGAACAGTTTGCGCTCCAATGAGAGGACTGAAGTGTGGGATAATTTTCCCAGGTTACACCAATCAGACTGTAGGGACCCAAGTGGCAGGACCCAGAAATGGCGAGTGAAATAATTTTGAAATAAACTGTAAAATCTTAGTACGGGGGGGTTTATCACCTGTGGTGTTAGTTATTCCCATGTGGAACCCAGTTATGTGATAATCCTGCAATGAACATTCTGGGGGTTGTCTGAATGCCAAAAACTAGAATTTTTTTTTTTTTGAAATCTGAAATTTTTGTGGAAAAAACCCATATTTTGTTTGGAGAATTATTAAATTCAGAGGATTGAAAAAGTCTGAATGCGAAAACCCAGCATCTCAGACCTGCCGAGGTTGTATATTAGCCCATGGGAGAGGTCCCTATAATATTTGGAAGTTTCTGTGGTCTGTGCTGGAATTAACACGAAAATCTGACAATTTTTTCTGGAAAAGTAAAAAAAAAATGGAATGATTCGGTAAAAAATTGTATGATTTGGAATTTTCTCTCAATTTTTTCAATGTCCTCAATTTGAAAAAATTGTGATCTTTTAAATAATATATAAAGTCCCATTGTGGATTTTAGTTTGATCTGACTTTTTTCATTAAAAATGTCAGATTAATTTGGACTTGGATAAAGAAGGCCCTCTGTGTAGAAAGGAAGCGCCCTTTTTAATCCATGTTGTTCTTCAGAAAATCTAAGGTAATGTTTAAAAACCACTGCCGTCCAAAATGCCGTGTGAATACAGGTATTGGACCTATTATCCAGAATGCTCAGGACCTGGGGCTTTCCAGATAATGGGTCTTTCCCTAATTTGGATCTTCTTACCTTAAGTCTACTAGGAAATCACGTAAAAATGGAGTCTACGGGAGACGGCCTTTCTGTAATTCGGGAACTTTTTGAATAACGGATCCCATACATGTATGTGAATGTTATAATTTAGCAAGCAGATGGTTCCTCCGTACCACACTGTGGGTCGCATTCACGAAAGTGGGAATTTTCTCTTCCATGAAATTTACCAAAGTTCACCTCAAAGTTTTCACAACACATCTCATATTTCTAAAATTGGAAATACACTTTTATCAAGAGAAATTGCTCCTGGAGCAACTTCTTGGTGAAAATTTGTCCGTACTGTATATTTTTCCCATACAATAGTAGCGGGGAAAATTCTCTAGAGAATTTAAAGAGACAAGGGGGAATATGAATGACATATATGTGGAAAATTAGAGGTGATGTTGATAATGAGATTCAAAAGCGGCTGCTCTATCTTTATAATGGTATTTATCCAGCCTGAACCTGGAGTAATTTCTCTTGGGGAAAATACATTCTTGTGCCCGTAGTAGATTGGAGAATTTTCACTGGACAGAGAAGTTTCCCCGGAGAAGAGAGGTGAATTTACGCTAATGCAATGAGCATTTTCAACACTGTGAAGTTGCTCTTCATTTTTGGTGTAACTACTCCAAATTTTCACTTTCACCCTTTAGTAAATATGCCCCCTTGTCTCTTTAAATTATAATTGATTTCTTTTTATAAACACACTTACTTTACAGCGCTGTCCAATATGTTGGTGCTCTAAAATGACATGTTAATAATAAAAGTGTTTTTCATTCAAAGCACTTCATAACGCTGCCCTTCCCTATATTTCTGAACTCATTTCTGAACTCACCCAATTACTTACTACGCTCCTCTACTGACCTGTTACTCAACTCTTCTCTCATTACCTCCTCACATGCTCGCATTCAAGACTTTGCAAGGGCTGCTCCCCTCCTCTGGAATTCTCTCCTACGGTCTGTCTGACTTTCTCCCAACTAAAGTGCTACGCAATATGTTGGCGCTATAGAAATACGTTAATAATAATAAAAACATTCTGCTTGTCAAAATATCTCTTATAACGCACTTATTTAGAGAAGCCAACCATCATTCTGTTTAGCTAACAAATGACATATCTTATTTCCCCTTTAGATTGTAAGCTCTTTTACACAGTCTTACTTTTTGTACCGGTCCTGGTTGTTATGTATGTAACTCTGTATGTTATGTATGTAATTCATGTGCTTTCTTTGTATAAACACATTTATTTTACAGCGCTGGGCAATAAGTTGGCCCTCTAAAAATGGTATTAATAATAATAATAATAATAATTAATAATAGCATGTTCAGGACCTTCCATTTATAAGGATATCATTTATAGAAATTGACTACACTGTAGATAATATAGGGAATAATGTCCCCCCTATTATAAGGATATTTTAAAGGCACCTCAGCGTTCCATGGCCATATTATATGACCTTGTGCCGCACATACAGGTAACGGAGCTCCAAGTTGCCTCTGTATACAGGGTTGTATTTAGGTACAATGCTGCCCTAGACATCAGACCTAAATACGCCCCCTGCATCGCTGAAGTGACATCAGCGCACTGTGTGCATGATGTCACTTCCGCTCACCAAGCTTGCCCCATTGCCAGGCCCGGATATGTGGAGAGGCCACCTAAGACTGGGCCTAGGGCAGAAGGATTTTAGAGGGCAGGATGCTGCCCAACCACACCCACATTAGAAATTTAAATTTCCTGTGTGCCAATTCCCATTGCTCTGTCCTGACGATGAAAACTTGCAAATAAAAGGGAGTGGACAGGGGCACCAAATGACAGCCGGCCTAGGGCACCCGCTAGTTAAATCCGACCATGCCCGTTGCAGAAATGATGTCAGCACGTCATGCGTGTGACATCACTTCAGCGCCTACTCAGCCCCTCTACCCCTCACCCCCCCCAGCTCCATCACCGAATTTCAATAGGAGGGAATTAAAAAAATATTTTTTTAAAACTCAGCACTAGTTAAGGCACCCGAGGGCCACCCCCATAATCCTGCCACCCTAGGCACAGGCCCTCGGGTGTCTACATAGAAATACGGCCCTGTTTGTATATCCACATATTTTACAATAGGGGGGGGTACATTATTTTATTTTTATAATACAAAGTCATGTAAATCGTGATAAAAAATGGCAACACTGATGACATCACTAAGCACCACCTGTAAATGTATATTTTACAGGCTATGCATGACTTTAATGTATTATATAATTATATGGAAATGCATGTTGTTAGGATGGCTCGATGATCCTGCTGAACTTCATAAATCCACCCCATGCCCAAAAATCACTACTGACCCCATTGGCCTCAAAGTGATTAGGCAAACAAAGTTTTGGTTCCGACGTTACTTGTAAGTAATTCAGGTAGCTTGCAATTATTCCCAGGGCTGTGCAACCCCAACAGTAATCCAAAGATATGTAGAAAATGGAATAAGCAGCTTCAAGCAGTTCTTAGTGTCTGCAAATTTCTTTTATTCAAGCAGTGTAGAGCACACTACATGTTTCGGGTAAGAACCCTTTATCAAGTGTACAATGTGCAAAGGCTCATGGGAATATATACCATTTTGCCCTAAGGACCTCCCCCAAGCTTTTAAACATGTGATTAATTAATTCAACCATCATTCTCAGTGATAGTGTGTATATTTACACATCATTCATATAATTAATCAATTAGTGAACATCAAAACATATCAAAAAATATATATATATATACACTCAGTCCATTAAGTCCATGGGTTCAGGACCAATTAAGTCCTTAACAGAGAAACTACCATGTTCATGGTCTAACTCTGCAAAATCTAAGCATTGCTAAAGAAAGCCTGCTTAAGGGTTAGTACTCAGAATATGTAGTATGTAGTATACTGAGAGCAATTCTTCTGCTCTTAGGCCATCAATCATATGCAATACAATGTTTTGATCACCAGCATTTTTACCTTGTAGCTCCTGTATCAGTACCTTTATGTAAAAGTTTTAATCTTACTTGCACGGCAGGATTGGGGTAAATTATTGCTCCAAAGAGAAGCCCGCTGGATAGCGAAACTTGACTGTGTTAAGCCCAAAGGTATGAATGACCATAACAGTCTAAAGTGTTTCTTGTAAAGTATGACCGTAAATGCTAATGTATAAAAATTGTTACAAAGAAATTTATTCTTAATATGTTCTTCCTCTCTCCTCAGATAATAAACGAACCAGCTAGCACCGTTACAATCACGGAACTCCTGCCGTGCAAGTAAGATTAAAACTTTTACATAAAGGTACTGATACAGGAGCTACAAGGTAAAAATGCTGGTGATCAAAACATTGTATTGCATATGATTGATGGCCTAAGAGCAGAAGAATTGCTCTCAGTATACTACATACTACATATTCTGAGTACTAACCCTTACTAACCCATTTTCTACATACCTCAAAGTGATTAACCTTTTACAATGAAATCAACATTTTGAGGGCAGTGTCGTTTTATCTGTTCTTCTCCGGAGCAGCTGTCAAGGTGAAATAGCAGTTTAATAAACTTTGATTGTTCTGCCAGCCAACTAACTCCAAGTACAAACATTACATAACACTGGACCGATGTTAAGTGCCTCTATGAATTACACTTTTTTATTATATTGTGTAGACTTTGTATTTTAAAGTTATTGTATGCTAAAGACAACAGGTCTATATATATTATTTCTGGGTCTGGTTTTAGGTAAAGCGAGAGAGAGAAAAGCTCTAAAGGCAAAGCATTTAATGTTGGGATGACAGCCGAGGAGATATGGGGTGCACCAAGGCATTGTTATGAGGACAGTAGGCAAGTGAGTGGGATATTGCTTTGGTGCAGAGGGACTGACACTTCTCTGGGCTCTTACATCTGCCAGCAGTCAAAGGATTACACTTCCCTGCTTTCTCAAAGACATTTATTTTGCTGTGAGTGAGTGTGTATGTCTCAGGCTAATATATTGTCTTGTTTAAACGGAACCTGTCATGGGAAAATTTTTTCAAAATGCATCAGTTAATAGTGCTGCTCCAGAAGAATTCTGCACTGAAATTCATTTCTCAAAAGAGCAAACAGATTCTTTTATATTTCATTTTGAAATCTGACATGGGGCTAGACATTTCGTCAATTTCCCAGCTTCCGCAAGTCATGTGACTTGTGCTCTGATAAACTTCAATCACTCTTTACTGCTGTACTGCAAGTTGGAGTGAAATCACCCCCTCCCTTATCCCCCCGAGAAGCCTAACAACAGAACAATGGGAAGGTAACCAGATAACAGCTCCCTAACACAAGATAACAGCTGCCTGGTAGATCTAAGAACAACACTCAATAGTAAAACCCATGTCCCACTGCGTACGATTCAGTTACATTGAAAAGGAAAAACAACAGCCTGCCAGAAAGCAGTTCCCTCCTAAAGTGCTGGTACAAGTCACATGACCAGGGGCAGCTGGGAAATTGACAAAATGTCTAGCCCCATGTCAGATTTCAAAACTGAATTAAAAAAATCTGTTTGCTCTTTTGAGAAATGGATTTCAGTGCAGAAGTCTACTGGAGCAGCACTTTTAACTGATGCGTTTTAAAAAAAACATGTTTTCCCATGACAGTTTCCCTTTAAAGAAGAAGGAAAGACTTGCAGCACTTGAGAGTGGCAAATGTTAGGCATTGACTTACCTGAAACCCTGGGCTGGTGCTCCTATCAGCTGAAAACGGCACCAGTGAGCACCACGGAGCGATCCTCTTCCGTTTTCTTCGTTTTTTCAAACTTCCCGGGGGAATCACATCCGCAGTCCAAAAAGTTAAAGTTAAAGTTCAGCTTTTTGCTCTACTGCGCATGTGCAACCGCGTGAAGACAGAAGTGGCTCACTCCTTGGTGCTCATTGGTATAACCCTGGGCCGGTGCAGTTTTCTGCTGATAGGGGCACCAGCCTGGACTTTCAGGTAAGTCAACACAATCACTTGGGGGTGCCTAACAATTGGCAGTCCCAAATGCTGCAAGCCTTTCCTTCTCCTTTAATAGCGCCGTATAAATTCAATGAACCCCATTATTTTCAGTAGTTTTTACCACCGAGTTAAACAAAAACATCCTCGTCTTTCCTAACATATTTCATAACATTCATACGTTGTACATATATTTCTGCTTATTGCTTAATTAAAGGGCAAACCGCCTTTGGGTTAACTTTAAGTATGATGTAAAGACAATTCTCAATTGTTTTTCTTTTTTTCATCATTTGTTGTTTTTAAGTTATTTAGCTTTTTATTCAGCAGCTCTCCAGTTCGCAGTTTCAGCAATCTGGTTGCCAGGGCACAAATTTCCATAGAAACCATGCACTGATTTGAATAAAATAATGGAATACTAATAGGAGAGGCCTAAATAAAAAGTACTAATAAGGACACATTTGTAGCCAGAGCATTTGTGTTCAGAAGAAAAAAGCAAATAACTAAAACAACCATAACAAATAAATAATGAAGACCAATTGAAAAGTTGCTTACAATTAGCCACTCTACAACATACTAAAAGTTAACTTAAAATCAAGCCACCCCTTTATTTATGAGAAATCTCCACAATCTCAGCTGTTATTTAATAGTTGCCAGTTTTGCATGTCAGGCACCTGTGCAAAATAAACACAGCACAATTTGCAGTGCACAGTGGGTGCAAACGGCCAACCACAAAGACCTGAAACTTAAGCTTTTTGAAAAGTAAACATAATTTCAAGCAACTGTGCCATATACAAAATATGCAGACTTTTCATGATTTTGAATGGTTTCTGACAGCTCACTAAGCCTGACCCCCTGCTCCCCTGCTGATCCATCTGACTACTTTGCTGAGTTGTCTGACTACTGTTACTTTGTATTATTTGTATCTGGCTCCATGATCTTTGTCCCTGCAGCTGGAGTTGGAAACATTAAAGGGGATGTAAAGGCAAAAATAAAATCCAATACAAATCTCTACACAGTCACTGACTGCTCTACAGGGAAACAAACAAAGCTGCTGGAGTTCTGCATGGCTGGGAAGTGAGGTCTCCCCCTGCTGTTCATAAGTATGATTGTTTCTCTGCACAGAATTTAAGGACCGTCTGACAATTCCTATCCACAGCACTAAATGAAGGGAGGATTTCACTGCATGCAGTCAGGTTATTTATAAAAACGGTACACATTTTTTAAGTATATTGGAGATAGGTTTCTTTTTCATTAAAGAAAGTAAAATGGGATTTTATTTTTTTGACTTTCCTTGTCCTTTAATATGAAGTTAGTCCTCCCTTTTCTGTTATATTTTCTGCCTTCAGTCAGCAGACTGGGGATGATAAAAACTGCAAAGGTTGTTTCAGCTCAACCTGTGGAACATTTGTTTCACTTTAAAGGGGTTGTTCACCTTTGAGTTCGCTTTTAGTATAATGTAGAGAGGGATATTCTGAGACAATTTGCAATTGGTTTTCATTTTTTATTGTTTGTGGTGTTATAGTTATTTAACTTTTTATTCAGCAGCTCTCTAGTTTGTCTCAGCAATTTGGTTTCTAGGGTACAAAATTACCCTAGCAACCCTGCATTGATTTTAATAAGAGGCTGGAATATAAATAGGAGATGGACTGAATAGAATGATAAGTAATAAAAAAGTAACAATAACAATACATGTGTAGCCTTACAGAGCATTTGTTTTTAGATGGTGTCAGTGACCCCCATTTGAAAGCTGCAAAGAAAATTGCAAATCATTAAAAAACTATGAAAAATAATAATGAAGACAAATTGAAAAGTTCCTTAGAATTGGCCCTTCTACAATATACTAAAAGTTAACTTGAAGGTGAACCACCCCTTTAATTCGTTTCCACTTAATTTCTTTTATCTCTTTATTTTTTTTCAGCACCTTGTCTTCAGGGTGATCAGCATTTTTAGTAGACTAAGCTGCTTTCATTCTCTTGATTTTCTTTGTCTTTATGAGGATCATCAGCCTTTTTCTTAGAGGCAGATTTATCAATCGTCAAATTTTGAAGTGAAAATACTTCCAAATTCGACTAACTGAAATTAATTCAAAGTTTTTTTTTTTTGAACGAAAACGGACTGTTTTCAATCGAACAGGTTTGTTTTCATTCGAATTAGAATCAAATGATTAGTGCATTCGAACGATTCAAAGGATTTTCCCCCAAAAAAACATTGACTTATCAAACTTAACCAAAAGACTCCATATAGGTTATAAGAGCCCCCCCATAGGCTAAAACAGTCATTTGTTTGGTTTAAGGTGGAAAATAGTCGAAGTTTTTAAAGACACAGTACTTCGATATTCGAATAGTCAAATTTTTTCAATTCGAATAAAACTTTGGCCTATTCAATAGTCGAAGTACCCAAAATATTACTTTGAAATTCGAATTTTTTTAATTCAAATTTTCACTTTGACCCTAGAGAAATTTGCCCCTTAGAGTCTTCTTCTTCATATGCAGTTTTAAAAAACGAAACAATGTTTATTAAACTTTGTTCCTTGCTAACCTACAGCAACTAATATTGTTACTTTGTAAATAATATTATTATTATGGTGGCACTACTGACTACTGAAGCCAAAATTACTCCAGTGTTCTCTTGCTGAGACAAAATTGCGCATTTTGATAAATATGTGTAATCATCATGAATTATGTGAGCCATAGTTGCACAAAGTCTAGTGAAGAATTCCGAAGCGAAAATTTTCACATAAGAGAGAGAGAGCAATGCAAAATTGTAGTATAACATATAACCAGTGCCAGTCCCAACCCTATTTGCATTTAGAGATTTTGATGCTGAGGAAGTGATGGTCTGACTATAGAGTCTTATGCATTGTAATGTAAATCCTCAGGAGATACTATATACTACATAATAGGAGAATCATACCCAATAATGGAATTAGAATGAAGTGTGAAGCAGAATAACAGGAGAAGTGAGAGGAAATGAAATCATGAATTAAAGAGACAAATAAAGGCCATGGAGATGTTACACTGCTGCTGCCAGTAGTTTGGGTGGGATGTCAATCTGGGGAAAAAAGGAAAACATAGATAAATGAGATTACATATTAAATTAACAACTGGAGTAAGACGGTGCCCTCATGAGAAGTTGGCTGCAATTTGAAGACCCACAAACAAATGAGAAAATGTTGCAAGTTGCAAGAGTGGCCATCGTGTAAACAAGACCTAATAGAGAAAATGGAAAAGGAGGAGCAGAGTTTGCTCCTTTTATTGTAACTAATGCAATTGATCAGATATGATCAGATACGAGCAACTATGAGAAACTAGACCAGGGGCAAATGCTGCGACACCTGAAAGGGGAACGCCTGCTTCCAAACCAAAATTTGATAAAGAGACCCACATAAATTAATATAACATCACAGTTACCTGTTTCTTCAAAAGTATAAATGCCATTTTCTATGCTGAAATCAGTTAACAGTGTAACAGTGTAACAGTTCTTCTCTTTCTGCATCATTTGAAATCCTGGCAGGGAAGGCGGGACTAAACACTGATGTTACAAATTGTTCTCCACAGCTTACAGACGGCATGCAGGAACTACATAACCCACAATGCATTGCACTGTGATGTTCTGTTCCTTATTGAAATCATATGTGCAGGGAATTGTAGGTTTTGGAGGATGCAGGCTGAGGACAGATTGCTGCTAATACAAAGTAACAGTAGTCAGCCAGCTCAGCAAAGTAGTCAGATGGATAAGCAGGAGAGCAGGGGAGTAGGCTTAGGGAACCATTACAAATAGTTATGGGCGAATCTATCCTGTTTCGCTTCGCCGAAAAATTAGCGAATTTCCAGCAAAATGCACGAATTGGCGACAAATTCGCAAAACGAGTCGAGGAACATTTTTGACGAGCGTCACGTCAATTTCGACGCGCCTCGCGTCATTTTTGGCGCACTACTCTTTTTTTTTTTTTTTACGCCTGCGAATTTTCGGCAGGTGAATTTTCACTGGCGTTTCATCAATTTATTCGCCGGTGGCGAATCTCGGGATTTTGCCTCGAATTTGCACATGGCAAATAAATTCGTCCATCACTAATTACAAATCATGCATTGCAATCATGCAATCATGCATTTTTTAAATTGATGCATATTGCACAGTTGCTTGTAATTATGTCTACTTTTCAAAAAACTTTTGTGTGGAGTTCCCCTTTAATGAACAGTGCCAATGTAGCCATGTCCCGTGCAACCCCAGTTGCAGCAAATGTGCACCTCTAGGTCATTAATTATCCTACCTACGATATAATACATTTCTTCCAGTAGACCCCACGTACTAAGCATTCTGAATAATAGATGTCAAATATGTAAATATCTCTGAAACAACAACCAAAAACTGTGTTCATTCTTAGTAGAGCCCCTGAGCAAGTTTACATTTTTGCTTGAATAGTTTTGCATTTGTCTATAATTTGCTGGACCTTTAAATGTCACAACACTAAAATATGACTTGGCATTAATATAAATAGAAACACTATGTAATGGTGACAGTAGACGCTTCACGGAAGAAAAACAAGTCTTCAAAGTGACCATGTTGGCCATAGCTTGGGGATGTAACTGTTTAGCCTTTGATTCCCTTTCAGTTGTTTAACAATATCTTTGGTCTGTGATAGCGAAGCTTGAACTTGAAGTAGCTTGAAGAGAGATCTTTTTCCTCCACTTGCTGGTGATCCCATTGATCAGTGATTGTGGCTCCCCACCTTTAAAGGGGAATTCAACAGCTCCCAAGCTAGCCCCCTCCCCCCACCCCCTGTAGGCCCCCTCCCTCCTCCCCCCCAGTCTACCTCTCCCCCTGGGCAAATGCCCCTAAGCTACTTACCCCTCCAGCCAGGTTCCTGGGCGCCATCTTCTACAGCAACGTCTTCTTCCTTCTTCTATCAGTGGCGGCGCATGCGCAGTAGGACACATTTGCCGGTTTGTACCAGTGCGCATCCGCCCCATAGTTCAATCGGCGAACTTCGGGCGCATGCGCAGAGGGGATTAGCGTGCAAGCTGTTGAATTCTCCTTTAATTTGATAGTAGCATAAGTAAAGTAACCCAAAAACATTCTGTTTTCCACCAATTCCTGAAAATAATTGTTTATTTAACAACAATTTATTATATTTTTTATAACATTTTAATTACATACACTGCCATTTAATACATTCCCCAGTACAGATTACCCTTAGACATGATTTGCCATATCTACTTCTGCTGCCGAGAAAGGTCAAGTATGCCATTTATTGAGAAAAAAAAAGAATTAGATGCGTTTCTATTTTAAGGCCTTGTTATTTGTTCCTACTCTAACTTTTGCTGACTCTGTTCTGCAGTTTTCCTTTACAATACTTTGTTTTATGTCCCTCTTCACCTTCGTCCATCAAGAGCCTTGAATATACTGAGTTCTGTCTCGAAAGCGATGGAAATAACGACACTGTTTATTTTTAGTTTGTTTATTCACGTATTCACCGTCTTCACCTTTGATTTGCACGTTATGTGTTTGGCCTGTAGTTATAAAGGAGAGAGAGAGAGACCATGCAGAACGAACAAACGTGTTTTGATGGTTTATTGGATATATTCTAAATATCGCTTCTCTTTTCAGGGTTCTTCCTCTCTTTTTCTTTCTGTACATAAACCAATTGGACCATATATCAGGAAATCCTCAATAATTAATTTTGACTGATGATAACCTAAAAATAGTCCAGTCGTGAGAGGGATTCAAAGAATAAGAATATCCCCCATAAATAAAGATTTGTTTTGATATACATTATAATGCATAATCAGCAGTCTACTATCCAACGTTTCAGTAATCCTTATAGATGAATTTTAGCATGATGTAGAGAGAGATATTCTCATAAAATCTAAAAATTTATTTTTTATTATTTGTGGTTTTGAGTTATTTCGCTTTCTATTTAGCAACCTTACAGTTTGCAGTTTCTGTTGGCTGCTACAATCTAAATTACCCAAGCAACGATGCATTGATATGAAGAACGGACTGGAATATGAACAGTAGAAGGCCTGAAAGTTGTTTAATTAAAAAGTTGCTAATATATTTGTAGCCTTACAGAGCATTTGTGTTTTTTTAGATGGGGTCAATAACACGCATTTGAAAGCTGAAAAGAACGAAGCAGGAAAAAAAACGAAAACAAAGAGAAATTGAAGGCCATTGGAAAAGTTACTTAGAATTAGACATTCTGTAACATACTAAAAAAGTAAACCATTATTATTACTATCTAAGTGTCACGAACGCCGCCCGGAGCCTTTCCGGGAGCTCCGGTCGGCGCGTCCTACCTCTGCGGCGGCGGATCCAAGATGGCGGCGCCCATAGCCGCCATGTGGTTACGGCGCCGGCCGTGACGTCATTGCGCCGCGCCAGGCGCATTCCGGCGCGATATTCAAATATAAAAGGACGCCGGAGACCCAGGTTCGATGCCCGAGTATAGCTCAATATTACATTGTGTTCCTGGGTCTCCCTGCTATTCTGTCATACTCCTGATATTGATCTATTGCCTGTTCCTGACCTTGAACCTTGCTGCCTGCCTAATTGAACCTTTGCCTGGACTTGACCTCTCTATTGGATTCCCCTGAACTGTACTTTGCCTGGACTCGCTGGAAAGGGACTTCCTCCTTGATCCTGACATCACCCCCCCCCCCCGTGGGTGCCGGAGGCCCCCGCTGACACTAAGATAAGTAATTCTAAAACAGCTGGACTTGCTGAGTAATTATTGAAGACGTTTCACTACTCATCTGAGCAGCTTCTTCAGTTCAACTATTCAATTATTATTACTATTATTATTAACATATATTTTTAGAGCGCCAACATATTCTGCTGGGCTGTAAACTATATGGGTTTTTACAAACACATACATAGTGACCAGAAACTGATACAAATAATTGAAGAGGGAACTGGCCAAAAGAGCTTACAATCTAAAAGAATCACAACTCACAGATAATATGCATTTATGGCCATCACTTTGGAGACATTTGTAACACTGATGACCCTAACATTCACCTCTCTGTGTTATATACTCAGGGTTATGGCAAACAGTTCAATTTCCACATCAACATTAGCAAGCGACAGTACTCGGTCAGCCACAGAATCTAATGTGAACATGAGAAGATGTTAATACCCTATTGATTCTTAGCACATTGTGTCACATTGAATTCCTTTTTAATCAAAAAGGATTTCTTCTTCTAAAAATTCTCTATGTCTTTGTTTAATACACCTTGAACATTCTTCAGAAATTAATATGAATAACAGCTCTTCGTTCATCTGTCAGTCATTAGGATAAAGTTTTATCTGTCTCTCTAAAAAAGAATCCTCATTCTAATTTATATATCACCTTCAATAACATCTCCTTGTATTTTCAGACAAAGCCTACCGTTAAAATCCCTCAGTCCTGGATGTAAATGTCAACTGTGTCATCTGCTTTGACATGATGGGCCCTTCTGCAGTCATCATTTCACCAGGAGCACAAGATAATGTTCATTTTTATTCAGTTCATTAATCTGGGGTGGCCCCCCGATTCATATGCTAGTCTTTGTCAAAACCCTGAATTAGTCTAAATGTCAAATATTAACATACTATATGATAAGCTGTATCTCTCTCTCTCTCTCTCTATATATATATATAACTAAAAATGTTTTATAACCTGAAAACACATCATTTGCATTTTGAAGACTTGTAAAAGAAGAAACAGGATGAGAAATACGAGTCTTCTGTTATGTTTATATAATCAGTTGCTACTTTGTAGTGCTCGGTCACCTGCAGGATTCTTTTTCAACCCAATATTAGCAAAACAGAACCACGCAGGTATCTTATCAAAGACGGACAGTGAGACTTCTCCTGTCTTGCAAACCAGAAACAATAGTAAGTAGGTTTTTTGTGCTCCTCAGTAGTGATGGGCGAATTTATTCGCCAGAAAAATGAGTCGCGTGTCGTTTTTGACGCGACGCGCGGAAAACGACACAACGCGCTCCGAAAACGACGCGATGCGCCAAAGTTGCTGCGACGCACATCAAAAGCGTCCCGCGACTCGTTTCACCAATTTTTCGCCAATTCTCGAATTTCTAGGCGAAGCGAATCTCTGTAGATTCGCCCGTCACTACTCCTCAGATGTTTTCAGACTTCCAGGGTGGACAAGTCCCCTTTGCAGTTCAAGATTTAAAGGAATTGTTCAGTATAAAAGTAAAAACTGGATAAATAGATAGGCTGTGCCAAATTAAACATGTCTTTAATATAGTTAGGCAAAAATGTAATGTATAAAGGCTGGAGTGACTGTAAGTCTAACAGAACAGAACACTACTTCTTGCTTTTCAGCTCTCTTTTGTTTACACTGACTGGTTACCAGCAGACATGTTGATTTGTTAACACAGGTGCTACATTGCACCCCACAAACAGTATCCCACTGATCAGTCAATGTTTTTTTTTACTTTTATAGCTGATGACTAAGAGGAGGTCTCTTTATACTGTGGAATTTTATTGCTTACTTTTCTTTAACATGAAAAACTAATTATATTTAGCAGGTTCCTTTGCCTTGGCACCCAATTTAAAACAACAACCCTATATTTGCTTTATTCAGCAATTAAGTACACAGGGACTTGTCTGCTATATCCCAGCTGAGAAAGGCATGCAGGTAGAAAGAGGCTACTACACAAGCTTTCAATTTTTTTCCTGCTCCAAAATCGTACTCAGTAATCTCAAAATAATTCCACAGCCGGTGCCAAATGAAATTAACTATAATTACCGCAATTATTGGGCGGAAAAACCCTGCAGGTAAATATTTTCATTTTGTTTTTAGGAACCCAGTTCTATTAAACACCTGCAAGTGAATCATCTGTTGTTTTCCTCTGATATAAAATAATATGAAAACAATAGGCAAAACTTCAATTGCAGCAGAAGATGAAGAACATAGGGCCAAGGAGAAATATTAGAAAATGTCTTTCTTCTTCTTACATCAATAATCCAACATGGAAATCTAACTGTAGCTAGCACCTTCACCTCTATTATTAATAACCTGCTAGTTTTGTCATTTTTTTTTAAATATTTATTTCAAATATATTAAGACTGGATATGTATATATCAAATATATTAAGATTGGAAAATGTTGTCACCTAAGAAAACTTTAGCTGGAACTCAGGCTTATGCTCATTAGAACATTTTCTCTTTTCACTTCTAGATACATCATCAGGGTTGGACTGTCCTGGCGGGATACCGGGAAAAAACCCGCCAGGCCAGACGCCCGCTCTCGATCTCCTAGCACAGGGATCCCCAACCTTTTGAACCAGTGAGCAACATTCAGAATTAAAAGGAGTTGGGGAGCAACACTAACATGAAAAATATTCTTGGGGTGCCAAATAAGTCCTGTGATTGGCTATTGGTAGCCCCTATGTGGATTGTCAACCCACATTGGGGTTCAGTTTGGCAGTGCACCTGATCTTTATACAACCAAAACCTGCCTCCAAGCCTGGAATTTAAAAATAAGCAGCTTGTCACGGTCGGCACCCAATACCAGAACAAGTGCCAAGCACCCTGGTCTCGGCTCGTGCTTCACCAGTAGTGTGACTGCCTTTGTCTTCGGGAGGAGCCCTCAGCTTACTCAGATGCCACCTCGACTTATACGAGAGGTGCAGAGCAGGAGTTCTGGCTAGCAATGGGGCACGACAGTATAAAGTCTTTAAGGCCGATGGTCACGGTACAGATAGGAGTAGGCAAGTTCGTGGACAAAACAGGCTGGGTCGAGGCAGGCAGATAGCGAAGAGACGTCAGACAGGCAATGGGTCAAACCGGGTGATCAATCAGGTAGGATTAGGCAGAATCGGTAGTCAAACAACAGGCAGGAGTCAAACCAGGAAGTCAGTCAAAGGGTTAAACTGAATCAAGGTCGGTTTCAGGCAAGGGTCAGGTTCCAGAGATCAGAGAAGTCAAAAACAGCCAGGCAGGGTCAAACACAGGTATCAGACAGACTAGAAGCTTTACAGCACAAAGAACAGGCACCAGGAACAAAACCTATCACGGGCAATGAGTTTAATAAAAATGCCCCTTTAAATATTTGAATTTGGCGCCATTGCGCGCTGACGTCATGACGCCAGCGCGCATGCGCCTTTAAGATGCGGAAGTGCGCGCCGCGTGAGCACTATGGAGCCTGGCAGCAGGGGTAACACTCACACAGCTGCTTTGAGGCCACTGGGAGCAACATCCAAGGGGTTGGAGAGCAACATGTTGCCCACGAGCTACTGGTTGGGGATCACTGTCCTAGCCCTACAAAAAAGAGTTGCAGCGCCAGTAAGTGCCGTTTGTGCACGTCTGCATTCCTCGTCGGAGAAGTGGGGGCCAGGGGGTCGGAGGGGGGCCCTGCATAACAGTCCCAGTGGGCCCGGCCCTCCCCTGTCTGACCCTGCCCTATTGTTACCAACACCCCAGCTCCCTGCACTTGTTCTCTTTGCCTCCCTGCCCCTGGACGCACAGGAAAAAGATGTGCTCACACGAATGTTCTGCGACAGGGGGGGCGCCATTCCGATGGTTTACATCATAATGAAAGGAGGCTTTTGCATAAACAGTTTTTCTGTAATTGTAATTTGCTTTTGATTCGGTAGGCTTAAAAATGAATGCTTTTGCAAAGGTTTCTGGGTAAAAATATAGTCAAGACAAGGATTTGCATCTCCGGCAAACCCCCCCTCAAATATTTTGCATACTTTATGTGGCTTTTTGATCTAAAAACTCAATAAATGTATTCTGAAATATAGAGTGAAAACTGCAGGTAGAGCTAAGCAATAATCATTCAGTTGTCTATAATTCTATAGATTGCATAGTGATGAGTCAGGTCCTGCAAAGCACAAACAATAATCTTTAGCAGCAAGAAAATACAAGCAAACACTGGTTTTACATTTCATATAGTACAAAAATATAACACTATTCCCTTGAGCATTAAAATGCTATTTTTTACCATGTTTCTTCACAATAATTCACATTCTCAGATCAAGTGCAGCTCTCAATTATAAAAAGCATTTGCATTTTCCAGAAATACATCAAGGCGGACCAACAAGTCAATTTTTGTTCATATTCTCTGGGTGATGTAAATGTCTAGCCTCATTAGGAAATTAATTTTCAGGTAGTAGTGAACAATAAAACAGGTCACAGAAGATTCCCAGAACATATTTCCCTATTCCAAGAATAAAAGTGTTAAATCAACGGACTTTCAAATTAAGCACGGCGCACGGGCAGTAGAAATTGGATTGTGCTTTATCATTATGGCTAAGGGAAAAAAAAACTAAAGAAAATGTAGGACAGACAGAATAGACCATAAAACAAAGACAGAGGATAAGGGCTCCTACACACGGGCGTTTTTGACCTGCGCTCCCCTGCGTTGCGTTTGGCTGCGTTCAGCCGCAGGGGAGCGCAGGTCTAGACGCACCTCATTTTGTTCAATGAGGTTGTACCCACGAGACGCGTGTAAGCGCCGAACGCAGATTCAGATGCAACATGCTGCATTTTTCCTGCGTTTGGCGCTCCCCTGCGTTTGAACGCAACAAAACGCAACGCAGGGGAGCGCAGGTAAAAACGCCCGTGTGTAGGAGCCCTAAGAGTGATTGCTGTGAACATTTTATACAAATAATAGTAATGAACTTTACGATTTTCCTTTTTATAAAGATTGCCAACATCCAACAGCAAAAGAAACCTGTTCTTGGAAAATCCAAAATGTTAATATTTTTATATTTAAGTTTTTGGTAGCCATCGTATCTACCAGTTATGGGTTTAGGAGGTTTTTCTTTTTATTCAGCAAAACTAGAGTTGTCCATTATCCATTGTTTGTTCAACTGTTATTACTTGACCAAAGCAGACCTCTCCGCCATTTACACACCAGAAATCACTTTTATCATGAAATTTTTGTTTTTTTTAACATGTATATAATGGCCTACCACAAACTAAGGGATAGAGTGGGAGAAAGATAAAGACTGACATGAGTAGCAATACCACAGCAGTGTTAAAATATATTACTATTATTGTATAAAAACAAACAGATGCCGATCGGCGGGTTTTAAAAATCCCGTTGGATCGAGGACCATGTTGGTTAGATGATGCGGCCCGCCTATATTTTTCTCATTGTGATCCAGTTGTTGGGCCCTAGGGCCCACGAATGGATCAGCCCAATATCACCCAACTCAAGGTGGCCATATCGGATGATACCGTATATCCGCTTGTTTGGCAACATAGGTAAACTAACGGATCTCTCCCCAACTAGCCCTACTATACTTTCAAACCCTCACTATCTCCTCCTATAATTGCTGCTTTGAGGGTGCCCAGTATGCATTACCCAGAGCACCTACTCCTATGTGCCCTTAAGAAAAATGTATAATGCAAGAAATCTACCAAGTTCAGAAACTACAGCAGCAACACTTGAATTATTAAAGGGGTGGTTCACCTTCAAGTTAACATTTGGTATATTGTAGAAGGACCAATTCTAAGAAACTTTTCAATTGGTCTTCATTATTTATTTTTCAAAGTTTTTTAATGATTTGGAATTTTCTTCTGTTTCTTTGCAGCTTTCAAATGGGGGTCACTGACACCACCTAAAAACAAATGCTCTGAAAGGCTACAAATGTATTGCTATTGCCACTTTTTATTACTTATCATTCTATTCAGTCCCTCTCCTATTCATATTCCAGTCTCTTATTCAAATCAATGCAGAGTTGCTAGGGTAATTTGTACCCTAGAAACCAAATTGCTGACACTGCAAAATAGAGAGCTGCTGGATAAAAAGCTAAATATCTATAAAACCACAAACAATAAAAAATGAAAACCAATTGCAAATTGTCTCAGAATATCACTCTCTGCATTATACTAAAAGTTAACTTAAAGGTGAACAACCCCTTTAAACAGCAGGCCAAATGTCAATGGGAAAGGTGCTTGTAAAAAAGGTTTACTCAGCATTACCCTCTGAGAGACAGCAGTGTTTTACAATAAATCAAGTTGTGTACATAACAGTAGTAGATTTAAGTTGACAAATGAACTTATAATGAGCTGTTTGCCAATGTTAACACCTTACATGCAGTATTGCCATTGTCAGAGCTAAACAATTGCTGTGGAAATTAAACCCAATGTTTTGCTAAAACATTCATTAGTTGCAAAATATAGATTTTATAGATTAAAAACAGATTTCTCTCCGCATTGCAGAGTAAATAGAACACGTTTCTGTACGTTCCTTGAACTCACCAGATTGGCTAAATAATAGTCTGTGTTTAATTGTTTCTCTGCACTTGTTATGGTTATTGGCAAGCTGACCAGGGCATACTAACAGTAATGCCTGATTTATCAGCACATTATAGCTGCTGTAATTGCATAAGTGTTGATGTCAGCATAGAGTCCTGCTGCATTAATACCCTGTGTTCTTTTCTGCATTGTGCATATCTTTTTATTATCAGTGTGAGCCAGATCCATCTCTATAACTGCAATGACCGGTTGTTAACCTCACACACGGCTGCCCCAAATTGTTGTGCTAACATTGGATTGGATTTCCATGATCAGACTACAGACTGTACGTTTATTTTTATTTTCTCTGTCAATGACCGATTTGGCCACTTCTTGTAAAAAAGAACTAAAACATGCCTTACATGGGCCCTCACTGTAGGATGGACCACGCAGAATTCACGTATACAGAATAAATCTCTCAATAACTTCACTGATACCTCAGTTACTTCCCTGGAATGTATTGGGCACAGACAGGGCAAGTTTCAACCAGTGGTAGTGCTTAGAGGGCTACTCACAGTGGTTTTCTTAAAGGGCAAGGAAAGTGTAAAATAGAAATGCTGTATTTTGTATACTAAACATAAACAAGAACTTACTGCACCACAAGCCTAATCAAACAAATGATTTATGCTTTCAAAGTTGGCCACAGGGGGCTGTCATCTTGTAACTTTGTTATACATCTTTGTCTGACACTGGCACTGCACATGCTCAGTATGGTCTGTGCTGCTTAGGGAACGTCATAAATGATCAAAAAACAAATCTGCTTGAGTTCTGCATGGCTGGTAAGTAAGGCAGGGGCTCACCCTGCTGTTCATAAGTGATTGTTTACCTGCCAGAAGTTAGGGACCGTCTGACAATTCCTATCCACAGCACTAAATGAATGGAGAATTTCACTGCATACAGTCAGGTTTCTTATAAAAATGGTACACATTTTAAAATTAAAGGATATTGGAGATAGATTTCTTTTTCATTAAAGAAAGTAAAAATGGGATTTTATTTTTTTGCCTTTCCTTGCCCTTTAACGGGATCCTGCCATGATTTAATGTTTATTTATAAACTACACTGTTTACATCACTGCCATATAAAAGGTTATCCCTGAACCAACATGTACTTTAGCTGTAATACTGGCATGTAGACAGTCATCTCATAACATTGTGCCTGATCCTGTGCTTTCAGAAAGAGACAGTACAACTGCTTTCAGTTAAGATCTTGTTTCTTCTACTCAGTGTAACTGGAGGCGTCACTGTGGGACTTGGATTGTAACTACTGAGTGCTGTTCCTATATCTACCAAGGAGCTGTTATCTGGTTATCTTCCTATTCAGGGTTGGACTGAACCCAGTGGCCCCCAGGCTCTTGCAGGCCCGGCAAGCCCAGATCCACACTCCACTGTCTCTTGCACAGGGGTCAAAAACAATCCTTTTGTGATTGTACTCACACCACGTGTGGGGAGGGGGATCAAGAGGGAGGCCTTGGGACAGAAGCCCCGGGCCCCCCAGTCTGACCCTGTTCCCATTGTTCTGCTAATGGGCTGCTGGGGGTGGAGGGATGACATCACTCCAACTTGCAGCACAGAAGTAAAGCGTGACTGAAGTTTATCAGAGCATAAGTCACATGGCTGGGGTTACCTGGGAAACGGATAATATATTAAAAATGTATATGCTCTTTCGGAAAAATAGCAGCAGTACTGATGTGTTTTGAGAAAAAATTTTTTTTTTCCGTGATAGAATCCCTTTAAACATATCTTTCTATCCCTAATCCTTACTACTTAAGCATTAACTCTCGCACCTTAAAAAGGATAAGTAAACCTTTAAAATTAGTAATTGTAAAATTTATGAGGATGTTATTCCAAGCACTTTTGCAATGTTCATTCGTTCATAATTTTTTTTTTAATTCCAAGATATTAAGGGATACATATACTGTTAACACAAAGGAATTCCGCTTTCTTTAAATTTCCCAGCGGCAGACGCATGCAGTGTCGGACTGGGCCACCGGGACACCGGGAAAACTCCCGGTGGGCCCGACTCCTTGTGGGCCCCCACGACCAGACACGTGAATAATCCATTTTTTGTTAGCGCTTTGTTTTTTGCGCTTGCTTTTCACAAAAATGGGCCCCCGCCCGCAGCACTGCCGCCTGACCTACTCCACCTGGTACTGGCGAGTATCGACCTACTACTTGGCAAAGCTGCTCCCGGACCCGGACCAGGACATAGAGTCTGCTGTGCTCTCAGGTCAGAGCCGGGTGGATGTTTCTGCGACGCGCGGCGTCTGTGCCTGATGACGTAACGGTCACCGGACTGGCCTGCGTCCAATGCGTCCTGGGATTGCGTGAGCAGCGTGACGCGTCAGAGAGCAGAGGGAGCGGTACAGTCAGTCTGCTAGACTGGTGAGACCATGCGGTGCATCCTGCTGGGCAAGTTGTCTTCACTCCCATGCAGCACTGTACGCGTTCGGCACTTCAGAGTAGGGGTAAGGTGGGCTGTAGGGGGGCCGTGGACAGCACTCCCGGTGGGCCCCGGGTCCCCCAGTCCGACCCTGGACGCATGCTCAGAAGAAACAAAATAGCTGACTTTTTAGTTAAGTAAAAGACTTCGTGACTTTTGGGCGCATGCGCAGTAGATCCTTACTGGTCAATCCCTCTACTGCGCATGTGCCACCAAGTTCCATCGAAAACAGGAGGAAGAACGCACAGGCAAACATAGCTGCTGTGAACTCAACAGGAGAACTACACAGAGAGGTAAGTAACAATTTAGGGGCATTTTGTATTTGAGAGGTAGGAGGGGGGGGGTCTGGAGGGGTTGAATTCTCAACCAAGGAGGAAATTAAAGGAACCTTTTTTTTGTTGATTGTCATGCAATTTAGGCATCAATACATCATTTTGCTTGATCAACTGTCAGTTTGTTCATATCTGTACAAGAACAGGTATATACACCTTTGACGTCAAGCTGGTTTTAAGAAAGCTCTTTATTATATTGAAATTTGCATTGCAATATTATCCTTAGAACTTTTTCTTTTGTCTGTTAATTTCTGTGAATTTACATTTAATTGAAGAATGATTTGTTACATTGACATATTAAATCTTTAAGGGGCTTTGTATAATTGCCTTACAAAGGAAGAATAAAGACAATATCCTGGAGCAGTCGGCACTTCTGTCAAGTGTCACACGATTTGCATGACAATCTGCTTTTGGAGGGCAGGTTTGATGAACTTGATGGTTGAACTTGATTTAGCAACAACCAAGAAACTGCAAAACAGAGAGAAAAGGGTGTTTAGGCCAATCTAGTAGGTTAGATTGATGAACAGAGCTCTGTAGGGACCCATATGGTTAATGTGCTCCTATGGCTTTAAATCTCATGATCTCCCTACTTGCTGGGCAGATGCCCATGTAGCTAGATGTAATTTGCATTGTTGTACTATTGGCTAAGAGGTGCTGTGACCACATCCTGTCACACTTTGGTATAGTGAGTGAGAAGGAGTGGATCTTCCACTTTGGCTTCTGGTTGCTGATCCAGCTGGATGTTTACAGTGAGCCTGGGTGCAACAAGGCCAAGAAAAGCCATGTGCCCTAGAGGGACCAGAACTTCTGAGAGAGATAAGTACGGAAGCAGGGACCACATGAATGAGGCTAGTGAATGGCAAGAATATAATTGTTATAGACTCTCTAGGAAAGTAAGACAGTAAGGGAAGATATAAAGAACAGCTTTTTGCTCCATGAAGGAGGTGTAGCAGGGAGGAGCTTCCCAGGCTGTAAGAGTGAAGGTATCACAGTGGATAGGGTGTTAGGTTTTAGGTTCTCCTATCTGACCACTCTACTGGGTGAGATCCAGTTGTGACTTAAAAATGTTTGTTTTAGCATTTTTTTGAGGGGCATGCCAACTTTGTTTTAGGGTGGGCTCATGTCTAGGACATTAGAGGATCTCTTTTGTCTTTATTTTGCTTCCTTGAACATTTTTAACAATAATTGGCCAGGTCAAGCATTTGCACCTCTAATAAAGAAATATAAATGACCTATAAATACCCGCCCTATTCAAATTGACCTAAACGTAAGTGTATTAACAAAGTTTCCCTAGGCAGAAATTAACGTTAGAGAAAGTTTGCTATGAAATGGTTGCATTGACAAATTTATGCTAGCAAAACTTCAGCTTTTAGCTGCCGAGATGCAACTTTACATTTTAGCGAATTGGTGTAGTCATAGGAAAGTGATGTGAAGTGTGATGAAGCCGTCGCAGATGAAAATTCACCATTTAGTGCATTTGCCCGATTGAGAGAGGATGTATTATCCCTGAAGGGTTAAATATAGTTTTTGAATGCAATGACTTATTAAAAAGAAAAATAGAATGAATAAATGCATTAGCCAAACAACAAGAGATTATTTATTAAATCTACTTTGTAAAACGACTTGCACTTCAGACAAGCTGTTTTAATACGCTCCAAGGGTATCAATCAATAGCAGTAATTTGATTTTCAGGCAAAGACCTGCCGTTTGGTGCTTAAAAGAAAATAAAGCAAAAACTTGCGAATGAAAATGGAAAAATGAAATGTTCTCAAATATTCTCTTATTAACAGAGCTATCGAGCAAAGCAGACACATTTCAGTAGAAATAATTGTCCTGCATAGGGTGGGTTCTTTACTATTTGATGATATATTTCAAACTGCAATGATATTTTGTAGTCTATTCAGAAATCTTAGGAAGCATTGGGCAAAAGGAATGTTACCTTTTAAGGTTTAAGGAAATATTTCGTTTCTAAGCAGGTGAATCTCCTTTTATTAAGTACAGGGAGTCCAACGAGTTACATACACCCAACTAACATATATTCACATTTATATACAGAGGCTTTAACAGGAACTTACTTTGGTTTGCTTGACTTTTATTAGTATTTAGCTTTAATAAACCACCAGCAACAATCCCCTCTGGAGTGTGTTGTCTACTACGGAGCACAGAAAGATAAAAATAAATACTGTGTTAAGACAGACATCTGTATATGTTATAGATAGGCTGCACAAAATAATAAATGTTTCTGATATAGTTAGTTAGCCAAATATGTAATGTATAAAGGCTAGAGTAAATGGATGTGTAAAATAACAGAACAGAATCCAGCTTCCTGCTTTTCAGCTCCCTAAATATGAGTAAGTCAGCGACTTGAAGGGGGGCCACATGGGACATAAGTTCAGTGAGTTTGTAATTGATCCTCAGTATTCAGCTCAGATTCAAAAGCAACAGTTATGACCAATGTGGCCCTCCCTCAAGTCACTGATTGGATACTGCCTGGTAACCAGGGTATCCAGTCAGTGTAAACCAAGAGAGCTGAAAAGCAAGAAGTAGTGTTCTGTTCTGTTAGGTTAGACTTACAGTCACTCCAGCCTTTATAAATTACATTCCATTGCGTCCTCAGGCAGCACACACAGGGTTAAACTCCAGTTCCTCCTGATAGGACAGGTAGCATTAATCAATTATTAGTCAGCCTTTAACAACCCCCCCTTAACCCCTCCTCCAGCATGTTTTTTTCCTGTCCTACCTGAGGATGATGGTAGTGAAGAGAAAAGAAGATCCAGGTCCTGAGGGGTCTGAGGGCCGGCTGGGGACTACCTGAGGGTGAGGCCCTGGGGGAATGAGGCATTCCTAGGCAGATGGATCGCGGAAAGTAAGCGATCTATGAGGCTTGTCAAATATGGGATATGGGATGACTTTGACGTAGTTGGCCAGCTTAAATATATTGCAATATATGGACAAACAATCCCTGTTGTTTAAAGGGTAAGGCATTTTTTAGTAGCTGTATGCACAGAATGTCTCAATGTCTTAAATATATTGATAATGGGTTGAGTGCAGAGGACCTTTTGTCTTTGTCTATGTATTTTGTGGTCACAGCCTCATTGCACCCCCGCCTAATGGTTTTAAAAATTAGTGGTGAGCACAACTTTTTCTTGTGTGCTGGTCAAAGTTTTCCTTCTGAACAGGGAACTGAAGGCAGCCTGAAGAGTAGGAAATGCAGCAGCACAACTGCGTGATGTCACTTCCACCCTTTCGTGTGCTTACCAGGAAGAAGGGCAGGAGTCCGGAGCTGGTCTTTTTGCGGGGAAATGAGCAAGCAGCTCTGATCCTGTGGCACAACGCCTAAGCTGCATGCTTTATGACCGAGGAGCTCCGAGTTCGAAATACGGTTGTGATCGTTGAGCCAATGCTTAATGCTTCCCACATAGGAAAAGTTTGGTTTCTATGAAGCTGCGCTGTCAGGCTGTACGTGAGTGCAAAGGCAAGGTAAGTAAATGCTGTGTGCAATAGTATTTACAGCTTGGAATGTGGTTAGAGCTAATTTAAATTATGCTATCAGATGTCTGGTCTCCAGTTAAGAAGACACAGAGATTGAAGCACTGATGTTGTATGGCTTCTGAACAACCTTACCAGATGATCATGTGCAGTAGATGTCTATGCCATATATGAGATCAGTTATAGGAGAAGAACAGGCACATTTGAATGCTTATTCATTGGTTCAATAACAAGATGTCTTTAACGTTTGAATAATGAGACAGACTATAATGTCAGCAATGGATGTCAATTAAGAAGATTTGATTGTATTTAAACATGTGTGGAGTGAATCATATTCACCATCTGCTGTTAAAGAGGAAACTAAAAGAAAGAATATTTTTGTTTCCACCAGACAAGTTACAGAAACCTATGAAAGCCGTTAATAAAATACACTTTTATTTTTTTCACAGCAGAGTGAGGATACTTTTCCATTTAATCTTGTTCTTAATGAGTTAATGAAGGCATTGTGGAAGGATCCATCTAAAAGGGCTGACATATCCAGGAGATTTAAACAAATGTTTGCTCTCCAGAAACAGGAAATAGTAGCCTGGGAAAATCCTCCTGCAGTGGATTCAGACTCGCTACACCTAAAAGACAAAGGACACTCCTTTGAAGATAGCAAGGTCCAAATCTTGGATAAATCAGACTACTGGTTTGAGAGAGGTAATTTATGTTAAGGCAGATAAACCTTCTCTGAACAGTGACAGGGCCTTCGACACCACCTGTCCGCTAAATACATTGCTGTTCTCACATATGTATCCCATTGGTTTCAGAACACTTCACACATCCATTCATGCAACACTCACAAGTAACACCTGCTTCTAGGAGGTCCATGCCACATTGGTAAAACTATCACAGTAACTACACAGAAGCAATACCTCTGTGAATGTCACCTGTCATCTCTCTGAAGAGTTACAAAGTGCCTTTGTGTTTGGATTGTGTGAAGACTCTATATGCCGAGAACTACAACAGTCAGTTGAACTGAAGAGGCTGCTTGGATGAGTAGTGAAATGACTTCAATAGGAGTTACTTGTGTTGGATACTCCTGCAGTGGATATTTCCATAGCAAGAACGTCATAAAGGGACAGCAATACCTGGAGCGGTTGCATCAGGATTAAAAGATCCGATGGACAGAAGAGCTGTTACAGCACTGTGAAGGTCTTATGTAGCAAACCCTCTATAGCAGCAGTATCAGTTTCCAGAACTTTAAAATGCTGGTTATATAATCTGGCTGAAGACATTGACTCATGAGGGTCAAGGGACTATTTGTTTAATACCTTCAAGTATCATTTTAGCAACTGAATTTTTATTTTTAATTTTTTTGTGCGATACAACGGTTGAATCTGTGAAGTTATCAGCAGGTCTAATGGCCCTCTGTGGACAGAAGAGCCTTGTGGATGAAGGCATGGAAGGTCTAATCATCTGAGAATGGCCTTTCTTCTCTTTGGTTTGAAGCTGGATATTTTAAGTCTGAAGACAAACCATGGATGCTGAAGAGACATTTGTTGTAGAAATTTTGGATGGAGATGATCAGGTCATTCCAATATATGCTAAACAAGGGAGATCTCATTGTCCATCAGTTTAAAGAATGCATATCTACATGTGCCAATTCATATGGAAAGCAGAAAGTTTCTGAAGGTAGCTGTGTTCCTGGACGGGGAGCTCAAGCTTTTCAAATTCAAATTGCCCTTTGGTATCACCTTAGTGCCAAGGGTATTTACCAAAATCATTGTGTTGTTGGTGGCAGCTTTATGAATGGAAGGCATTTACATTATACCCTACCTAGATGATTGATTACTAAAGGCATCAAACATCAAAGAAATGAGAAAACAATAGAGGCTCTGGAGAGACATGGCTGGCTAGTGAACAGAGAAAAAGCAGACTTCAACTTTTGGTAAGTTCTTGAGTTTTTACATATATACAGAGAGCATGAAAATTATTCTGCCACAGGAAAAAGTGAACAGGATTGTTCAAGCAATTATCAAGAAAAGGAAAATTACCATTCACAAAGGGATAAAAGTTCTGCATCTGTTCACAGCGGCAATCTTGACAATTCCATGGGTGAAAACCAGAATGGAACATTTTCTATCACAAGTTCTGGGAGCATGGAACCGGAAAATTTCAGGTCTGCACGAGACCATGAAAGTGACAGAGAAGCTGAGAAGGTCATTACAGTGGTGATGTCAACCATTCCATCTGAACAAGGGGAGACTATTTCTTCCAACAGATTTTGTTGTGATAACTACAGATGCATCCCTCCAGGGGTGGGGGGCACATCTGAAGAGACATACTGCTCATGGATTATGGTCTGTATGGATGGTAATGGCATCATCCAATTACAGGGAACTGAAAGCAGTATGGAAAACACAGAGAGTTTTCAGGCACAAGATCTGTTCCAAACATGTCCTAATTCAATTGGACAACATCTCAGTGGTGGCATATATCAATCACCAGGGAGGGAACAGGATTGATGAAATTAGCACAATTGTGTGCCAAAATCATGGCCTGGTCTCAGAACATGTTATCACAGATTACAGCGATTCACATAAGAGGAGTCAACTATTGGTGAGTGGACCAACTCAGCAGGCCATAGATAGTGCCAGGAGAGTGATCATTGGATCAGAAGATCTTCCAAGAGTTGGTCAGACTGTGGGGACAGCCGCAAATCGATTTGATGGCTACAAGAAAGAATTGCAAATGCAAGAAGTTCTGTTTTCTGTACCAGAAGGACAGGCCAACATTTTTGGATGCTTTCTCCATGACTTGGGAATTCCAACTAGCATGTGTTTCCACCAGTACCCATGATCCAGAAAGTAATCAAGAAAGTGATCAGGATCAGGCAAAGGTGATAACTTTTATACCGAGTTTGGCCAGGAGATCATGGTATTCTCTTGCATCTATCCAGGGGCAGGTACTGGAGGCTGTCACTGAGGAGAGATTTGATAAACCAAAAGGGGATGAAATTCCCAGACTTGAAGAGACTCAAACTGACTACCTGGATGTTGAACGTGCAGCATTGGTAAATCAAGGGCTGTTGCAAGAAGAAGTGGAAATGATACTTCAATCTAGAAAAGAAGTCAATAGGTTCAGCATAAGTTAGAAGCTGGAAGGTATATAATAAACAGTGCTCCCAGAAGGGATTTCATCACTTCACAGTTGGGATTGCTCATGTCTTGCAAACTTTTGCTAGAAGACTTTGATAACGGTTTGCAGCCAAACACATTGAAAATGCAGGTGTCGGTATTATCTACCTACTTAAACACAAGGTTGTCTTTGGAGACTACGGTGAAAAGTTTCTGACAGCCACAAGTACTGTTATGGATGTTACTCTTAAAGTAATTTTTCTAACAGAAATAACATCAGCAGGGCGAATAGGTAAGCTGCAAGCATTAGGAGTCTTTGAACCGTATATGCTTTTCTTTCCAGACAGAGTATGCTTGAGGACTTGCCATTTTTTCATACCAAAAGTACCAACATCATGGTGTGCAGATGACGTCTACTGAAGGGCTACTTCACAGTCTTGATCTGAAGAGGTGTCTGTCTGTTTATCTGAAAAAAGGACCAAATGGCTTGGAGAATCAGATCATCTTTTTTTATTCTTTTCAATGGGAAGAACAACGGAAATAATGCTTCAAAGGCATCAATTACAAGATGGCTTAAAATATCTATTTCAACAGTTTATGTGTTGGAAAATAAGGAGCCACCATGAATTACAAATGCCCACTCTACAAGGGGTATGGCAACATCCTGGGCTGAAAGAGCTTATGCATCACATCAGGATATTTGCAAGGCGGCAACCTGGAGCAATCTGCATGCATTTGTGAAACATTACAGACTTGTCATCTTGTGACATCTTGTCAGCAAAAGTTGGCAGCAAAGTACTGCAAGCAGCTATTCCAAAAGAAGAATTGACCCACCCAGTTAGGGAAGCTAGCAAATTCCCTGTGTGTGCTGCCTGAGGACGCAATGGAATGAGAAAATTTTCTTTTCCATTAGTCCGTAAGGCAGCACAATAATATCCCTCCCTGTAAATAGGATGGTGTTAAATTTTTTGTGTATGCTAGGAAAAAAACATGCTGGAGGAGGGGTTAAGGGGGGTTGTTAAAGGCTGACTAATAATTGATTAATGCTACCTGTCCTATCAGGAGGAACTGGAGTTTAACCCTGTGTGTGCTGCCTTACAGACTAATGGAAAAGAAAATTTCAATGGTAAGTATACCAATTTTCTCATTTTTGGCTAACTAACTATATTGAAAACATTTTTTATTTTGCACAGCCTATCTATTTACCCAGTTTTTACTTTTATGCTGAACACTTCCTTTAAAGGGGTTGTTCACCTTCATATAACATTCAAAAATGTAACAGTTCATGTAAAAATAACAAGCTTTGCCATATAAATGTTTAACCAAAAATGTGCAGTTGATGAGATATTCACCTCAGATGGATCCCTTTGCAGATAGGGCCCTTTCATCATAGCGGGGTTCTCCGACCCCCGAAAACGCTACAGTGACTGCTGTGCATCATAAACACTCCTGGCAGAAGCAGGAAGTGCACACATGCAGCAGTTTCTGAAGCTTAACTCCGATTGGCTGCTTCTCCTGTCAGTCTGCCTCTGATCCCTAGTCAGTGTGGTTAATTTGCATACACACTGCTCTGAAGGGTGGGGCTGGGCCAGTGTGTGAGGAGAGGAGAACTCTGATAGGACTTGGTGTGTCAGCACGTAAGTACACAGATGTTTGTTATGTGAAGGGGCTGACTTGAAGGAGGTGAACTTTAAGTTGTTTGTGTGTTTTGGGAGGCTGCCATGTCATTTTCACAGGGGGAAGAGGAGGGTGTGGCTGCACAGACTTGTATGGGGTTGAATGATGGAGGAGGGAGCTGTTGTGTTATTGGACAAGTGTGTGATTGACAGGGAGGGAGGAGGGCTTCATTGAGTGTCTGTGTGTGAGGGAAAGTAAAGTCAGCACTGGGTGGAAGAAGGTCTGTCACTTGTAGGGGGGACATGTGAGGAGGGAGAAGTCTGTGTGTGTGTGTGTGTGTGTGTGTGTGTGAAGGTTTGCTGTGTTATAATGGGGTTTGTGAGGAGAAAACTGTAATTTTTACTTGGGGAGTGCTGGAGAATGGCCTTGTGTGGAGGGAGAGCTCAGTCACTTTCAGGCAGGGCTCAGCTGACATTTTTCATTGTTTGGGGGATAAGTTGCAAGTGGCTGCCATTTTCTAGAAGTCCTGAGAGGGTGTGTTCATGTTGGTTCTGGAGTGTGTCTTTCAAATGATACTTCAAATGGTAAAAGTTCTGCACAACAAGCTGTACAAATAAATGATCAATACAAGCACATCACCTTAGCACAGTCTTCTTATTTTGTCTGTATACTATACTGAATTGACTTTGCACTGTACGTTTCCAAACACACACAACTCTGCTTGTGTCGCATACATTAGATTTTAGCAGTATTTGCTGAAGAGGATTTATTTTACACACCAACTTAAAGTTTTAATCGTTCTATAATCACATCCATTGCTCATGATGTAAACACCAGACAGCACTGGGATTTATATTCACCTTCAACTCCTGTGTATGTGTCAACGAAGAGAAATATTCCTTTTATGCACACAATGCTGCTAGTACTTAAATCTGACCTGTCTTCTATAAGAATTATCAGTCCCCATAGTCTGTGTATTTTTCCCTTTAAATTAAATTAGCATCTAATCTTATTTATACACACAAGACAATTTGTTGTGGTACATGTATGGGGCCTTTTATCCAGAGTGCTCAGGACCTTGGGTTTTCCAGATAGCAGATCTTTCCAGAATTTTGATCTTTATACCTTAAGTCTTCTAGAAAATTAAATAGTAAATTGTAAACATTACATAAACCCAAGTACAAGCTACTGTTTTATTATTAAATGTATGGGACCTATTATCCAAAATACTGTAACCATCAAACAAATCATATAGGCTGGTTTTGCTTCCAAATCCTTTTACAAAATGTTATAGCAGTCCCTCAACCAATGTATAAGTGGTATCTCCAAGAGAGTAGCAGCTCTGTCCCACCGCAAATCTTCAAAATCAGCTTATAAGATAAACTCTGGAGAACCGTATCAAATTCAGTGTATCTTTATTTTTTGCACAACATGTTTCAGACACAACCATCCTTCATCAGGTATAGTTTTGCTTCAAATAAGGATTAATCATATATTAGTTTGGATTAAATATAAGGTCCTGTTTTATTTTACAGAGAAAAAGGAAATCATTTTTAAAAATGTGTATTATTTGGATAAAATGGAGTCTATGGGAGATGGCCTTTCCGTAATTAAGAGCTTTCTGGATAATGGATTCCATACCTGTATTGAGAAAAGGAAATCATTTTTAAAAATTTGGATAAAATACTGTCTATGGGAGACAGTCTTTCCATGATTTAGAACTTTCTGGATAATGGTTCCAGATAACACATCCCATACCTGTTGTTCATGTTTACTATGGGCAAGAATTCTCATGAAAATACTTTCTCCTTGCCAAAACATCATAGTGTTGATTCAGCTTAATATCAGGAAAAGAGGCAATGTTACTATGATTAATTTGGATTGCTGCATGATGTATTTTAGGCAAGGGGAATGCGTTTTTTGGCAGACTTGTCAACAGTGGCAGGATAGATTTACCACAGGCAACAAATCTCTGTGTGTTTGGGATAATATATACAAAAGCCAAACATATGAGTTATCAGATTCTCTAATTAGAGAAAATTCACTCCTAGGGTTCATAAACAGGGGAATTCTTTTATGCATTTGATTTGCAGGTTTGAATGTTTCATCAAGATGCCACATGTTGCATTTTCTGGCACTTAGGGCCCTTACACACGGGCGTTTGTTACGCGTGTAAGCACTGGATGCAGGTTCAGAGCAGCATGTTGCGTCTGAACCTGTGTTCGGCTCTTACACACGTCTCGTGGGTACAACATCATTGCAAAGAATGGAATGTGTCTAGACCTATGCTCCCCTGCAGCCAAACGCAACGCAGGGGAGCACAGGTAACAAACGCCCATGTGTAAGGGCCCTTACATGGGCCTGTGTCAGTATGGGGGCTATTTTAAAGACTGTGTCTCTTCCTGCGCTCCACTGTGGCTGAACACATTAAAACGGAATGCAGGGGAGCGCAGGTTTAAGTGCTCTTGAGGAAGAGCTATTAGTTGCTTAAAATGCATATAGATGCCCAAAATGCATTTTTGCAGTTTGAAAATCGCATAAAAATGCCCATAAGTAAGAGCCCTAAGGGGAGTTAAATCACCCAATTATATCAAATTACCTTCCAGAGATTGTGGTATATGGGCAAGTGTTACCAGAGTCATTTGGTTGTACATCTCAATGATTTTATAACATTTTATAACTTTTTATAACATTGGCAAAGTGCATGAGTTTTACTGGCTGGTGGGTAAAATAGCAGCAGGTGGGCACCCTATGTGCATGGCTGTGTGCTTGTCTGTCACAAGGCTGGGGTGTTTATGTTTAGGGACAGAGACTTTCTAATGGGGCCAAATACATAGAAAGATGTGCCTAAAGGGAAAGGAAAGGCAAAGAAATAAAATCCCATTTTTACTTTCTTTATTGAAAAAGAAATCTATCTCCAATATACTTTAATTAAAAAATGTGTACCTGACTGTATGCAGTGAAATTCTCCCTTCATTTAGTGCTGTGGATAGGAATTGTCCGACGGTCCCTAACTTCTGGCAGGGAAACAATCAAACTTATGAACAGCAGGGGGAGCCCCTCCTTTACTTACCAGCCATGCAGAACTCAAGCAGCTTTGTTTTTTTGATCAATTATGACAATCTCTAAGAAGCCCAGACCACACAGAGCATGTGTAATGTCACGGTTGGCACCCAAATACCAGAACAAGTGCCAAGCACCCAGGTCTCGGCTCGTGCTTCACCAGTAGTGTGACCGCCTTTGGCTTTGGGAGGAGCCCTCGGCTACTCAGATGCCACCTGGACTTAAACGAGAGGTGCAGAGCAGGAGTTCTGGCCAGCAATGGGGCACGACTGTAGTAAAAGTCTTTAAAGGCCGATGGTCACGGTACAGACGGAATAAGCAGGTTCGAGGTCAGACAGGCCGGGTCAAGGCAGGCGGATAACTAGGAGTCGTCAGGCAGGCAAAGGGTCAAACCGGGTGATCAATCAGATAGGATGAGGCAGAATAGGTAGTAGAATAACAGGCACGGGTCAGGATACAGAGAACAGAGTAGTCAAAAGCCAGGCAGGGTCAAACACAGGTAGTAAATCAGATCAGAAGCTTTACAGCACAGGTAAAAGGCACCAGGAGAAAATCCTATCACGGGCAAAGTAATATTCCAAACTGCCCCTTTAAATAATTTGAATTTGGCGCCATTGCGCGCTGACGCCTTTAAATAGCGGAAGTGCACGCCGCGCGCACACTAGAGAACAGCCGGCACTAAGAAGAGGATCGGCGCGGTGGGCGTCCCCGCTGCACCACCACTGGACCACCAGGGTGAGACTTCATTACATGTATGTAGTCTAGTCTTGCAAAGATGTATAACAAAGTTACAAGATGACAGCCCCCTGTGGCCAACTTTGAAAGCATAAATCATTTGTTTGATTAGGCTTGTGGTGCAGTAAGTTCATGTTTATGTTTAGTATACAAAATACAGCATTTCTAGCCTTATTCTATTTTACACTTTCCTTGCCCTTTAATGTATATGCTGATTTGCATAGAAAATATGTGTTAGATTTGGGATATGCTGGGTCTTTATACCTATGTGAGACTCAAGTAATGCACACAAGATAGTAGCCAATGCAAGGGAGAAATTCAAAACTGTAGTTTCCTTAGGAGAAATTAACCAATGGCCTTTGAATTTATGTGACTGCTTAAAAGTGCACAAGCAACCAGTGAATTACAAGGGGAGGGGAGTATCAATGTCCAATAGGAAACAAGTAAGGGCAAAGCCTGGGAGTGATGTGTAAGCATATAGGAAGTGCAGGTATAAAACAGGCCACTCCCATCCTTCAGAAAACTGATCAGAGAGACAGGAGAAGGACAGGTTTAAATGCTATATAAACTAGCTTTTACAATGACCGATTTACTTTTTTTTGATGGAAAATGGATTGTCTAACACAATGACAGCATCGTTAGTGGTTTCATACGATTTGGACATTGAAGGTGAACAACCCCTTTAACAACAAATCTACAGACCCTATCTCATGCGTAACTCAGGGACTGTCTGTATACTCACCTGTGATCAGCTGCAGGTACTTAAAATATAAGAAACGAAATAAGAGGCACATCCGATGGCACTCCTCTCCTCTTCAGTGCTGCTTCCAAAATGGAGGTGCAGTTTTGGTTCCACATTCGAAATAAAAGACACTGGACTTCCTGATTTCATTGCCTGAATATAGTTTCTCTTTCTGAAGTGTTCCCGGGGGCTCTAAAATTCTATATTGACTGATTCCTGGCCTTAATCCTGATTTTAATGTTTGCTTCCTGCCCTTGACGCTTTGCCTCAAAATCCCCCAATATACCACGATTAATACGGAGCAAAGACGGACAGTTATTTTTAACACATATTTAAAGAATGCCAACAGCACTGTAAGTAAGATATACAAATAAAAATTCACCAGTTTCTTACAGGAAAATAAAGAGGGTTCTACTCAAAAGAGATTGCAATCTAAAGAAAAGTGGAAAACTGTCTAAGGAAGTAAGACTAAAAATTGTAAGAAAGCATGGACAAACTTAAAGGGCACCAGTCATAACTAAAATGATTTACTAAGTAAATACACTATGTGAAAGTTCAAGAAATCCGATTTTTTTGAATTAGAATTGTGTGTATAATGTAAATAGTGATGGGCGAATCTATCCAGATTCGCTTCGCCGAAAAATTAGCAAAACGTTTTGTGTTGTTTTTGGGGCAAAGCGTAGTTTTGGACGTGCGTCGCGTCATTTTAAACGCACGTCGCTTCATTTTCGTTGTGCGTCTTGTTTTTTTTTGTCAGGCGGATTTTCGTCAGGCAAATTTTTGCGGGTGTTTCGCGAATTTATTTGCCGACGGCAAATCGCGTGAATTCGCGGCTGGTGAATAAATTCGCCCATCCCTAAATGTTAATCATCAGCTCACTATACCTTCTGCAAAATCTCCCCTATCTCCACTGCAGTTCTAGCTGAGGCAGGCATCTTGGATTTTACTGACTCCTCCTACCTATATCTTCACAGCCAACTGCAGCTCTGAAATCTCGCACATGCTCAGTTGAAATTTCTTGCTTGCCTAATAAACCTTCTAAGCTATTTTGAAATCTGCCAAACTTCTGTGTTAGTGCTGCCACCTTGTGGAAGTTGCTGTGTGCACTTCTCTTGATACTTCTAGGGGTAGATTAATCAAAGAGTGAAGTTAAGAGTGAAGTTCCGCCACTAGAGGGAAATTCCACAGCTCTCAATTCATTTCTATGGGATTTTTAAAGGTGTATTCATCAAAGGGTGAACTTTCACTTCACCCATTGATGAATACGCCTTGCAAAATCCCATGAATTGAGAGCTGTGGAATTTCCCTCTAGTGGCGGAACTTCACTCTTTGATGAATCTACCCCCTAGAGTTTACTAAAGCTAGGCATTCTGGGTAGAATACTCAGGGCACTGCTACAATCTGAGCATGCTCGTGAACACATTTGCATGTTATAGTCACAGTATGGACTCCCTCAGTGAGAGAACATTTGACAAAGTATGTGATTTTTTAAAAACTGCTGTTTTTTTTCCAAAAAACTATATATGTAGTTTGATTAAAACATGTTTAGGTTGTATTGGTCAGGTTGTTAATATGTGTTTGATTTTGGCTGTGATTGGTGCCCTTTAAGGCTACAAATAAATACGAGAGACCTTATTGTCCCTGTGTCAACTGTATGCAACGTTGTCAAGAGGTTTGAGGTCCATGGCACTGCAGCCAATCTCCCTCTACATGGAGGCAACAGAAGAATAAACAAGGACAAATATTGCAGTGATTTGTTGGTATTGTGTTGAAAGAACTACCTTACTTATTTAAGCTTACCTTCAGAAACACAGTACACCATCCATTGCAAACTGAAAGATGGTTGCATACTTGGAGACCCACGAAGACCCCACTGCTGACAGAGAAACATAAGAGAGCTCAACTGGGCAACAAGCCAAAATCCTTCTTTGAGAATGATCCACGAAAACCTTTAAAGGAGAACTAACCCCCTCCCCAATAAGAAAATGTAATACCCTAGATAGTCCTCCCCACCCTGCTTCCCCAGCATAGTTCATTACCCCTGAAATTGCCCTGAATACATTGCTCACATATCAGTGCTGCGTAAGCTCAGCAGAGTTCATGGTCCCATCTTTTGTATCTTCAATCTTCTTTAGGTCCACTTCCTTCTCTTTAGCAATTCATGGCACTTTTGGAGCATGTGCAGTTGCCATGAGCTGGACAACTGCAGCAACTGTGCATGCGCCAATACAGCGATCCCTTACAGATGAAGGCGGAAGATAGCGCCCATGAGCTCTGTTATGCTTACTCTGCACCTATACACAAGCAATGTATTTGGGACACTTTCAGGGACAATGTGGGAGAGGGGAGCAGGGAGGGGAAATATCTAGGGTAGTAAGTAGGGGCTTTTGTTATTGGGGGGTTTAGTTCTACTTTAAATAAAAAACCACCATCCTTATAGTCATATATGAAGGAGGTTCACTGATGGTTTAAAGTTTGCATAGTTTCCCTGGAAGTGGGTGCCTTGAGCCAGTGCATTTCATCACAAAATCAGGATATTACCAAGGCATTCAGACTGCACTACAGAATTCATTGTTAAAAAACTAGGTCTCCTTTACAGATCTTACAGTAGGACAGTAATTCCATGGCTTCACAAAAAAACATTCGAATCTTGTTAAAGACAAAATACTGCTCTTTTCTAAAGTGGCTAGTACAAAGTCCAGATCTAAATCCCATGGAAAACTTATGGGGAGAGGAGTGGGGTAAACTCAGTAGAGTGATGTACCTGACATATGGCTATAGCAAGCACTTGATTTTAGTTATGACTTCCAAAGTGTGTCATACCAAATATTAGATTTAGCGGCACATTTAGTGAAAATGAAAATCAGATAAAATTCGAATTTCACAGTAATTTTGGGCTATTCGGGCTATTTGAATTTTAGAATTTCGAAGTACTGGCCCTTTAAAAATCCTTCGACTTTGACTATTCACCACCTTAAAGCTGCTGAATTGCCATTTTAGCCTATGGGGGACCTCCTAGAACCTGTCCTGAAAAATTTTCTAAGTTCCAAGAATTCGAAGGATTTTGCGGGGAATCGTTCGATCAAGTTTTTATTTGATCAAAAATGGACCTATTCGATCGAAATAGGTAAATTTTCGATGGAAAGAGCCCTTTAAAAATCTTCGAGGGTCGAATTTCGAAGTTTTTTCACTTTTAAAATTCGTCCCTTTGACAAAGGCTCGAGTGCAGGAGCCGAAATGTCGGACTAAGGAATAAATCTTTTACACTTTTTCACGAACTGAAAGCCCTGGTGTGCGGTCTTTTCATTTACATTTTGGATAACATTGCGTAGACCAGCACCCAGGCGGTTGGGAGTCAGTGGATGAGTGCTCCAGCTTTAAACACTTGATTATATATATATATATATAAATGGGGTAGGTATTGGTATCTCTGTCACTTTTTTTATTATAAAGACTTATTCTCCTTGAGTTATGTTTATTAAGGAGATATAAGCAACAGTAAAGCAGACATTATGAGTACAAATTGTGAAATCAATAGTGAGATGTTCGGTAGAGATATTGAGAAAAAATACAATAATTTAAATGTTACGTTATTATGAAACAAGTCACGAGTGGTTTTTACATCTATAATGTAGACGTTTTACAGAGGGTAAAAGAAGGATGAAGGACATTCTGAAGTTTCCACCAAAAGTGTATTGTTCTGTATTGCTACCTTTACTGAGCAGAACATGTGCATAAAAATCATATATTTGAAACGATTTGTATAATGGCAGCTGCCTGTATAAACCTATTTACCTGCAAAGGTGCAAATGTTTTATTAGGTTAGTCCATCTTTTTCTATGGTGTAAATGTATAACATGATTAAAGGACTATTTATACGGAAAAGATGATGTTCTTTGAGGTCCAAGTTACCCCGCTCCTTCATGCCCCAGAATGTTTCTTCTCAAATCTTTTCCATCCCTGTTGCATATCAGTTTATGTTCAAATGGGATAACGAATACTGAAAAATAAAAACATATAATAAGATGTCATTCCACATACCAGCTGCCTGCATCAGAGTTATAAGGTTGGAATAAAAAGATGCAGAATGTTGCATCACATGCAGGTCACACAACCATGGATAGCAATTATTAATATATTAAAGAAGCCAACATGGATTCCCAAGGAGTACTTTTTGATACCCTGGTTTCCTTTAGGTTTAAAAGACAAGGACAGTTTATCAGTGGGGTGCCAGTTTGTTAGTCTCTCCCATATAAGCAATTATAATCACTAGTGGTTGCCTAACAAAATTCAAAATATAAAGTATAATGATCCCGGCCTTTAAATCTATGCAGAGGTGCTCACCATCTTGGATGTTGTTATGAGTGTCAGTGACAAAGCACATGCTCAGTGGGCACTGGGCACATTGAGAAGCTAAGCTTAGGGTTTATAGCAAATAACAGCAATTATAGCATACTTTATAAAGCTTTAGTTCTCCTTTAAACTTTCTCCTTTAAAACATTAGCCACAAGTATTTGTCCTCTGTTTATTACCAGTTCCACTACCATTACTTCCAGTCCTAAGCCTTTCATTTTGGCATAAATATAAAGAACCCTAAAGAATGACTTTTGTTCGATCATCTAGTCCATGTTGCCTTTGCCTGCTGCAAGTTATTGGGTCACATTTCTTCTATTGGGGGTTATTTATCAAAGGTTGAGTTTGTGACTCACAACACAAATGTTTGCTTATTTATGAAAAAAACCTGAATGTAAAAAACTTGATTGATTGAATGCAGTGGGGGGGGGGGG
>CM044431.1:20792741-20822405 GCA_024363595.1 Xenopus borealis
AGAATACTTGGAATTTATTGGGGTTAAATGCTAGAAAAACCTTGAATACATTGAATTTATCAAGTTTTAGAGCAAAAACCAGTGTAAAAACATGCAAAAATCAAGGGGAAGTCAACCCTTCCGGTGCTAAAACCCTTTTGCCAGTAGGCTCACCTCCCCCCCGGGCTATTGCCCCATACTTGTTAATTACCTCAAAGTCCAGGTCCCCTCCAGCCAGGATCACGGCGTCATCTTGCCCCACACTGTCTTCTTCCATGATCCGGGCGGCACATGTGCAGTAGGATGCATTTCCCGGCTGGTACTACTGCACACGCGCCCGAACTTCACAAAGTTTTCCAATTTCCTTTTTCAGACTTTGTGAAATTCAGGCACATGCGTAGTAGTACCAACTGGCAAATGCTTCCTACTGCGCATGCACCTCCAAACGCAATCAAGGAAGAAGAAGGTGCGGGACAAGATGGTGCCCGTGAACTTGCCTGCAGGGGACCTGGAATTAGGGAGGGGGGCCTATGGGGGGAGGAGGGGAGGGTTTTGCGCCATTTAAAGAGACCATTGGACAGGTTTTAGCTGGAGTATTTTTGGATTCAGGCTTTTAGCAGCTTTGGGGCATAATAAATCTTGGAAAAGTTTTCCCCCCCAAAATTGATTTTTTTTTTCCCCAAGTTCTTGAAAACCTTGATTTTTTTTAAAGAAATCACAACTTGGCCTCTATTAAATAACCCCCTTAATGTGAGACTAACAGGCCTGTAGTTGCTTTGATGTCCTAGCTGTGCAGAAGAGCTATTAAAAAAATCAATTAATGAACAAATTTACTTGACAGATACATAATGAAATGAATTTATCGAGTTTTCGAGGTGAACCAGAGTAAAACACCCAAAAATCATGTAGGCAAAAATATGGTTAAAGGGACCTCTGCCGTTGACTTGAATATTAGATAGAGTACTTTCAGATTTGGGCTTTTAGCAGCTTCAGGGCATAATAAAGCTTTAAAAATTTTAAGTTTTTCCCCCCAAAAACTTGTTCTTGAAAACCTTGATTTTTTTTGAGAAAACTCAGCTCAGTCTTTAATAAATAAACCCCTTAATGTGAGACTAACAGGTCTGTAGTTACTATGATGTCCTTGCTATTAAAAAAAACAATTTATGAACAAAATTACTTGACACATACATAATAAAAACCTTAAATGTATTGAGTTTTTTTTAGCAAAAACCAGTGTAAATCACGAAGGCAAAACACTCTAACTTTTCAAGAACACACAACTAGGTCCTTAATAAATAAACCCCTTAATGTGAGACTGACAGGTCTGTAGTTGCTATGATGTCCTTGCTGTGCAGAAGAGCTATTAAAAAAAATCTGATGACAGATACATAATTACATCAGGGATAACATTTGCTTTTATTTGGAACACTTTTAGAATGGAATTTGTTGAAATGGTAATGCAGGATATGTGGAGGTGTTTGCTTGTGTACAGTGTGTGTGTATTGTTGTGGAGTAGAAGTATATAAAATAAAAAGAAAAACATGCACAGAAATATTTTTTTTTGCATCCCATTTAGCTTTCTAAAAGCTATAAATAGTTTGATGATATCATCTTTAGTAACATCCCCAAATATTACAGTCATGCTAATCTCCTCTGCCTTTGGTTGCTCTGAAATTACTTTATAATTAGCGTGGAGGAGATAGTAATTTAATAATTAGATAAATAGTAAAATTACAGCCTTAGTGTGATCATTTGTTAAGTCACTGACAGAAGCCAATTCACATAGAGCGTGAATAGCATGAATAATGGATATATTACAACGGCCCTAGCTGGTCTGCAAATGGCAAGTCTAGAGCAAAGCTCAGCCAGTAACTTCTTGCAGATAAAAGGCATTGGACATTGCTGAGGTCATTGCACCAGGGCTGATTATATCACCTCTCCATGTTGATGTATTCACACTGCTATCCAAAGGGGTTTAAATGTTCCTAGTGTTTTGTAGTTGAGTTTGAAAGAAGTCACAATATGTTTGCCCAAGTACGTAACCTCTAGCTGACGGAACAGGTATAGGATCTGTTATCTGGAAACCCGTTATCCAGAAAGCTCCAAATTACAGGAAGGCCATATCTCCCATAGACACCCTTAAAATAATTAAAAAAAAATGTTACATTTATTTTCTTTTTTCTCTGTAATAATAAAACCGTAGCCATTCTGATAGGAAGAAAGGTTATGTCTAAATATTCGCAAGGGGTTTGTTACAGTGAGAGCTGTGAAGATGTGGAATTCTCTCCCTGAATCAGTGGTACAGGCTGATACATTAGATAGCTTTAAGAAGGGGTTGGATGGTGTTTAGCAAGTGAGGGAATACAGGGTTATGGAAGATAGCTCATTATACAAGTTGATCCAGGGACTAGTCCCATTGCCAGGAATCCCCCCCCCCCCCGAAGCAAATTGGAGAGGCTTTAGATAAGTTTTTTTTGCCTTCCTCAGGATCAAATAGTTTTAGGCAGGTTATATATACGGTTTTACTTAATACATTTCCCTGATTTTACATTTTCCTGGGTTTTACACCATTTTTTTCTTGTCCCCTGAAAAACATAAAATGGGGGTTCTACTGTAGATGTAAAAGGTTGAACTTGATGGTCTTTTTTTCAACCTTACTCACTATGTAACTTACTATGTAGTATCTTTTACTTGATCCCAGCTACAATATAATTAATCCTTATTGGAAGCAAAACCAGCCTATTGGGTTTATTGAATGCTTACATGATTTTCTAGTAGACTTAAGGTATGCAGATCCAAATCACAGAAATATACTTTATTTAGAAAACTCCAGATACCGAGCATGCATAAAAGGTCCCAAGCCTGTACAGGTATTGGATCCCTTAACTGAAAACCCATTATCCAGAAATCTCCGAATTACGGAATGGCCATCTCCCATAGACTCCATTATAATCACAATATCCAAATTTATAAAAATGATTTCCTTTTTCTCTGTAATAATAAAACAGTAGCTTGTACTTGATCCCAACTAAGATATAATTAATCCTTATTGGAAGCAAAACCAGCCTATTGGGTTTATTTCATGTTTACATGATTTTCTAGTAGACTTAAGGTATGAAGATCCACATTACGGAAAGATCCATTATCCGGCAAACCCTAGGTCCCGAGCATTCTGGATAATAGGTCCCATACCTGTACTAAAAGTATCGATAGGTTGCAAGTCTTCTAAAAGAACATTTTTCTTCTGTGTTTAGTTGTGTGTGGATCTATTAAAGCATCTTTCTTATTTCAAACCATCACTCAAATAGTTGTTGCTTAGTATCTAATTCATTGTTCAGTCAGATGAGGCTGACTAACATGCAAGACATAAATAGTCTGTTGGAAGATGTCTATATTTGCCATGCTACACCTCCGTGCTCAGTGGGAAAATAGACCAACCAAATTACATCCTGTTGCAGTTATTTCCTGCAATCGGCTATGTTCACTGGCTATTTATACATTCCTATTTGAGTAGATACTAATTGCCTGTAGCCTGTGTGTGAGTAAGCCACTAAAGGTCTAGAACGTTAGAAGATTATGCTCTTAACACATCATTTTCCATTTTAAAAGCAGACTTACAAGTGCAACCTCTATACATGAAAAGGTTTATGACTAAAATAAGTTTCAGATTATAGGGATAGTTTACGGACAACCCGGATGCAAGTGCTTTTTTAAATGAGCAAGGGCACTGTTTTTGCACCCCTTGATGATCTCAGTTGTCAATAAATGACCCCTATTATCTAAATTTTATATCTCTGTTATAAATGTTTTGCCAACTCCAATGAAAGTGCAAGGAAGCCCAGTCCAAAAGGCAGGTGATAAATATAGGGTTACATTTCAGCCTGAACCCACCTGTGCTCCCGAACTTGTGGGCTCAATGATGAGAGAGTTAAGGGATGGCATGGGGCGGGAGGAGGGACACCTATGGGCCTCCTCCCTATTTGCCCTTATGAATACAGCACTGCAAAATCCAGGCAGCTGTATTCATGGGCAGTGAAGGGAGAGAAGAGAGAAATGTATTAATGTTCAGGGCAGGTTGCAAAGTAGAAAATATTTCAGTTTACACCAGTTTTTTGCTCTTTACCATGTAATTGACTTTTAGGGGGTTATTTATTAAAAGTTGAGTTGTTATTTACCCAAAATTCAAGTTTTTGAGGTTATTCCCCAGTCATATATTTTTTCTGAATGTATAATACCTGAACCTGGAAATATCTCAAATCTGAAAATACTCCAGCTAAAGCCTGTCAATGTCATGTAGAAGTCAAGGCGGAGGTCCCTTCAACCATTTGAAGATGATGTTTGGTTTTTACAAGTGGGTTTTGCTCGAACACTCAACGGATTCAAGCAATTTGAGTGTTTTTGATTTTGCCAAAAACTCAATCAATTTGAGTATTCAGGTTTTTCACCCCAAATTCATTCTAGTTGTAAGTTTATTTGAGGTATAAAAAACTCACTGACTGATTTTGACATAAATGGCAGATTTATGAAAATGTGAGTTTAGAGCTTAAAGGGATACTGTCATGGGATACTGTCACACATCAGTTAATAGTGCTGCTTCAGCAGAATTCTGCGCTGAAATTATTTTCTCAAAAGAGAAACAGATTTTTTTTATATTCAATTTTGAAATCTGACATGGGGCTAGACATTTGGACATGTGACTTGTGCCAGCACTTTAGGAGAGAACTGCTTTCTGGCAGGCTGTTGCTTTTCCTTCTCAATGTAACTAAATGGAACGCAGTGGGACATGGGTTTTTAGTATTGAGTGTGTTTTTAAGGTGGCCACATACTGAGAGATACACTCATTTGGCGATGTTGCCAAACAAGTGGACCTCACCCGATATGCCGACATTGAAGAGGGCGATATCGGGCTGATCCGATTGTGGGCACTAGGGTGTTTGGATCACAGGACCGCATCAACAAACAGATGCAGCCGCGATCTGATGGGATTTTTAATCCTGACCGATTGACATCTGGTCAACTTTTGGCAAGATATCAGTCGGAGCAGCTCGTCGGAGGGAACCATACATGGGCCAATAAGCTGCCGACTGGGTCTGTCGGCAGCCTATATATGGCCACCTTTAGATCTACCAGGTAGCTATTATCTTGTATTAGGGAGCTGTTATTGGGTTACCTTTCTATTGTTCTGTTGTTAGGCTACTGGGGAGGAGGGAGTGATATCACTCCAACTTGCAGTACAACAGTGATTAAAGTTTATCAGAGCACAAGTCACTTGATGTGGGGCAGCTGGGAAATTGACAATATGTCTAGCCCTATGTCAGATTTCAAATTGAAATGGATTTCAGTGCAGAATTCTGCTGGAGCAGCACTATTGACTGATGTGTTTTGAAGAAAAACATTTTTTCCCATGACAGTATCCCTTTAATAAATAAAAACTCACCCATGTTCTAATCCTTTCTATGTGATTTTTAGAATTGTATTTATCAATAAGTGAAAGTTAGAACTCACCTTTGATAAACAGGGTTCTAAAAATCCCATCGGAATGAATAGAATGTGGGTGAGTTTCTATTTAAGCTCTGAACTCACATTTTGAATGGTAAATCTTCCCTCTAGGTTAAAATGCACAGTGACAGCTTTCTAAGTAAAATTAACCGATATATTCTACGGAACAGCTCTTATGGTCATATTCATACAATCAGTATTAAGGTACAGCAAATCCTGTGCTCAGAGATATATGACTTGTATAATTGGCCTTCTATAACCACAAAACCTACTTCATGTCCTTATAAATTACAGGGTGTTATTTTATCTCCCATATAATGAATGTATTTCCCTAGTGCTTAATCACGGATCTTGCTGCCTAGAATCCGTCCCTTTGCGAGACTCAATGCCATATTTTCATGCCTACTTTTAACACATTACAATATGGCCCCTGAATGAATAATTTCCCCCCGAGATATTTGAAGCCGTAACGCACTGTTCCATTTGTGTGATACTTAGTAGGGAGCAAAATAATTATTGCATTATCCATTGGCATTAGAGTTTCTTTTCTTGGTTCTATTTATTTGTGCTTTCATCAAGGCGTTGTTTGCCTTAGTTATGCTAAGACCCTAGTAAAATATTCATGGATTGTACTTAGCGGCCTACGTTCTCCTGCTGTGTTTATACAATTGCACAATAACTACTTAGAAAACTGTAAATAACTTAATAAAGCGTTGCCTTCAGGACACTGTGTAGTCACCGCACTAGTGAGGATTGTCAGTACATCTGTTATACAGAGGGTAACCTTTTCATCCACTTTATGTACTTTCACAAATACCCACCTTTTGTTGTTTCCTTACATTTATCGAAGCAGAAATAGGATTTTTTTTTCCTTTTCCAATGGAGCGAATGTGTGAATTCTTTATAGGAGATGGCACGTTGCAGGTGTTACCACTGTTCTATTATAGACCTTGCGACGCGTGAATAAAAGACTTTGGGAGATGTATGCAAATGCGTTGTGAGATTGGATTTGTGATGTTTTATGAAGGAGGAATGCTTAATTTGCAATGGAAAGATTAGGATTGCATAATTTGCATAATATTTGCAAACCATTTGTCTGTCTGATGACATCACTGAGCTGCGCTGGACAGTGACATCAGCACCATTAGAAAAGTATTTGCAAACCATTTGCCTGTCTGATGACATCACTGAGCTGTGCAGGAGTGACATCAGCACCATTAGAAAAGTATTTGTAAGCCATTTGTCTGTCTGATGACATCACTGAGCTGCACAGGAGTGATCAGCACCATTAGCAAAGTATTTGTAAGCCATTTGGCTGTCTAATAACATCACTGAGCTGCGCAGGAGTGATAACAGCACCATTAGAAAAGTATTTGTAAGCCATTTGTCTGTCTGATGACATCACTGAGCTGTGCAGGAGTGACATCAGCACCATTAGAAAAGTATTTGTAAGCCATTTGTCTGTCTGATGACATCACTGAGCTGCACAGGAGTGATCAGCACCATTAGAAAAGTATTTGTAAGCCATTTGGCTGTGTAATAACATCACTGAGTGGTGCTGGACAAGTACCAGCTTAGGCACAAATTATTCCACAGGAAATTTTGGAACTGATATAAGTGACTCTGTATGGTGGGTGTGAAATTCAACCAATTAAACCCCACTGACACCAACTGCCTGTTCTGGCACTGTGTCCGGGACCGGGATAGGTCCTCCACTGTTCTTAATCCTGGTATTGACACTTGCTTGCTTGTACAGTTACTGTGTGCTGAACTCTGGACCTTGCTTTGCCAATAGTAGACAAGCAAACAGGCAATGTTTCGGACCCCACTGGGTCCTTTATCAAGAGGCTTGATAAAGGACCCAGTGGGGTCCGAAACGTTGCCTGTTTGCTTGTCTACTATGAGCTAATAAAATACCTAAATTGCACTAAACATCAGTTTCCGGTGTGCTGCAGTGTATGGAATATTTGGATTGATGATTGGACCATAGGCAGGCTTGGTCAGAGTACTGCTATAGCACCTGGAACCACATTGGAGTTAAAGAGGTAGAGCACTCCAACCTCGAGTGGAACTTGCTTTGCCAATAAACCTGCTTGCCTGTCTACAAACCTGCAGGTTCCACTACTTTTCCACATAGCACCAATAGCCAGATTTGTATCCACAGACCCAGTGCAGTCTGTATATTCTGATTATTAATAAGTCTTGCTGTATTGGCTTCTATGGCAGATATTATTTGACTTGTGCTGTTCTGATCATTTATGACGATCCCTAATTTAACCCAGATCACACTGAGCATGTGCACAGTCTTGGTCTTGCAAAGATGTATAACAAAGTTACAAGATGACAGCCCCCTGTGACCAACTTTGAAAGCATAAATCATTTGTTTGATTAGGCTTGTGGTGCAGTAAGTTCATGTTTATGTTTAGTATACAAAATAGGGATGCACCAAATCCAGGATTCGCTTCGGGATTAGACCAGGATTTGGCCTTTTCAGCAGGATTCGGATTCGGCCGAAACCTTCTGGCCAGCCGAACAAATCCGGACCCTAATTTGCATATGTAAATTAGGGGCAGGGAGGGAAATTGCATGACTTTTTGTCACAAAACAAGGAAGTAAAAAATGTTTTCTCCTTCCCACCCCTAATTTGCATAGGTTCGGATTTGGTTCGGTATTCGGTCAAATCTTTCTCGAAGGATTCGGGGGTTCGGTGTATCCCTAATACAAAATACAGCATTTCTAGCCTTATTCTATTTTAGACTTTCCTTGTCCTTTAAGGGTGACCCTTTAACAATAAACCCCCACCTGTACCAGTGCCTGCCTTCTTGTTTTGCGTTGCTGCAATAAAGATTCTTCCTGTTTGACAAACACCTACCTGCTCAGCCTCCTCCTCGGGCCCTACTCCAAACTCTATGACCAGTGTCCCCTGAGGCTCCATTGTGGTTCCACTGTTCATGACAATGATTTAGCAGCACAAAACATGCAGTATCACTTTGCACAACATTTCATATAGGAAACTGAAAGATTGTGGTACAGTAGGGATTTCTGAAAAAGGGTCAGGCAAAAAGGTCATAACCTTGCATGGTCCCACTGAACACATACCTCCTAACTGTCCAGTTTTTTGTAGGCAGTCATGATTTTGACAGCTCAGCACACAGTCCCGGATTTATAGTGAAATGTCCTATCTTTCTCGTTGATCTCCTGCACTGAACAGTCAGAAAAAAGATACAAGGTTACTGAAATGTAATTAAATAACAGACTCTTGGCAGAGAGCCCAGAGCGTGCAGCACCTGCACGTTGATACATTTGTTAAAATTTAAGATAAGCAAAGATACAATTCTAACTAAGATAAGCAGGTCTCTTGGGAGAACTTAGACTCACAGCTTAAAGGGCAATTCACCTTCATTAGCAATACTGTAATAACATCTAAAACAGAAACGTGTTCAAACTTTCCATAATCTGCCAGTTGTGTAAAATGAACATCGCATTTAGAGGGGGTGCACATAAAATAGGCATTGTCAAAAAACATTTAGCCACTCTGCACATAGCAGATCTTTTTATCCTTCTTTCCATTTTTTTAAAGGAACAGTTCAGGGTAAAAATAACAACTGGGTAAATAGATAGGCTGTGCAAAATAATTTTTTTTTTCTAATATAGTTAGTTAGGCAAAAATGTAATGTATAAAGGCTGGAGTGACTGGATGTGTAACAGAATACAACACAACATCCTGCTTTTCAGCTCTCTAAATCTGAGTTAGTCAGTGACTTGAAGGGGAGACACATGGGACATAACTGTTCAGTGAGTTTGCAATTGATTCTCAGTATTCAGCTCAGATTCAAAAGCAACAGTTATGACCCATGTGCCCCTCCCTCAAGTCACTGATTGGATACTGCCTGGTAACCAGGGTAACCAGGCAGTGTAAACCAAGAGAGCTGAAAAGCAAGAAGTAGTGTTCTGTTCTTTTAGGTTAGATTTACAGTCACTCCAGCCTTTATACATTACATTTTTGCCTAACTAACTATATAGACAACATTTTTTATTTTGCACAGCCTTTCTATTTACCCAGTTTTTACTTTTATACTGAACACTTCCTTTAAATGTTGGGAGGTATGTGAACATTACCTATGTAATAAGGAAGGTGGTAGGTTCAAGGATTTGCATTGTTTTCAAAGGAATACAATGGTGACGTTATATCTGGTTGGTGACTATAGATCATAGATTGAGAGCTGAAATTGTTTCACTCCAGCTTCCCTTACCCAAATAGCCTGTTTGGGTAGTTGGAAGCCAAGAGCTTGCTTTGTCCATGCTGAGCCACCACATTCAGGCCACTACCTGCATTGGCGCCGATTCCATCTGCTGTTCTCAACTTGGTTTACAAATGTGAACAATAACTTACTTTACATAATTTATGTATATCAGGATAAGAACCAGAATAATTTAATACTTGGCATCTGTGCATAATAAACAACAATTAGCCTTCCTCAAAAGTAATTCCATTAATAAAGGCTCATTGTTATGTATGAGAGTCTGAGCTTCTGAGATTTGTGTTTCCGTTTTACTTTTGTGTTCACAGAAGACGCATTACAACGCACTGCACTGATAAGTTAGAAATAACACACTGCCTTTCTAAAGCCTGTGTATAAATATATTACTGTATCTGTGCTGCAGATGAAGAGCCAAGAGCATGTAGACACCTGACTCTGCAACATCTCATTCCAAAATCAAGGGTCTTTTCTTTGCTGAGAAGGCTAACACTACATGTTGAACACACTATTGATGTAATTTGCTTCCATTTATGGAATAAGGGCACTAATGATTGGCTTATACCAGCATTCCAACAGCATTCAATTGAGGTCAGGGCTCTGTGCAGGCCAGTCAGGTTCTTCCTATTTCATCTCAGCAAATCCATTATGTAAGGAACTTACTTGTACCATACTTGTGTTTGGTGTTACTAACATGTTCAAACAGGATAGGGCCTTCCAAAAATTGAAGGAAGAATATAATTAAGTGATATAGTGGCAATAATGGCTGTAATTTAAATACCCAATATTAACAGTTAGTTGGAGTGGCCACATTGTGTTATTGTTTGGTACCTCCCTCAGAAAGGTCAGATTTGAATGAAATATTGCAAACCTTTTGACTTGATCACCTCATGAAGATTGATTTGATTGTGTCCTGGTCAGTGCCATACTTTGTAGCCTTCTATACAGATGTATTGTCCCCCCTACTGTAACTTATCAGTATGTTACCATTCACTGGGGAGTTATTTATAGTTGTAACATTGGTGTGTAAGTAGCCATCTCAGGTAATTGTGCCTGATCCTGTGCTTTTAGAAAAGAATCAGAACTTCACTGCTTTCGGATAAGACATTGTTTCTCCTACTCAACTGGAGGAGTCATGGCCGATTTGGGTGTTTTACTATTAAGTGCTATTCTCTTATCTACCACTAGGTGGGGTATGGGGTGTCAGGGAGCTGTTACCTGGTTACCTGCCAATTGTTCTGTTGATAGGCTGCTAGGGGTAGGAGTTGATATCAGTCAAGCTTGCAGTGCAGCAGCAAATAGTGACTGAGGTGTTTCAGAGCACTAGTCGCATGACTGGGGGCACCTGGGAAACGAATAACATGTCTATCCCCCATGTCAAATTTCAAAATGAAATATAAACATAAAATCTTTTGAAAAATGGATTTCAATACATTCTGATGGAGAAGGGCTATTGACTGATGCATTTTGTAAAAAACATGTTTTCCTGTGACAGATCCCCTTAAGGGGCCATTATATACAACTGGTATATAAGCATCATTTATAAGCTATCTTGTATACAGGATATTCATGGCTAAGGTGTGCTATTAGGATACTAGAAGGTACTACAAATTTCTATCACCTGATTAAGTGGTAAGGCCTGTAAGTTAAGAGAGTTCACTACTTAAAATATGAGGATATTATAAATCATCTCAGAGTTATTTTATATAGTCATGGAACTCCTTGGTAACTTGTAATAGCCTTATATTTTACAAGAGGAGGGTACTTTATTCACTATGTTATATATAGTTTCCCCTTTCCATAGTTTCCATTTATACTTTAGGTTTCATAAGGAATAAACTGAATATTCATAAGTGATAGAGAATATAACCCAAGGTATGAGAACAACCCTTCTAATTACAGGTATGGAACTTGTTAGCCAGAAAGCTTGGGTTTTTCCCAAGTAACAGATCTTTCCCTAATACGGATTTTCATACCTTACATATACTAGAAAATCTTTTAAACATTAAATCAACTCAAAAGTTTGGTTTTGCTTCCAATAAGGATTAATTACATCTTAGATGTGTCGAGTACAAGTTACTGTTTCCCAAGTAACAGATCTTTCCCTCATATGGATTTTCATACCTTACATATACTAGAACATCTTTTAAACATGAAATAAACTCAAAATATTAGTTTTGCTTCCAATAAGGATTCATTTCATCTTAGATGCATTGAGTACAAGTTACTGTTTTATTATTACAGAGAAAACAGTCATCCTTTTTTTTTTAAATGTGGATTATTTAAATAAAATACAGTCTTTTGGAGATGATCTTCTCCTAATTCAGAGCTTTCTGGATAACCGTCCCATACCTGTATTAAAATTGGCTATTTAAGTCTTACCCATCATCATGCAATGACTTGCCTCTTACATTGTGACAACACTTTGAGGCAGATCCTTTGCTGTTTTTACAAAATAATCAACATTGTGCTGAAAGAAAACTCCTTACAGAATGGGAATATATATATAAAGGGCTTGATATGATCCAGAAGTATAGCAGTCTGACTCACAGCAAGAGTTAAGAGCAGAATATTAAAAATTTATGTGTCTTCTCAGATCTCAGTATTCTCCATCACCCAAAATTTGGCACTTCTCTTCCAATGCTTCGGTTACACAATGCTTGATGCATTTTCAAATCACACAGTATCAAAGTGCCCATTGTAAGCACATTGCTCCATTATAGCATTTTGCTACGGGTAATAGAAAACGTAGAAAACCATGCGGCTTCCTCCCTGTGGGAGAAGAAATGATTCTCCTGTAACCAAAGACCAGGCAGATATTTGTATTGCAGAACAAGCTAACATGGAACAGAGATAAACAGCAGGCTGAAGACTTCCCAGCCATGCGTGTGCCTGTGTAGCTAATTAAAGTGTATTCTTTTGTCCCCTACAGAATAGATTCTTATACCCATGACAGAAGATAAGAAAGCATACAAGTCTTGGAATCAATGTATTCAGGGCTATATCTCTGTGGGCACGCTGTCAGTCATCCCTCTGGCAAGCCATGATTTGTGCATTTGCACCCATCCACAAATACATTTTCTAGCAGGATAATAGGAAAACTGGCATAGTTTAATGGAAGAGGGTTTTTAACCTTTTTGGGTTCAGCTCAGTAGATTTGTTTCCTAAGATAAGTGAACCAGGCAGGAAAACACCAGTTTATCAAAAAATAAATAGTTAGGGTTACGTTCACATGGATCATGGCTAAAAATGAATTATGAACATGGGACAGGGAGACAGGGAATACATTGCCCTCTTTGTATAAATGGATAACACAATAATGGTTGCTGTAGCAGGGATCCTCAACGTTTTTTTTTAATGGCGAGACACATTTAAATATAAAAAGATTTGCGGAGCAACACAAGCATGAAAAAAATTATGGTGGTGAATAATGAGGGCACAGATTGGCTGCATGGTAGCAGGGTAGGGGATAGCACTGGGTTTAGTTCTCCTTTAAGTGAACGCCACATTGGGCGTATTGGTGCATGCACAGTTGGAGCAGTCTTCCGGTTCTTAGCAACTGTGCATGCTCCAAAAGTGCCAGCAATTGACGAAAGTGAAGGAAGAGCCCCGAAGAATATTGAAGAGCTGGAAGATGCCCTTACTCTGCACCAATACGTGAGTACTGTGTTAGGGACACTTTCAGGGATAATCAACTATGCAGAGGGGAAGCAGGAAGGGGGGCTTTCTATGGTAGCGGGTAGGGGCTTTTCTTATTGGGGGGTTTGGTTCTCCTTTAAAACCTTGTCTTCAAGCCAGAAATTGAAAATGAAAAGGAAAGAAATATGAGCACGTGCTTTGAGGCTCCTGGGAGCAACATCCAATGGGTCAGTGGGCAACATGTTGCTCACAAGTCACTGATTAGGGATCATTGCTAAAGGTATTCTGGGCCCCTATGCCCACCTGGCATAACTATCCAACCACTGCCCAATCTGTCCAGTTTCTGCCTTCACAATCTGCCCAAAATCCACCCATTCACTAGGTGCCTCACCACTTTCACAGCCGTCAGAGACCTCCTACTTCAACTGGGATCTCCTGACAAGACTCCTGCTTGTCTACCCCCAGTGATGGCCCTGGACACAGTTCTGCTCCCCCACCCCTTGTTTGGCAGACTAAGCTGCCCAAAGTGTAATTGTATTTATGCCTCTGTAGAGCAGTGGTGCAAGGAATAGATTTGCTTACATTTTGAAATAACTCAATTCCTTTCTCTTGGAAACCAGACATGCTGCCATGCTTTATGGGTGAGATTCTAGCTCTGTCTATACAGCGCACAGAGATCTCTATGAATATCATTACTCACATAACTGCAAGATTCTGTAGCAGGATTAATTAGAAATAATACAGAATAACACTTTCACAAAATGTGTCTGAAACTGTATTAAGAACCGTATAACTGCCGAACCCTAATAAATGAAACACTTTCAAACTGGGATATATTGGTATCCCTCTAAGTAATGAATAATGGCACAGTTATGGTTGATGTAGGTTACAATTGCCTGGGGTGATCTAAGAATATTTTTTTTTTCATAGAACTCTCAGGATACAAGTCTTGTAAACATGTGTCATGTGTGTGTGTGTGTGTGTGTGTGTGAAGCCTGGGGAAAATTACACAGGAACAGAGCTGACCCAGTGTGAGTGAGAATCATTTACATGAATTCACAGTTGGAATAAACTCATTGATATAGAGCCGCTATGACTGACTAAAAGGCCTTATATTACTCAATTATTCAAAACTCCTTAAGCATTTTGTTCAAGGAAAAACTAATCTTCTCCCGTCCTTCATCTGTATTACATTTCCCAGAAGGACAAATGATGTTCATAGCTTATCTATTTCCATAATAAAGCTCTCATTGCAAGCTTATTTATGATTTTTATTGGTTAGTTATTGTACAATCTAGTGGTGGCAACCTGTCGGTCATTGGTAGCTGAGCTAAAGAGATTCAGGTTGGAGGTCATCATTATATTACACAAGCAGTTGCTTCTTTCGTTGTCCAATTGGAAGTTATTTTATTTATTAGATTATTTGAGGGCTGGGACACTGGGGGGTGATTCCTTTGACAATATGACAACATTTTGTTCCTATGCAAGGAATATATTGTCCACATATCTAATGACTGTATGATGATTTTTATTTTACAGTTCTGTTAGTGGGAAGTTTCTTTGCTTATCTACATGTTAACAATGAAACATTTGAAACTTTTCATTATACAAGTATGGGACCTGCTATCCAGAATGCTTGGGGTTTTCTGGATAAGGGATCTTTACTTAATTTGGATCTCCATAATTTAAAGGGTTGATCACCTTAGGGGTTGATTTATTATGATTTGAGTTGTTTTATTCCATGGAAAATTAGAGTATTTGAGTTGTATTTTGTAAAACGAGAAGATGGCGCCCGTGAAGTCCGATGGCTGAATCTGCAACGAGGCGTGAGTAAAACATTAGGGGCATTTGGCCGGGGTAACACTTGGGCTGGGGGGGGGGGGGGGGAGGAGGGAGGAGGGTCTTGGTGGGGATGGGAGGTAGGGGTTTTTTAACGTTAGGGTGAATTCTCCTTTAAACAAATACTTCTATTTTTTAGTTTTTAAACTTAAACTAAAAAAGTAATAAAACTTGATCTCAGCTAAGAAATGATTAATCCTGGTTGGAGGCAAAACCAGCCTATTGGGTTTAATTCATGTTTATAGGATATTTTAATAGACTTAAGTAGATCCAAATTACAGAAAGACTCCTTACCTGGTAAAACCCCCAGGTCTAAAGCATTCTGGATAACAGGTCCCATAAAGGTATACATACATTTTAAAAAGTCATTGGGTTTAATAGTAATATTTTATGTATTTGCCCTTGAATGCGGTACCCAGTGTCGGACTGGGACACCAGAGGCCCACACAAATTCCTTAGACCTGGGGCCCACCATAAAACCTTAGACCAGGGTCCACTCTCAGTACTAATATTCTTCATCTCCTCAATCAACCTCTACTCTCCTAGTTTGTTTTCTTTACATGCTATAATCAGTTATTCTATCTATTTAGCCTCTTTGTTCTCATAGAAATAGGGAATGGCCATGAAATAGGCCAAAAGTTTAGCAGCATGAGGGACCACTGACACCTTGGCCCACCGGGAGTTTTCCTGGTATTCTGGTGGGCCAGTCCGACACAGGCGGTACCTCTTTGTTCCTTCCTGCACTGCCGGTTCTGACTATCGCTGCAGAACTCAGCTCTCTTTCGCAATGCATTGTGGAACATGGAGACAAGCCTTTAATCCATTTTCTCTCCTATTTAAAATGGAATATAAATGAAATTGTATTGCCTGTCTTTGAAAGGCCCTTTCAAAACTGCAATGAAAAGAGACTGGCTCACTGTTCAATATGTTCTTTAACATTGGCTTTATAGCTCTTGTGACTGTGCCTTGATGCAATCAGTTCATAAGGTTGAAAATAACTGACAATTTATCTTGTGACTGCTGAGTCAAGGGCGACCATCCCCTATGCATTATCACTGCATAAACACAAGTTCAATTGAAAGATCAAACACTTTCGGAGATCTGCTTGAGCAGTTGCATAACTATGGGTGTATAACAGCCCCATCATTTGTGGGAAAGACAGTAAACAAGCGCAGCAGCCTGGAAATAAATCAAGAGTTAATGGCTTTGATCATGGTAGTGCGTGATATTTGAGAGAATAATATGTGCACTGGCATGAAAAATAATTCAACTTGCATAATTAATACACAGCAGTCTATTAATTAAAGGGCATTGGCTTAAAGCATACTATCGAAATCAAATAGTGTTTGTTTTTGCCTTGGTTAATAACAGCAGTAAAAAAAAAACCCTGATTTTTCCATAATTTAAAAAAATAAATAAATTAAAAAAATTTAATCACTGTTTTGCTTGTGTATTTCCTGGTACTCACATTCTTCCAATCATCTGATTCAAGTTCAGCCACCCCCCAAAAAAATGTCAACAGAGACATTTTGCCTTTCAAGATTTGTAGGCCAGCATGTAGGGCCGCGGTGGTGGAAAATGGAAAGGGCTTCAGTACTGGAGATCTCAGGCAGGGCCGCCATTAGAAATCACGGGGCCCCACACAACAAAATTGTCGGGGCCCCCTGGGCTCCGCCCACCCAGGCATCCAAGCCCAGCCCCAATCCCCGCCGAATCCACATCAAAGTTAAAAAGACCAAACAGACTTCAGCGCTAAAAAAGTAAACCCCCCGGGCTCCCTTATAAGTAAAAAAAAAAATTGGTGCAAGGCCCCCCCATAAAAGCATTTTTAATGCATTGGTGCCAGAGCCCCTCATACAAGTTTAAAAAAATTGGGGCCCCAAAAATAATTTTTTAATAAAACATTGGCGACAGGGCCCCCTTTACAAGTTAAAAAAATTGGGGCCCCAAAAATATTTTTTTTAAAAAACATTGGTGACAGGGCCCCCGTTAACAAGTTAAAAAAAAAAAATATTGGAGCCCCATAAAATTTTTTTTAAAAAATATTGGTGACAGGGGCCTATAGAGTATTAAAAGAAAACATTTGAGGCCAGGGGATTAAAAAAAAACCCCACATGGTGTTGGTGGAATTGAACTCGTGGCTTCAGGACTTCAGCATACTTTCTTGACTTCAGGTATTTTCACCACTTCAGGACTTCAGTGCTGGCTCCTCGTGACTTCGGGCATTTCCGTGACTTCAGGACTTAAGTATTGGCTCCTTTGCGTCTGTTCGGCACTTCAGCAATCGGCTTGGCGCTGGTAAGGGGGGCCCGGCTCTTGGGAAAACGCAGCACTGCCGGGCCCCCCTTCAGCCCCGGGCCCGGGACACTTGTCCCCCCAGTCCCCCCCTGATGGTGGCGCTGATCTCAGGTATTTCCCTTTTAAATGAATGGCAGAAAACAGAGATATCTCTAAAGTGGTGTGTTCACCACAAGATACATTCCTTTGTTGAGGTCACCAAATAAGCAAATGTCTACCCAATTTGGCCCCAGTTTCTTATCAATGATATAGATATGGGCTACTAATAGTGTTGCCACCTTTTAAATATATTTTTAACTGGCAGTGGTGGGTGGGCAGGAATAAAGGGGCGTGTTGTGACAGACATGGGGCATGTCCTGCTGCAAAGGGGTGTGGCTTGCCATAAATGGGTGGAGCTACAACCCGACGCAGGGGAAAAAGGTACATTTTTTTGTGGGTTGGGGCGGGCCAGGGGCCTTTAATAGGGGTATTACAGATTTACCTGCAGCTACATTGCCAGTAAATTTGTAATACCGGCCCGGGCTTTGTCCAGTGTTTTACCGGCTAGGCTGGTAAAATACCGGCTGGGTGGCAACCCTAGCTACTAAGCATGATAGGGGTTAGAATTAAATATATTCCCTTGGATTAATGCCACGAAGGGGCTGTTTTTGACGTGTGGAAAAGTGGCCTTTGCTTAGGAAATTAAATTTCAAGACGAAATCCGTTGCATGTACCTGTACTCAGGCCGATACAGCAGTTCCAGGTGCAGGCAAAAAAAGAGAGCTAATGTCAGTTTTGGTTATTTTCAGTGCATATCTAAATAACGAAACATTAGACCCTTTGGAGGAATAATTACATTATTATCTTATTTCCATTATATGCAAGATTGAGGTGGAGCATTAGGGAATCTCTTGGGTTCCCCTCCAATGTTCTATGTAAAGGCTAATGATGTGTAGTGTAACCATGCTCTACATGGGTGCTTTTGGGCACTTATTGTATACATATACAATCACATTGGCAATCCTTAACATAAAGAGATATTAGCCAAAGTGAAATGTGTTTAGGGTACGCATGTAGGGAGCAATGTTCAATAATAAACTCTGTTAGTGATACCATTGTTTACCATTTTAATGTATCTACTGCACTTTGAGTCACCCTGCCCACCCTGGTCCAACTATTCCCAATTAATATAGATGTTTGAATTATTAGCCACCCTGTAACTCACTCCTATCTCTTTCCTGTATATTCCATGGCTACTATGGCACAACTCCCCCCATTCATAAGTAATCACAGCCATAAGCTCTGCTTCTAGTTCTAGGAAACAAACGAGTTGCAGTAATACACTTTCCAAGAAGTGCTTCACTTTGAGTGGCAGAATGTCTATAGGTCTTCATGGCAATAAGCCGCAGGGAGTAGAGCGATTCTGGATTTCTAGTGACATGTGCACAGAACCAAGCAAGTATCTCCCGGAATACTGAAATGTAGTACAGAGCTCAGCAGCTGCTGCATTTATTTGTGTAGGACTTTACAGAGATCAATAATCCAACAGACCTTGAGACGTTGGTGGCGGCAGAATGGACAAAAATGCAATGCTCCTTGGGAAGCCTGTTTGTAAAAACCCTTTAAAAAGCAAATCTCCCTAAGGCAGAACATAATGCTCAGTTAAAAAGACATTTGACACACAGACAGACAGACAGACAGAGAGACCTATAGCCTTTGACATACGCACAGACACATATTGTCACTCAGGCCGTATAAATGTGAAAACAGCCCCTAATAAAGCAGCTTAGAACTCTGGTTCGTGTTAAAAAAAGACAATATAAGTCAAGAACTTGCAAAGGTTATTTGTGCAAGCTGGAAAGCCCTTGTGTTGTTTTAAGGTTAAACCTGAATTTACACCAAATATACACTGCTATTTTTGTCCTGATCTTTGTTCTGCTCTTGAAATAACACATTCTCTATAGCTAGGCTCCTTTCTCTATCAATAGCACTCTATGGAAACTCACACTCTCTCACCTTAGGATTTAATATGTTTAAAGATGAGAGGTTATTGATGAAGGTATATTGATAATCCATTTTGACTTTTTACCTTGCATCCTGATTTTTTTCCAAGGTTCTGTCAAGGATAACCTACATTTTATCATGCAAACGCTTCATGCAGTAGGAACGGGTGATTTTATACACATCTGAGGACTCCAAGATGTCTTCTAATATCCTCATATTTTACAACACAAGGTACAAGTATGGGACCTGTTAACAAGAATGTTCGGGGCCCAAGGTTTTGCATCAACATACCTTAAGTCTGCTGAAAAATTAGAACCAGTAACATAAATTTTAGGACCAGTAACATTATTTTTTTTTAAAAAAAAAAGGATGATTGCTGGGTTTCATCCAATTATACTGCAAGTATATCTTTAAAATTCCCACAGAAATAAATCGAGCCGTTTTCAATATGCCCCAACATATCCTCATATGCTATCTCACATAAAATCCAAATATACTCTCCATATTCCCTGAAATCACTCCCAGCTCATGACTTTATATTATAATGTGGCTTCCAAAAAATGTTGTGTTTCTCAGCTAAAATATTGCTTAACAGTTCTTCTGATGACTTCAAAAATTCTGTAGCTACGAAAGCAAATAGGGTTCTGTCCTGCATAAAAAAGGGCATAAACTCAAGGGATGAAAACATAATTATACCTCTTTATAGATCCCTAGTAAGACTCATCTGGAGTATGCAGTGCAGTTTTGGACTCCAGTCCTTAGGAGGGATATAAATGAGCTGGAGAGAGTGCAGAGACTAAGTGCAACTAAACTGGTTAGAGGGATGGAAGACTTAAATTATGAGGGGAGACTGTCCAGGTTGGGGTTGTTTTCTCTGGAAAAAAGGCGCTTGCGAGGGGACATGATTACACTTTACAAATACATTAGAGGACATTATAGACAAATATCAGGGGACCTTTTTACCCATAAAGAGGATCACCAGAGGCCACCCCTTCAGACTAGAAGAAAAGGACTTTCATTTGAAGCAGTGTAGGTGGTTCTTCACAGTGAGGACAGTGAGGTTGTGGAATGCACTGCCGGGTGATGATGTGATGCTGATTCTGTTGATGATTTCAAAAGGGACTTGGATGATTTTTTGGACAGACATAATATCAAAGGCTATTTTGATACTAAACTCTACAGTTAGTACAGATATGGGCATATATGGTTTGTGTGAAAGAGTGGAGGGGTGTGTGTGCTGGATTTTAATTTGGAGGGGTTGAACTTGATGGACTTTTTTCAACCCATTTAACTATGTAACTATATATGGCGTCCTGGTCTTGCATTGGGTAAGCAACTGAAGAGTTTGAAACAGAGTATTAGGGTGGTGACTTCATGGGCCCTCCTGGTGAACTCAAGGGGCTTATCATCCAAATGTCTTCCATTCCTTCTGCACACATGTGCATGTGTCCACCCCATACCCTTCCTCCTCCTTAATTTTAATCTTGACAGTCCATGAGGGCGGGGGAAACGGGTTCTGGGACTTGCAGGACCCATGATGGCTGGGGCCCACAAGGGTTTTCCTGGTGGCCCAGTCCGACACTGCCTGCTCCTGTCTTGCACACTTATAAATGTAACTCCTCATTTAATGAAGTAAACACTTTTTTGTTGCTATACCTGGGGTCCACTATTCTGGGTTTATATGAAGTACAATCTGCTTGCAATCCCAACACTATTTTCCAAATGAGCATGGATATGAGCACTATATCTGCCCCTAGGTGTTAGACCTGCTTACAGGTGGGGTGTTTTTTTTACATCAAAGCAGCTTTTTCAATAAGAAATGTTGTTACATACACTATGTACAGGTGTAAAATGTATTTTAAAAGGAAAGATAGTTTGGATTGTTTGCAAATTTTTCCATGAAACAATTTTTCTTCTTATATATAATATTGCACTGCTGTTCTCATCTTTCCATTTTTGGGAATTTGCATTGTGCACAAATATTCACAAATGAGGTGTTAGAGTGAGTGCGGTCACTGCACGACATCTTTGACTGTGGTGTAACTTACACACAGAGAAGCACATTTATCTCGGGTTGAATTTCAAATTTGTGAGTTTTTTAAAACTCACATTAACTCCCATGAACTCGAAATTCGACCAAATCGATCAAAATTTATAAAAAAAAAATCAAATTTTTCTAAATTCGAGTTTTAAAATCTAAATTTGAATTTTTTCTCTGAAAAAAACTTGAATGTCAGGAAGGCTGCAAACATCACCAAATTGATCCCTGGACCTCTCCCATTGACTTATACAGTAAAAAAACCCATAAAGAATTCCAAATTCCAGTTTGACCCTTGATAAATTTGTCCCAGAGTCTGGGGATAAATATTTGGAGTTTGCAAATATGCCATATTTTATACACTATCCTATTAGTGTGTGTTTACCTAAGAAACAAATATATTTTATATAATTAAGCTTCTCTGTAGCCATTGAAGTTGATTAGGACAATAAAGCAGTGGCAACTACGGATGAAAGCACTGAAACCAGCGAAACAACTGAAAAAAGCACACAAACTGAAGAGATAACAAAAACGATGAGATTTGAAGAGAAGCTCTGCAGCAATTATAAAATCCGCATGAGAGGTGAAGAACAACAGACAGAAAGCAATGAGGATTCTTAGGATGAAATCTTCACAGAATGCATTGAGGATTTGGATAATGAAAAATATATAGAAAGCCGTGAGGATTCAGAGGAGGGAATATTCACAGAATGCAGTGAGGATTTGGAATATGAAAAATACACAGAAAGCAGTGAGGATTCAGATTATGAAATATACATTGAAAGCAGTGAGGATTTGGAGGATGATATATAAAAAAAGGCGTGTTACAACTGAAAAATTAGCAAAAGAGGAAATATTCATAGAAAGCAGTGAGAATTTGGATTATGAAAAATACATAGACCAGTGTGGGTGGGGGTGGGCCATGATGTCAGTGGGCGGGCCTGTGATATAGAGGGAGTGGCTATGTCATGAGGGGGCAGGGCAATGATGCAGTGATCGGCGATTGAACGACGGTTGTATCAATCAAGGGAATACTGCCCTGTTTTCCTTATTTGGAAAACTGGGCTGGAAGTTTTGACCCGATCAACCCTTTAAAATACCAGGCTGTCCAGGTCAAAACTGGACAAGCGGCAACCCTACAGCTGAAAAATAAAGGGAAAGCACTAAAAGCAGTGAAAAAATTAAGGATGAAAAGGAAAACAATAAAAGCAGTGAAAAAACAAAGGATGAAAAGGAATACGCTGAAAGCAGTGAGGAAACTGAGGATGAGAAGGAAAACAATGAAAACAGTGTGGATTCTGAGGATGAAATACATATAGAAAGCATTGAGGAGTTGGAGGATGAAATATCAAATGAAGCTGTGTTTGAAGAGAATCTCTGAAGCTATTATGAGACCCCCTTGAGCGATAAAGAGGAAAACACAGAAAGCAGTGAGGAAACTGAGAATGAAGTAAACTCAGGAATATTAGTAGTGATGGGCGAATTTCTCCTGTGAAATTCACAAAATGGCGAAAAATTTACAAAACATGGATTTTGATGCCTGCGTCAATTTGTGACAACTGCGAACATTTAGAGGCTGATTTACCAAGTGTCGAATTTCGAAGTGAAAAAACTTTGAAATTTGACCATCAAATTTTTTTGGGGGGGGGGTAATTTTCAATTGAACACGACCATTTTCGATCAAAAACGGCCATATTCAATTGAGTGGAAATCGTTTGAATCTTACGATTGCATCATTTGGTCGAATCAATTGGTTCGAGCGATTTTCACCAAAATCCACTGATTTCTCAGAACTTTGAAAACATTTCAGGACAAGTTCTGTGAGGTCCCCCATAGGCTAAAATGGCAATTCGGCAGCTTTAAGCTGGTGAATAGTCAAAGCTGCACTTTGAAATTCGAAAATTTTCAATTCAAATTGAATTTTGGGCTATTTAATTACTTCAAAATTAAGATTTTATTCAAATTTTCACTTCGACCCTTAGTAAATCAGCCCCTTATTATTCGCTGGTGAATTTTGATGGCAGTTTTGCGAAGTTATTCGCCCTAGGCGAAACACGGAAATTCCGTGCGAATTTGTCCCTGGTGAATACATTTGCCCATCACTAAATATTAGTTCATATTCAGTTTGAGGATTTTTTTCTATCTGCCATTGGATCAACTAAAAGTTATGCCACTTTGTATTTTTCTGAGTTACTTGGGGCAGATTTACTAAAGGTCGAATTCGAGGGTTAAAAAACTCAAATTTGACCATGGGAATAGTTGAGAATTGTTGGGAAGTAAAATCATTCGAATATGAATATCGAATTCGAAGGATTTTACTGCAATTCGATTAAACGATCGATAAAATAGTTTGAATCAAACTATTCAATCGAATATTTTTATTCGATCAAAAATAACGAAACCCAATTCAGTAGCTTTGATCTGGCGAACTAGGCAGTCGAATAAAAATTTAAAGGGGAAGTAATTTGACTGTCGAATAGTCGAATATTCTAATAGGTTTTTATTTGAATTATTTGAATCATTCGATTCGATCGAATTTTCAAAATTCACTGATTGAAGTGGTCTTCAAAAACATTCGAAAATTCCAATTCGAATCTTTTTGAAAATTCGATCGAATTTCAAATCTTTCATGTGAATTTAGTAAATCTGCCCCTAAATGTTTGCTTTATAGAATTATATGCTGGTAAAAATCTGAGAATTAAATAAAACTGTTTAAACTTAATACATTGTCTTTCTTAATTACTTGAATGCTTGATTTAAAGATACTAATTCTGTTTTGTGCTGCACAGTAGGCAATTAGAGTTGCCACCCGGCCGGTATTTTACCGGCCTAGCCGGTAAAACACCAGCCAAGGCCGGGGCCGGTATTACAAATTTACCGGCAATGTAGCTGCCGGTAAATTTGTAATACCCCTTAAAAAAGGCCCTTGCCTTGCCTTACATCCCCTGAAAACTTACCTTTCTCGCGTCTTCTGCCGATCAATCGCCGTGGCTCCGCCCCCTTTTGCGTCACATCCTGTCCCTTTTTTGCCCCGCCCCCTGCCGGCCGGTAAAAATTTTGGAAAAAGGTGGCAACCTTATAGGCAATGCAGGCATCTACATGGGTCTCTCAGACAATTGCTACGGGGTCATTGTTGTCATTGTTTTAAGTTGGCTTGATACATGACAATAGAATCATCGAAATTCGGTACAGAGGGTGGAACTACAATGCCCCCAGATATTCATGTATTCTAGATATCAGAAGGTTTTTTGATCAGGCAGACTGGTAAATGCCATCTGCCAATTCAGCATCTGCCTGTTTATGATCTCCTGAAAGACAGGGAACTGAAGAGGCATCAGAGTTGCCTAAATCAAAAACTGATAAATCAGCCTCCAGCCTAAAATAATGGCTTAAACAGCATTAGACAGGAGTAAAATAAATGGCACACCTTAAAGGGGTGGTTCACCTTTACGGTAACTTTTATTATGTTATAGAATGGCCAATTCTAAGCAACTTTTCAATTGGTTTTTATTATTTATTTGTTATAGATTTATAGTTATTTGTCTTTTCGTCTGATTCTTTGCAACTTTCAAATGGGCGTCGCCGTCCCCTTCTAAAAAGACAAATGCCCTGTAAGGCTACAAATGTATTGTCATTGCTACTTTTTATTGTTGATCCTTCTATTCAGACTCTTTCCTATTCACATTCCAGTCTCTTATTCAAATCAATGTATGGTTGCTAGGGTAATTTGGGCCCTAGTTACAAGACTGCTTAAAATGCAAATTGAAGAGCTGCTGAATAAAAAGCAAAATAACTCAAAAACCGTAAATAATAAAAAATTAAAACCAATTGCAAATTATCTCAGAATGTCACTCTCTACATCATGCTAAAAGTTATCTCAAAGGTGAACAACCCCTTTAATATAGATTGGATTATTTCTACAATCACAATGCATGATAATTCACACACAGGCAAAAAAAAAAAAATAGCCTACTTAATGCACCATAAATTTTAAACCCCTTTTAATGCCATTGTAGTCCTTAAAGGGGTTGTTCACCTTTCAGTTAACTTTTAGTATAATGTAGAGAGTGATATTCTGAGACAATTTGCAATTGGTTTTCATATTTTATTGTTTGTGGTTTTATAGTTATTTAGCTTTTTATTCAGCAGCTCTCTAGTTTGCAGTGTCAGCAATTTGGTTACTAGGGTACAAATTACCCTAGCAACCCTGCATTGATTTGAATAAGAGACTGGAATATGAATAGGATAGGGACTGAATAGAATGATAAGTAATAAAAAGTGGCAATAACAATACATTTGTAGCCTTACAGAGCATTTGTTTTTAGATGGTGTCAGTTTCTTAGAATTGGCCCTGCTACAATATATTAAAAGTTAATTTGAAGGTGAACCACCCCTTTAACAATGTTACCCTTTATAAATATACCCATTGTGTTGCACCCTGGTATAAAACAACCATTAACATACTATCTCTGCTCTACAATGCAATTTTATATGCCCCAAAATCCTGGGTATATTTTTCTTGCTTTCAAACATGGCTGATGTTTTGCAGCTTTTATTGACTTTTTCCCCTGCATGTTATTATGTAAATGGAAGCAATAATTTGATTTGATTCTGATTGGTGTTGCTATAGTTATGACAAAAACTAATTTAGAAAAAAGAAATTGTTTCTGATTGAGTTTCCAAATGCGACCTGGCAGCTGATCACTGGAAACATTTTTTTGGATAGTAATTAACAAGAAAATAGCTGGATGTACCCATCTGTTTATTCTACATCTGGCAAAAATAAATAAATATTTTTATACCTTTATAACAAAAAGCATCTATCCTTCTATGTTTAGTAGTGTAGCCTGAGAGAAAGCCAAGGTGCTTGGGAGGGATCAGATCTTTGCGGACAATGTACCCTTCAAAGATAACATTAAAGGGCACATTTACTAAGGGTCGCATTGATTCGAAGTGAAAATTTGAATCAGATTCGAATTGAAAAAACTAGAAATTCAAATTTATTTTGGGCTTATTCGACTATCGAATAGCCCAAAATTCAATTCAAATTTGGCAAATTTGAAAATTCTAATTCGAATTTGATTGTCGAAGTACTGGCCCTTTAAAAAAAATTTTATACAACAATTCGGCAGATAAAACCTACCGAATTGCTGTATATCCCTATGGGAAGTTTTTTGATCAAATATGAAAAATTAGATTGAATGGTTAAAATCGTTCGAACCCTTGAAATTCGACCATTAGTAAATCTGCGCCTAAGTCTACAATGAAATCAATATACCTGACCCACTAGTCATGCTGTTCAATAAACAAAGAAAAAACAAGACAGAGCAGAAAAATAATAAAATGTACATCCAGGTATAGAATGCATTATTCTGGAAACCCATTATCCAGAAAGATCAGAATTACGGAAAGGCAATCTCCCACAGACTCTTATAATTAAATAATTCAAATTTTTAAAAAATATTTCCTTTTACAGTACCATGTATTTGTTCCAAACTAAGATAGAATCATTCCTTATTCGTCAAATTCAAAAATTCAAATTTGACTTTGATTGTCGAAGTACTTACCCTTTAAAAAAAAAATTTGATTTAAGAATTTGGTAGATAAAACCTACCAAATTACTATGGGAAGCTCCATTTTTTTTTATCGAATATAAAAAATTTGATCGAATGCTTAAAATCGTTCGAATCGATCGATTTGAACTATTTTATCGATTGATCGAATTTTTAATTTTTGATCGTTCGAAAAATCAAATTACGTTAAAACCTCTCGAATTTGAAATCGAGGGTTTTTAATTCGATACAAATTCGAGGGTCGAATTTGAGGGTTATTTAACCCTTGAAAATTCGACCCTTAGTAAATGTGCCCCTAAGAGCTATTATTGCTATATAGATGATCTAATCATAATATGGGAGCAAACAGAGCAACAACTCAGGACTTTTGTGGAGTATTGTAGTAATAATGAGAATAATATACAGTTGACATATAAAAGTGATCTAACTACTATGGATTTTCTGGATATCCAATTCGGGACAGTTGGTCAGAATATTCATCCAGACATGTATAGGAAAACTATTAGTAGGAATTCATTACTACATAGATACAGTGGACAGCCTGAGCCTCTCGTGCAAAGTGTACCACCGAATGAGACGTAATTGTTCCATTTGGGACACTTTCCAAGAGATGGCTGTTATTTATAATACACAGTAGGTGGCAAAGTGTGAGGCCTTTGTTTATTTTTGTGAACCCAATGACAGTCACAGAAATCATGAAACACCCAAGCCAATGTGTTGGCTGCACCTATTGAGGCTAATGGGATGCTAGGTCTAAGGTAGTAGTGAGTAGAGACACAAGGAAGATCTTATATTACAGCGCTATGAAATATGTTGGTGCTATAGAAATAAATGTTATTAATAATAATAATAATAATAATAATAATAATACTTGACACCTGCCTCTGACTAGGAATAAAATACAAGGTTTCCTTTGCACATTGTGGGAAAGGTAAGAGGGTCATCCCCAATGTATACATTATCCAGAACTTCTAGCACTCTTAAATGATGTTGGATAACCAGTATTAAAGAGCTTTGAACTTGACCTTGAATATACTTTTTGGATTTCATTTGAGGTCCACAAAGCATTCCTTCCCAACAGTATCTCTGAAATATAAGTTTCAGTACAAATAAATAAACAAATTATTAAAATCACTTTGCACCTTTGATAGAACAAGATGAAGGCCTACATGTCACCTTAAAATTGTAAATACTGACCTTTTCCCTCACCAGTAGTTCTCTCTTATGAGTTGAACATTGAGACATATCCCTCTATTCATTTTGATCTTAATCTGATTGAGTAAAATAAATGGGGTTGTAGGGATTGGGGGGTTCTATCACTTCACTGTCCATGTAGTTTCTCTCCCAGAGTCATGTTGTTAGCTGTCTTTAGAGGGCATCTAGGCATCTAACTAATCTATTGGGGGGGGTTTTGAGTTCGAGTTTAACAAGGACCATAAGTTACAATCTGTTTTGTCCAAGTCCTCCCTGCCAGCAATAATGGAAACTTTGTTATTGTGTTCCTCTTACTGGGTTTTAATGTAAGTCACAAAGTTATTACAAGATGTAGCAGCCCATACGACCAACCAGCAGGTGACATTTACTCATCACCAGGTTACTACTATACCTGGTCAGTATTATTACAAACCCTATACATATTTTGGGTGTGTGGTTCCCTCCCTTCTTCTCCTTTTCTTTCCTCTTCTCTTTCTGTGTTCCATCGTTTCTTTCATGAAAACTTAATGAAATCTGATAATCACAAAACATAGATAAGATCCAGCAAGCCATGCATTATCCACCAAATGTAATGATTTTTCAGAATTTCAACGAAGAGCATCAATTCGTGTAGTCTCTGTGTCTCATGCTAATGATAAACTCAATATTGACATTTTACCAGTTGAAAGAGCTCTGCTCTGGGTTTAGAACTTCTTTTAAAGTTTTCCTTGTGGTATAAATGATGACTTTGATATTTGAATGTGTGTTTTTTTTTTAATTATTCATATAATTTTGCAATTGAAGTGTAACAAGCTCCGAGCTTTCTTGCTGTCTTATTGGTAGCACAAAGAATATTTCACTTTTTCACTTACAGTTTTGCTTTCTTATCCACACTATTGCACACTTATCTATCAACTCATACATGCATATGCTGCTTACATTTGTGTATATATGTATATAATGTATATGCTCACAAATGGCAGGACTAATCTAGGAACATATACTCTAAATTGCACAAGTACACTTCCCGATAACAGGCGATCAGTAATATTTTAATAATCTACTACATCATATACAATGAAAGAAAGAAAAATAAAAAATAAATAACTCAAAGGGGGGAATTCACAAAAGTGTCGGTAAAATAAATAACCCAAAAGTGTCGGTCGACGAATTTGTAAAATGTCGTACAAACGGCAAATTCACAAAGGCAGATGTTACATCCCTGAATGTCTCGTAAGTCCGACGATTTTCTAAAATGTCGTATATCTTTTCATGGTACGGACGTTTTAAAGACATTTCACAAGACATTTTCATTTTGGAGAGCCTAATGTGTCGGAAAAATTGTCGGCAAAAAAAAAAATTA
>CM044431.1:20824039-20897299 GCA_024363595.1 Xenopus borealis
TGGGGGCCCCTGACCACAAATTTTTTTTTTTTTTTAAACTTTTGTGGGAGCCCTGACACCAATGTGTCTTTTTTTTAACTTGCACGGGGGCCCTGACCACCAATTTTAAAAAAAAAAGTTTCCCGGGGACCTTGGCCGCCAATGTCCTTTTAAAAACTTTTGTGGGGACTGTGACACTTATGTTTTTTTTAACTTATAGGGGGCCCTGACCACCACTGATGTATGTATGCACTTTCTACTGTGGTTCGGGTGGGATCTGGGGTGGTGCTTGGGGGCCGAGCTGGGATGGGTGGTCACCAGGGGGCCCAGAAAATTTTGCTGTACGGGGTCCCGTGATTTCTAATGCCCGCTCTGACCAGCGCCCTGTGCCAATAGGCCCAACACACTTGAGATTTTTAGAATCAAATTGTGAACTCTAACATTCACCCGTATACTGTACTGTATATAAATATGATTCTAAAAATCCAATCCTTTGTGTAGCAACAACCTTTCTTTATTTATTTCTCAAATTCCAAATCATAGTTGTGGCATGAAATAGAATCCTCTCTCAAAATGCAATTTTTTTTTTGAAACTTGGATTTGTTTTTTTCTGTACAATCATGCTGCACTCTGGGGCATTTGGTATATTTGCCTTTCTTTAGAGGTCAAGGTTATCTAATGGTGGGAGAACCGTATGAATAATACTGATGGATATCATATTTAACAAATATCAAACTCAATTATGTATTTTCTTGTGTAATGCTGATCTGGGATTCTGACCTTTCTTTTTCACCTTAAAGGGAAATTGTCATGGGAAAACATGTTTTTTTTTTAAACTCATCAGTTAATAGTGCTGTTCCAGTAGACTTCTGCACTGAAATCCATTTCTCAAAAGAGCAAACAGATTTTTTTATCACATCGTTCTGTGTAATTTTGCATTTGTACTTTTTGCACTTGATCTTTTCCTACATGTCCTGACATGCATAGCTTTAGAGTTTAGTCATGGTTTCAAAAACCTCTAAAATGAATAAAATCCGAAATTGAGGTTGTAACAAAGAGATAATAGTTTAACTTCCAGCCTGATTAATGGAAGGGCAAGTAGAATACCTGTAAAGAAAAAGGCCCTCTTACCCAAAATGAGCAGTTGCCGATTTTAACAAACATATTGAACGCTTATGCAATGGAAATACATAACACAATGGTCCAAACACTCAGGAGTGCTGAGCCAATGAGACAAGTTGAAAAACTAGCTTCGGGCAGCAGCTCCAGCAGGTTACATGGGGAGGCAAAAAGCCCCTCCTGGCACCTTTAAGAGCTGAATATCTACTTTTTAAAATTCAGTTTTTCTGATACGTAGTGCTTTAATGCATTAGAATTGCCTCTGCAAAGCCTTCTATATCATCTTATCTCACCTTAAAGGGATACTGTCATGGGAAAACATGTTTTTTGCACTGAAATTCATTTTTCAAAAGAGCAAACAGAACCTCTGAAGCTGTTTTTGGGTCCAAAACTTTTTCCATGCGGGATAGTGATGAAGAATTTGGGTCACAACCAGCGTTTAGACTTATCGATCTACATATACAAATGAGAAAATTAAAGGGATACTGTCATGGGAAAAAATGTTTTTTTCAAAATGCATCAGTTAATAGTGCTGCTCCAGCAGAATTCTGCATTGAAATCCATTTCTCAAAAGAGCAAACATATTTTGTTATATTTCAGTTTGAAATATGACATGGGGCTAGACATATTGTCAGTTTGCCAGCTGCCCCAAGTCATGTGACTTGTGCTCTGATAAACTTCAGTCACTCTTTATTTCTGTACTGCAAGTTAAAGTAATATCACCCTCCTCCCTTTCCCAGAACAAAAGAACAATGGGAAGGTAACCAGATAACAGCTCCCTGGTAGATCTAAGAACAATATTCAATAGTAAAAGTCAAGTCCCACTGAGCCTAATTCAGTTACATTAAGTAGGAGAAATAACAGCCTTCCAGAATTCTAGTAACATAGTGAGTTAGGCTGAAAAAAGACACACGTCCATCAAGTTCAACCTTATAACTTTTTTTTGACCTACCTAACTGCTAGTTGAGCCAGAGCAAGGCAAAAAAAAACCCATCTGAAGCCACTCCAATTTGACCATTCCCTGGATCAACTTGTACTATGAGCTATCTTCCATAACCCTGTATTCCCTCACTTGCTAAACACCACCCAACCCCTTCTTAAAGATATCTAATGTATCAGCCTGTACAACCAATTAAGGGAGAGAATTCCACATCTTCACAGCTCTCACTGTAACAAACCCCTTCCGAATATTTAGGTGGAACCTCCTTTCTTCTAATCCAAATGGGTGACCTTGCGTCAGCTGGAAAGACCTACTGGTGAATAAAGCATTAGATAGATTATTATATGACCCCCTTATATTTTTATACATAGTTATCATATCACCCCTTAAGTGCCTCTACTCCAGCGTGAACATCCCCAATTTGGCCAGTCTTTCCTCATAGCTAAGATTTTCCATACCTTTTACCAGCTTAGTTGCCCTTCTCTGTACCCTCTCTAATACAATAATGTCCTGTTTGAGTGAGGGAGACCAAAACTGTACGGCATATTCTAGATGTGGCCTTATAAGTGCTCTATAAAGTGGAAGAATGACCCCCTCCTCCCGTGACTCTATGCCCCTTTTAATACAGCTTTAATACAGCGTCTTACTTACCTCTTCATAAAAAGCAATAAAATTTGTTTGACATGACCTATCCTTCATAAAGCCATGCTGATTGCTGCTCATAATGCCATTCACTAGGACAAAAATTTGAATGTGATCCCTTAACAAGCCTTCAAATAATTTGCCCACCACAGATGTCAAACTTACTGGCCTATAATTGCCAGGCTGAGATCGTAATACCTTTTTAAATATTGGGATGGCATCAGCTTTCCTCCAATCCACAGGCACTATACCAGATCAAAGCGAATCTGATACATCAGAAATAGGGGCTGGTCTAAAACTGAACTTAAGCTGGCCATAGACGTAAAGATTTTTGAAAGATCCAATTGTTATCATGAGACCACGATTGTCTCAAAGCAATCGTTTAAATGCCTGATGTGTCCATCAATTAAAAAGACCATTTCAGGCGATATTGCCAGCAAAACTGAAGGATTGCAGCCTGCTTTGGCTTGCAAACATAGGTAGATTGCATGGGGACTGATAAAGATTTTCTAACCTGGCCGATCAATCAATCAATGTCAGACGAAAAACCGTAAGATGAACGATCGTTGGTATCCCACTAACTGCGCGATAATTTGACAGATTGGTCGGACTTCCCTAAGATCGGTCGTTAGGCAGGGAAAGATCGTTGCATCTATGGGGAGCTTAAGCTCTCTTAGAACCCGTGGGTATATGACATCAGGCCCTGGTGCCTTGCTTACATTAATTTTTATTAAAGCTTTATGAATCATATCCTGAGTCAGCCATTGACTAGATTGAGCTGAGTCATTAGTGCAGCTATGAAGTGAGCCTGGAAACTCAGACTCCTCTATTGTATACACTGAAGAAAAGAACTGATTTAGCACATTTGCCTTTTCTGTATCTGTTAAAACCATACTGGTACCATTATTTAAAGGAGCAAACTTTTTAGGATTTCTTTTCGCCTGCACCGCAATTAACTCTTCATTTCCTTTCTTTGCCTTCCGGATTGCTGATTTACAACATTTATTACAGTGTTTATATTCATTAAATGCAGCTTCTGTCCCAACAGATTTGTAGTTTTTAAATGCATTTCTCTTCTTTCCTATTAACTTCTTTACATCTGCCTTAAGCCACATAGGCTGATTCTTAGAGCTTCTACATTTACTCCTTAAGGGAACAAATTGAGAACAGTAATGATTTAAAATCATTTTAAATGACAACCATTTCTGTTTTGTGGTTTTAGCTGAAAACATAATGCTCCAATCAATACTCTGAAGGGCAGCCCTCAAGGCACTAAAATTAGCTTTTACAAAATTCATGTTCTTTTGTAGCCCCAGTATATATTTGTTTTTTGCACCAGACATTAAATGATATAACATTATTACCCAGGGGTTCAATGACTTGCACAATTGCTATAAGTTCTGGTTCATTTGAGATCACTAGATCCAGAATAGCATTTTTTCTGGTAGGCTCCTCAACAACCCGTGCCATAAAATTGTCATGCAACAAGTTTATAAACTTATTCCCATTAACTGATCTGGCAGTACTGTTGCTGCAGTCAATATCTGTGTAATTAAAATTCCCCATTATCATTACTTTATCCAAACTAGCAGCTTTTTTTATATAAAATTTTGAGTATTTCCATCCTAAAGTGCAGGCACAAGTAACATTACTGGGGGCAGTTGGGAAACACAATATGGCTAGCCCTATGTCAGATTTCAAATTGAATATAAAAAAATCTGTTTGCTCTTTTGATAATTGGATTTCAGTGAAGACGTCTGCTGGAGCAGCACTATTAACTGATGCATTTTGAAAAAAAAAAAACATGTTTTCCCATGACAGTCTTCATTAAGTTGCATGCTAACATAAGTATACAAAATACCAAATCCAGTGAGACTGAAGTCAGATGATGACCCGTGACTTGAATACACTGATATCAGTTTTAATCTGTACACCATGAGTCAGTGTGAATGACAGGGCACTTGCATTGCATCTGGGTAACTGTTCCATCATTAGTTGCAGTCTGACCAGTTTCCATGAATGTGGACCAGAATGTTGTTGCATACTTCCAATCTAGGCAGCTAAACCTTTCCAAATGAATCTTAACAGACTCTATCAAAAGGTTACATTTGAACATTTGGACAATAACCACAAAAAATGTTGGTCTATAGATTGATTTAAAGCAGTACAATGACTGCTGTTTAGCAGACAAAACATGTTTTCACCCTACCTTTTTCCAAATCAATAGCCGTGGGAAAAGATTAAGAGTGGTATTGAACTTAATAGAATTATTTCCTTTACAAGAGACAAAACTTGTGTAAACATCTGCCATATAACATATGCTACACATTATCAAAGACTCTTACAGTATCCGAGTGAATGGCATTCTCCCCTTTCTTCTTGTCAACATAAAATCTCTTTTTTTTTTTTTATAAAAGGCAAGCGAGAGTAAATTGACTTGATTGATATGCATGTTCCAGTTAATACACTTCTCAGCGGTATACTGTTGAATAATATCAGTTAACAATTAAAATTCACAGGTGCAACAACATCTGTAAAGATTTGATTTTGCTTTCATTGCCTCTCATTCATCTTTTCTTTCAGGCGGGTAAGATATAAATATACTAAAGGATGCTCGATGCACATTCCCTGGCACCTATTAACCAAATCCTTCTGTAAGAGCATACACATCAAAAGGTTCACATTTATAGCCATAGAAGTTATAAACCATCCCAGTGTCAAGGTTAAAACACATACAGGTGACCTTTTATCCAGAATGTTTGGGACCTGGGGTTTTCCGGATACAGCGTTTTCTGGATCAACATACCATAGTAGGATTGTTCTGCCTTGAAAAAGGATTAAAGGGATCCTTTCATGGGAAAAACATTTTTTTTTCAGTTAATAGTGCTGTTACAGAAGAATTCTGCACTGAAATCCATTTCTTCAAAAGAGCAAACCTTTTTTTTTACATTTCATTTTGAAATCTGACATGGGGCTAGACATTTTGTCAATTTCCCAGCTGCCCCTGGTCATGTGACTTGTATTCTGATAAACTTCAATCACTCTTTACTGCTGTACTGCAAGTTGGAGTGATATCACCCCCTCCCTTTCCCCCACCCAGCAGCCTAACAACAGAACAATGGGAAGGTAACAGCTCCCTAACACAAGATAACAGCTGCCTGGTAGATCTAAGAACAACACTCAATAGTAAAACCCATGTCCCACTGAGTACTATTCAGTTACATTGAGAAGGAAAAACAACAGCCTGCCAGAAAGCAGTTCCCTCCTAAAGTGCTGGCACAAGTTACGTGATCAGGGGCAGCTGGGAAATTGAAAAAAATGTCTAGCCCCATGTCAGATTTCAAAATTGAATATTAAAAATGTGTTTACTCTTTTGAGAATTGGGTTTCAGTTCAGATACAGTATCTGCTGGAATAGTACTATTAACTGATACCTTTTGAAAAAAACATGTCTAGCAACCCTTTAGCAGTAAAGATCTGTGCCTCCTGAAATGCCCCAGTAGCTCCCCATCTTCTTTGCTACTGATTCACATGTTCTGTGCTGCTGTCACTTACCTAAGGACCAACCCACAATTTACTGTAGGCTGATTAGTAATTAATTATGTTTCTTATTAAATGGTGGAAACCATTGCGATTTGCATTACAATTCAATAATCAGCTCTGTAGCATCAGTTACCTTATTGTCTGCTAAAAGTTTTGTGACTATCCCTAAACCACAGTCTAGAACACACTGAGCATGTGCAGTGTCACTGACACTCCTCGCAAAATTCAGTTCAAAGTTCATCATATAAAATATTGTATTTATAGCCATATTTGTTTTTAGGGTTGTGTTCTCCTTTAAAAAGAAAAATCCTGAAATTAAATTTCTAGTTAGCAGGAGATTCTAATGAGGTTTGTGTGCACCAGGGGAGAATCAAGCTGTGCTTTCCAAAGGGAGGGACTGAATTATGAATTTCAGAGAGCTGCCAGGAAGGGCAGCGGATAATATTACAACATAACACAACAAAGACATTGAAGATGGAAACACAATTCCAAAAGCATGGGGAAAACAAATATTGTTTCCTAGAAAATCCATGACATCAAATTTCAGTCTCAACTAGGATGTCCATGGACAAATCTTATCTGATAAAACAAATATCAAGCAGTATAGAAGCAGTACAAAGAAGACCTTTACAGGAAAGACATCAATAACCAAGATACGTTTGATGATATCAGCCACATGGAATCATTTCATGATTGTACATCAGAGTTTATAACAAGTAGCAGAATAAAGAAATATTATTGCTACAGCCAAGGAAAACAGGAGGTAGTCAACAGGAGCTTCAGTGACTACAAGGAAGATCAATGTCCTCAGGATGTTTGGTGTATCTGGAAATGAAGAAACACACTGTGAGCAAGGCTGTATCAGTAAAATGAAAAGGACTTGTGTTTCCAACTTCAGTGTCTTTGTTGTCCTTCCTGGCAGGTCTCTGAAATTCACAATTCAGCTCTTCTCTTTAGATAGCACAGTTTGAATCTTCCCTCATGCACACAAACCTCATTAAGAACTCCAACTAGAAATGTAATTCCAGGACTTTGCATATCATACACCCAATTGTATGGTGTCCAGCAGATTATGCATGTGAAGACAGTTAGCAATATGAAATACAGATATGGGATCCATTATTCAGGGACCCTGTAATCTTGAAACCTCTAAATTAGGGGAAGGCTATCTCCCATAGGGGCAAATTCAGTAAAGCACGAAGCGTCTAACGCTAGCGCTAATTTGCCAGTGTGACGTAATTTCAAAACTTTGCCGATTTACTAACAGCGTCCCTGGTGAAAATTCACTAGTGAAGTAGATAGACTTGCGCAACTTCGCACCCTTACACCAGGCAAAGTTGCACACTGACGAAGGGACGTAACTACGCAAATTCACTAAGATGCCCATTTTACTGAACTGTACATCTTGCGCTAGACCAGTGATCCCCAACCAGTAGCTTGTGAGTAACATGCTGCTCTCCAATATTTTGGATGTTGCTCTCGGTGACCTCAAAACAGGAGCTTATTTTTCAATTCCTGGGTTGGAGGCAAGTTTTAGTTGCATAAAAACCAGGTGTACTGCCAAAAAGAGCCTCAACGAGGATTCACAATCCACATAGGGGCTACCAAATGGTCAATCACAGCACTTATTTGGCACCTCAACAACATTTTCATGCTTGTGTTGCTCCCCAACTACTTTTACTTCTGAATGTGGCTCACGGGTTCAAAAGGTTGGGGATCCCTGCGCTAGACTTTACTTCGCCAGGTCAGACCTGGCAAAGTTCAATACAATAGATAGGAGTTTGAGTAGGAGTTTTTTTTGATTCCCAAAAAAACACTGTTGTGTTTTACTTTTTTTAGTCTGATAGTCTGAAAAATAGCATCATTATTTTGGGGGTTACCCTCCTTCCCCCCCCTACATTTCCTAACATATGGCAACACAACTATACAGTGGGCACATGTAGGGCAATAGGACAACTTTATTTTATTTTTGAAAAGTTTCCTTGTGTTGTGTAGTGGAATGTAGCGGCTGTAACATATACTTCTATTATACTTTTAAAGGGATACTGTCATGGAAAAACATGTGCTGCTCCAGTAGACTTCTGTACTGAAATCCACTTCTCAAATGAGCAACTAGATTTTTTTATATTCATGTAGGGATGTGAAAATTAGACACCCTCGCATATTTCTAACAGGCACATTCCTAATAATATGGACGCCTAATGGGTCCTAATGGGGTTCTTGTGCTTATGTAATTCCTTGTGGTTCTTACGTTGGACACTAGATGGCACTGTGTAAAAGTATAAAGGTAATGGGAACCATGTGGTCTGGGCCTTTTGTTTCAGTCAGCCCTGCAGGCTGAAGGGAGAAGTATTATCCCTTGGGAGTTAGGCCTAAATTCAGGAGAGTTAGACCCTGTCATAGATCACTATAGGAGTGATAGAAAGGATAGGTAGTCGAGCAGCTCAAGCTGCGCCAGGAGAAATAGAGGGAGTAAGATCCCAGTTACAAATTACCCAGAATCAGGGACTAAGTGTTTAAGTTCAGGGAAATAGGGATACTCTGCCCGCACTAAGGATAAAGCCTGGACCCTGGCTGTACCTCTCACCTCCATCCACTGATCTGAGTCTGTGCCAGAGTGGGTTGAAATCATGTTCTGTGAGTACATTGCTGTATGTATATTATGTTCGCTGTATGCCCTTGTTATGATCTCTGTCAGGATATGTTCACTGTTGAATAAACATAGTTGGTTCAAGCATTAACGAAAACCACTGGAGCCCAATTTGTGTGAAATAGTATCAAGTTACAGTTATACTACACCCTTCCTCCACCTCGCTGCAAGGGCTTACACCTGAGAAAAGAGTTTCATCTGTGGTATCACACCATGTGTAATTTGCCAAGTTTATTATAGCGCTACATTCAGTTTTGAAATCTGACATGGGGCTAGACATTTTGTCAGTTTCCCAGCTGCCCCTGGTCATGTGACTTGTGCCAGCACTTTAAGAGGGAATTGCTTTCTGGCAGGCTGTTGTTTTTCCTTCTCAATGTAACTGAATAGTACGCAGTGGGACATGGGTTTTACTATTGAGTGTTGTTCCTGGATCTACCAGGCAGCTGTTATCTTGTGTTAGCGAGCTGTTATCTGGTTACCTTCCCATTGTTCTGTTGTTGCTGAGGGGGGAAGGGGAGTGGGTGATATCACTCCAACTTGCAGTACAGCAGTAAAGAGTTATTGATGTTTATCAGAGCACAAGTCATATGACTTGGGGCAGCTGGAAAATTGACAATATGTCTAGCCCCATTTCAGATTTCAAAATTAAATATAAAATAACCTGTTCGCTCTTTTGAGAAATGGATTTCAATGCAGAATTCTGCTGGAGCAGCACTATTAACTGATGCATTTTGAACATTTTTTTTTTTCCCATGACAGTATCCCTTTAACTTTGTGCCGTATGCCTGACGAAGTAACAATAGCGCAACTTCAATACTTTTCACCTCCCTGAACGCAAATTTGCATTTTAGCGATTTAGCGGTGGACTGGAGAAAATTCGCCTGGTGAAGTGCGGTGATTTGCAGCGGAGGCTTCGTTAGTGAATTTCCACACTTTAGTGAATTGGCCCCATAGACTTTTTTTAATCAAATAATTCAAATTTTTAAAATTGATTTCCTTTTTCTCTGTGAATACAATAATAGCTTGCACTTGATCCCCATGATCAACATTTTATAAGAGTCAAAGCAATCCTATTGAATTCAATTAATGCTTACATTATTTTTTAACAGACTTAGGCTGGGGACAGACAGGGAGATTCGGGGAGATTCTGTCGCCTGGCGTTTAATCGCAGGCAACAATCTCCCCGAACTGCTTTCTTCCTGTCTGCCGCCTGTTACAATGAAAACGCGCCAGCGCTAATCCACACGCTGCGTGGCGATTTCCGGAATCGCCCGAAGTTTCCTCACAAAGTAACTTCGGGCGATTTCGGAAATCGCAGCGCTGCGTGTGGATTAGCGCTGGCGCGTTTTCATTGTAACAGGCGGCAGACAGGAAGAAAGCAGTTCAGGGAGATTGTTGCCTGCGATTAAACGCCAGGCGACAGAATCTCCCCGAATCTCCCTGTCTGTCCCCAGCCTTAAGGTGTGAAGCTCCAATCCAATTACAGAAAGACTCCTTATCTGGAACACCCCAGGTCCCAAGGATTCTGGATAACAGGTCCCATATATCAGAGCCTAATGCCTCTAGCAGGGTCAGATTGGGGGGGGGGGCTTGGAATGTGTAATCCCATAAAGAAAAGTCCTTTCACATGGAGCACCATCTCCTTATTACCTCTCCTTATACAAACTAACATATGCAGTTCATGATTTTAGTAATTATTTAATAAATAGATGTTTTTAAGTGCTCTGCTGGTGCTCTGTGTGAAATGACTTTTCTCTAGTGAATACAATTGTTTTTTTCCACCACACTCCCACAATTTACTCACACTGCCTTTCGTGGTGCTGGAAAATCCGTAGGCCCGGCAAGGTCCCTCATCAACAGCAGAGTTTGAAAAAAATCGGATCCGCACACACACAAATTTTCTTGCAGTTGGGGGGCTTCCCCTTTTATTTTCACCAAAAATTCACCCTTCATCAGGATAATTTTACAATCAATGTGTACACACCTTTATACCCAATAACTCCACCCACTCTGTTGTCATCAAATACATTTAACCCAAACATGTCCACATGGTAATAGTTAGTGCAATTCCCTGTAGTGTAACCATTTTAAACAATCAAATATCATTATTACTCACGGGTAGTTGAAATTATTTCTCAGTATACCCCAATAGACACTATTGTCTGTGAAAACAAGAAAGAGAGCATATAAATATCCTGCTACTCATTTTAAGGGAATATTATCAAATACTTATACAAAACATTAAATATTGCAAATATTCTCTAGTGAAAACAGCAAGGTCAGTAACAGGCAGAAGGTACAGGAACCAAGGAACACCCAGGAACTCAGTCAAGAAGAAACTATAATCAGGCTTTGAACCTGGGTCTCTACTGTTTCTTTATTTCAAATCCTCCTCCTCCAAATGGCACGGTGAGGTCCTGGATATGGGCTCCACCATCTTGGATTTGCCTCCAGAGTGAGCTCACCGGAGCGTTCATGACATCATACCTGTAAAATGTATAATTAAGAAGTCAACATTCTGCAGGCGTTTTAAAATTGGCAAGATATTATTATACATATTATATTATATGTATTTCTGTAGCGCCAACATATTTCGTAGCGCTGACTTTTTATAGAGACAGGGTGAGTCAAATGTGACCTGTTGAACAATAGGCTTGTTTGAATAATGATTGGAATATTCCAGAAAAAAGGGTAGAATAACTCCATAAGCTGGAGTTACAGTTATAGACAAAATCAGAGGCAAAGTTGAGGGAAGAGACGCTGGAACAGAGAGTCACATTTAGGGCTTTTGCAAAAACGCAATGATTTTGCCCTAAAATAAACACCCCTTTTAAAACACATGTGTGCACTTACAGAACATTTAATCAACATTTGGGGTGATACAATGAGGACATTCCTTTGTTTTTTCCTTTTGGTGAAATCATTGTTTCTAATGTCCGTTGTAAAGTCTTTCGTAGAAAGTCTTAGTATCTTTAATTGTTTCAGCCATAACACTTTAATGATACAGCATTTTCTAGAACCTTGAGCTCTACATTTTGGTGCTTAGAGTATGAAATTATGGGCCTATGCCTTTTATCTTCCCAATTGTTGTCTTCTAATGACCTGCAATGTCTTCTGTTCTATATATTTCATACAATTTTAAATCCCCCCCCCCCGCCCAAAGTGAAGGACTACATTTATCACCCTCAAAATATCAGCTGAACCATTTCACAGCAAATTCAGGTGTTGTGAACTCACTATTAGATTATATTCAATGAGTGTGTGTAAAGACACAATACATGTTGGATTTGAATTTCCAAAACATGGTTGTTACCCTATAATAGGTTTATGAAAATGTGAATATTATATTTTATAAAATACTGAATAATAAAAACGTACCCCTCAAGTACAAGTCTAGCCAGATGGTTGTGATGCATGTGTTAAGCTTGTACATATGGGCTGCACTGCTTTTCAAAGCCAATTTGGCTACACAGACCTATTGACTAATACAGGCCTTCTTCCAATTGTTTGGGCAGCCACCCTCCTCAATCTGATCTTTGGCTGATGGGATTTACCAGAATGTGTTGTCTTGAATTATATATGTATATATGTATATATATATGTGTATATATATATATATATATATATATATATATATATATATATAGATATATATATAGATATATATATAGATATATATATATAGATATATATATAGATATATATAGATATATATATAGATATATATATATATAGATATATATATATATATAGAGAGAGAGAGAGAGAGAGAGAGAGAGAGAGAAAAACAGAGGATCAGCACACACCAATGCAAAAAATTTGATTTATTTCACTAAAATATTCAAAAAGTGCATTGTGATCCGACGTTTCGGTCCCTCCTGGGGGCCTTTCTTAAGGAAGCACCACCAGATCGAATGAGTTTGAGTGCTGGCACTATATATATATATATATATACTTCCCCAAAATCACTGGGTGCATGCATCTAATCTTGCACACAATTCTCCACCGAAGAAGCTGCACTCACAGGACTTGTCTTCAAAAGGTAAATACTTTATTTATTTAGTTTCCTAAATAAAGTATTTACCTTTTCAAGACAAGTCCTGTGAGTGCGGCTTCTTTGGTGGAGATATATATATACATATATGAATAGTATTGATATATAAGATACTAATAGAAGTAAAGTTCCAATCCAAACCTGTATACCCGTAAGTAGTGATGGGCGAATCTGTCCCGTTTCTCTTCGTCGAAAAATTTCAAAATTTCCAGCGAAATTCGCGAATTGGCGAAAAATTTGAGAAACAAGTTTTTTTTTTTGACGCCAGCGAATTTTCGGCAGGTGAATTTTTGCTGGCGTTTCATGAATTTATTCGCTGGCGGCGAATCGTGGGAATTCGCTGCGAATTTGCGCCTGGCGAATAAATTCGCCCATCACTACCCGTAAGAAAAGAATTTTACATAGCCCATACAGATAAGAATGGGGAAACAAATTCAAATTTCTAACCATGTGTTCTATTAATAACACATTCCAAGAAATTTCGTACAAACTACTTTCTGCATGGTACAGGACCCCAGTGGGGTATGTAAAAGGGGGCGGTGATATCTACCACTTGCTGCGGATGTAAATGAAGTATAGAAACGGTGGAACATATTTGGCTCACAATCGTTACCTCATATTGGTCCAGGATAATGCAATCTGTGACTATCACTATCAATCAGTGGATGCCAGTTCACTACAGATGCCCCTGCATAACTCATATTCCATCACTATGAACCTGAGGATGAAACAAAGAAAGAATTAATATTACAATTATAAATGTCCACAAAGGCTCTAATTACTACCCTTAAGCAGCTGAATAGCCTCTTCTGCTCCGCTGCCCCAACTGGAAACCCCCTCCAGCCCCCCTGTGTGTACCTTTTCTCTTCGCCTGGCCAAGACTAGGGTTTTTTTTTTAACATTAGGGTTGAATTTTCCTTTAAGGTGATGTATTATCAGGTGTAAAACTTACCCTAACCCATAACCCATGGCAACCAGGCAGCTTTTTCTTTAGTTTTTCTAACTGCATACAACCTGTAGAAGGTTTTTACCCTATTCTTCTATCAAAAGAAAAAAAATTTATGTTTCATTTTGAAATCTGACATTGGACTAGACATATTGTAAATTTCCCAGCTGCCCCAAGTCATGTGACCTGTGCTCTGATAAACTTCAGCCACTCTTTACTGCTGTACTGCAAATTGGAGTGATATCAAACCCCCCCCTCCCCGACTAACAACAGATCAATGGGAAGGTAACCAGATAACAGCTCCCTAACACAAGATAACAGCTGCCTGGTAGATCTAAGAACAGCACTCAATAGTAAAATCCCATGACCCACTGAGACTGGTTCAGTTACATTGAGAAGGAAAAACAACAGCCTGCCAAAAAGTTGTTCCATCCTAAAGTGCTGGCACAAGTCACAGGACCAGGGGCAGCTGGGAAACTAACAAAATGTCTAGCCCCATGTCAGATTTCAAAAATGAATATAAAAAAATCAGTTTGCTCTTTTGAGAAATGGATTTCAGTGCAGAAGTCTACTGGAGCAGCACTATTAACTGATGTGTTTTGAAAAAAACCGTTTCCCATGACAGTATCCCTTTAAGGACTGCTGCTGAACACACACATTGTCTATGACGCCCAAACCCTGCAAACACAGTGCCCCGGATTACCCTGTAGATAGATAAATCAAAAGTGAATTGGGAACAACCTGAAACTTTGAAGTTGCGCGACAAAAAGAACTTTTAAGTGACTGCATCATGACAGGATAATGCAACCCCTATAAACAGTGCATATCTTAAGCGCTTTAATAGAGCAATCAACCTATCAATGTCTGGGAAGATATTCCTGCTTATACATTTCTTTCATGGTCACATTAAGATTACCTTTTCTTTTTCAATGCAAAACTTTCTCCCCCTCCTACACGTTCCATATTCACTAAAATCTGCCTTTGCATCAAGCGAGAACGCCCACTCTTTGGTATAATCCAGCCTGGAGGAGAACAAAACAATTGATTTTTGTTTTTGTGATATTCATGGAAAAGCGCCGCGTTATAGAGGGAAAAAAAAAACACATTTTCTTTAATGCTTATCTCCTGAGTTTCCATAAAAGCTGAAATCGTCTTATATTACTTTTTATGAAACTCGCTCATCTTTGATGCCATTCTTTATTATTATTATCTTACTTCAGTTACATAACCCAATAGTATTCCGTAGAGCTTTTTCGGAAAACTCCCTTCAGACCCTTCTCTAAAACCACTGCCACTTCACAGATACATTAAAGGAGAACCAAACCCATACTTTAAAAACCCCCTCCCCCATATACCCCCTCCCTGCTCCCCCCAGCCTACCTGCTACCCCGGGAAAAATGCCCCTAACTTTTTACTCACCCGTCACGGCAGATTCAGGCTTCAGAGTTCACAGCAGCCATCTTCTTCTTCGTTAATCTTCACGTCTTCTTTCAGCTCTTCTGAGATTCCCGAGAGTTTCAGCCCATGCGCAGTTGTCTGGAACTGGGAAATTACTCCAACTATGCATGTCCCAAACTGCTGTTGAATACACGAAGATTACCGAAGAAGATGGCTGCTGTGAGCTTCGTCATCTGAATCTGCCTCAAGGGGTAAGTAAAAAGTTAGGGGCATTTGCCCTGGGTAGAAAGTAGACTAGGGGGAGCGGGGAGGGGGTCTACAGGGGTAGGGTTGGGTTTGGTTCTCCTTTAAGGGCAGTTTCACCAAAAGCCAGTTATTCTGCTTGTTGTCCACTGAACTGTGAGGGGATCATTTATAAAAGATGGGTATGTACACTCAAAAGAAAAAAATATACAAACAAAAAGTGGTATAGAAAAAAAAAATCTAATTTTATACATTGCGGCAGTAAAATATACATCAATCGAATTGGTATGTCATCAAAACAATTTATACACAACAGTATTATCAATCATATACGCATACAACCCAGTTATATGTTTCAGGCAAAAAGAGAGAACAACAAGAGGCAGATACACTTGCCAGTAATGAGAATAATGGCAATAGAAAGAAAGGCAACAAGTCGTCAGCACTACAGATGGCTCGTGTTTTCCAATGTTTTTCCCAAGCAGTCCACATTCTCCAATGGCCACTTTCCACTGTTGCACAAATGTAGAATCAAACTGGAACAGCACCGTGACAATGAATCCGTTAAAATACCTTCATTGCACACTTAGGAGTAGATTTGCTATTATTACCCAAAAAATCCTCGAATTCCTTCGAAATTCCATAAGCATTTGACTATCGATCGGATATCGATCATTCGATTTCACGAAAAATTAGTCCGATTCGAATGGTCAAGGAGTTCGATCGTACGAATGGTATTTGAGCAGGTGTTTGAAAAAAAAGCCTATTGGGCGGATTCCTATAGGCTTCTATTGCAATTGGGTAGGTTCAATCTGGCGAAGTAGGCAGTTGAAGAAAATTTTAAAGTTAAAGTCCTTTGATCGTCGAATAGTCGAATTTCCGATCATTCGATCTATTGAATTTTCGGTATTTGGTCGTCAAAGTGGCCAAATTTGCATATTCGAACATCTGATTAAATCATACGATCGGAATTCGATCAAACTTCGATCTATTCACGTGAATTTCGTTAATCTGCCCCGTAGAGCACTTAAGTCATCACAGCAACTATAAAGGGCCAAGTGGGGCCTGAAACGTTTCTGTTATGCCCTATGTTTGTATTAAAGATATATTATTGGATTCAATGTTGTAGTTCTGTTCCAGTTCAGTAAACTATAGGGTCAAAACTGGAAACCGATGCCTAGGGGAAAAAAAGCATAAGACCTTATGGGGCAGATTCACTAAAGGGCAAAGTGACTAACGCAAGTGTGATGTAATTTCATAACTTTGCCAACTTACTAACGAATGCAGGCGCCGCTTCGCTAGTGAAGGAGATGTACGCTAGTGTTGCTTCGCACTATAACAATGGGCAAATTTTCGCTCTGTCGCTAATTCACCAAGATGCGGATTTTACTGAACGTTACCTCTTTCGCCAGACTTGCCTTCGCCACCTCAGACCAGACAAAGTGCAATAGAGTAGATAGGAGTTTGTCAAAAACTATTTGAAAAGTCCCCAAAAATACTAGTGTCTTTTCATTTTTACAGGGTTATAGGGTGCAAAAAAATTTTTTTGGGGTACTCGGCTTCCCCCTACATTTCTGTAGGGCAATATAACAACTCTATTTTCTTTTATTAATGTTTACCGGGCTTGTGTAATGTATTTGCTGCAACATATACGTCCATTGACCTTTAACTTCCCGCCATTAGTGATGGGCTAATTTATTCCCCAGGGGCGAATTTGCGGTGAATTCCCACGATTCGCCGCTGGCCAATAAATTCGCGAAACGCCAGCGAAAATTCGTCTGGCGAAAATTCGCCCAAAAAACGTGTCGCGCATCGTTTTTGATGCGACGAAAACGACATGACGCGCGTCGAAAATTACGCGACGCATCAAAAACGTGCCGCGACTCGTTTTGCGAATTTCGGCGAAGCGAAACTGGATAGATTCGCCCATCACTACCCGCCATATGCAAATCAGGATACTCTAACGCAACTTTGCATTGCTTGCCAAAGTAACACTAGTGCAACTTCGCCATTGTTCGGCGCCATGGATGCAACTTTGCATTTTAGTGAATTACCGTTGTGATGTAAGAGAAGCGGACGCTGGCGAAGTTGACTCTTTAGTGAATTTGCCCCATGTCTTAGTATTCCCATTATTATAACAGAAAGATTATATTATCATGTCCCTTTAGCTACTAGCAATGTCCAGCAATGCCAGAGATTAGTACTCAGTCAATGATTAAGACATCAGTGTTTTGAATAAGATCGTCAGCATTCGAAAATTCTGCACGCACTGGCTTGGACTGATATGTATTAGATTTTTATCAAGTATTAGAGAAGAGAAAAGTCAAGAAAGCTGGCAGATGGGCAGATTCCACTTCCAAGGAACAGCAGTTAATGAATATCAAAAGCAACGTACACAGAGAACACATTCAGGCCAAAACCGTAACTCACGCCCAGCCTCTAACTCGCGGCTTGGTATTTTGTGAGCTCAGATGGTGCCACTGAGATAATAGGAAGCTCTGCGTATCAAGTCATCAGGCCACACGCGCCAATATGCAGATGTGACCTTAGAATTTCTGGGATCTGTAGCAAGGTCTTAACACGGAAGAGAAATGTCACAGAAAAAATATTGATTTTGTTTTATATTCATGCCGAAACAAGTATCTCAGCAATGAAACGTTCAGGCATTCAAGTTTAGATGATTTTATGATATCCTTAAACAACCTCCAACACATTCTGAATGGATGGCCCTAGTACAGTGGTTCTCAACCTGGAGGTCGGGACCCCTTTTGGGGTCAAACGACCCTTTCACAGGGGTCACTTAAGGGGTTCCAGGAGCAGGTTCATCTCTCTCCCCACTAGCCCTGGGGCAAGGTTGTAGCTCTCCGGGTGTTGGTGCTGGGAGTTGTAGTTCAGTAACCTGTGTAGGGAAGCCAGTTGCACTACAACTTTCAATATCCCCTTAGTAGGGACTGCCATACAGCTCTCCCTGCCCATTTGAAATTTGTAAAATTAACATGGTAATTAGGGGGTGACCACAAAATGGTTGTGTCAAAAAGTTTTTGCCGCACTACTCACAGAAAACAAACCTTTATGTAGCCACGCTGTCTTCTGTGCTTTCTTAACAATCCGCTCTGGGCTGGCAATGAAAATATTTTAATATTTTATGGTTGGGGGTCACCACAACATGAGGAACTGTATTAAAGGGTCACAGCATTAGGAAGGTTGAGAACCACTGCCCTACTAGAAGAGACAAGGAAAATAGAGGAAATAACTTATATGATCAGGGGCGTAACTACAGATGAAGCAGACCCTGCGGCTGCAGGGGGGCCCAGGAGGTTTAGGGGGCCCAGTTAATGAGCAATTTCAATATAAACAGGATATGTTGGGGGCCCTAAAATGAATTTGCTATGGGGCCCAGTAATATCTAGTTACACCAGTGTATATGATATATATAATAGAATGTAAATAGTTTTGGAACCTTGGTTTAAATACTTAAAAGACAAGGGAACAGTAAAATAATAAAGCTGTTATCTACTAGTACAAACGACTAGACTTGGTATTATAGGCTCAAACCCACACAATTTTATAATTAGAATATATATTACATGTATATGTATTAGAACCCAGTTTAAGGAATATTGTTGTATAATGAGTAATTAAAAACTTGTCATGACTTGTATACTACGGTATGGGATCCGTTATCCGGAAATCTTTTATCCGGAAAGCTCTGAATTAAGGAATGGCCATCTTCCATAGTCTCCATTTTATCTAGATTATCCAAATTTTAAAAAATAATTTTCTTTGTCTCTGAAAAAATAAAACAATAGCTTGTACTTGATCCAAACTAAGAAATAATGAATCTTACTGGAAGCAAAACCTTCCTATTGGGTTTGATTTAATGTTTACTTGATTTTCTAGTAGATTTAGGGGCAGCTTTAAGGTGGCGAATAGTCAAATTAAAATTTTTTTTAAAATAACCAGTACTTCAAAATTCGAATTTTTTCAAAGTAGCCCAAAATTATGTTTCGACCCTTAGTAAATGTGCCCCTTAAAGGACAAGTAAAATCTAAAATCAAATAAGGATAGAAATGCTGTATTTTGTATACTAAACATAAACATGAACTTACTGCACCACAAGCCTAATCAAACAAATGATTTATGCTTTCAAAGTTGGCCACAGGGGGCTGTCATCTTGTAACTTTGTTATACATCTTTGCAAGACCAAGACTGTGCACATGCTCAGTGTGATCTGGGCTAAGCTTAGGGATCGTCATAAATGATCAAAACAGCACAAGTCAAATAATATCTGCCAGAAGCCGATACAACAAGACTGATTAATAATCAGAATATACAGACTGCACTGGGTCCTGTGTTGTCATGTAATCTAATGTGGATTTTGTAGTTTTTGTATTGTTTAATACAAACTATAGGCCAGTAAGTTTGACATTAGTGATGGGCGAATCTCCCGAGATTCGCTTCGCCGAAAAATTCGCGAATTTCTAGCGAAATTCACTGATCGGCGAAAAATTCGCGAAACGAGTCGCGGGACGCTTTTGATGCGCGTCGCGTCAAATCGCGTAGCGTCAAATTGCGCCGAGCGACTCGATTTTTCGCCGAATTTTCGCCAAGCGAAATTTTGCTGGTGATTCGCGAATTTATTAGCCAGTGGCGAATCGCGGGAATTCACCGCGAATTCGGCCCTGGCGAATAAATTCGCCCATCACTATTTGACATCTGTGGTGGGCAAATTATTTGAAGGCTTGTTAAGGGACATTCAAAAGTTTGTCCTAGTGAATGGCATTATGAGCAGCAATCAGCATGGCTTTATGAAGGATAGGTCATGTCAGACAAATTTGATTGCTTTTTATGAGGAGGTAAGTAAGATGCTGGACTGTGGGAGGGGGCAGTAGTTGTGATCTATTTGGATGTTGCCAAAGCGTTTGATACTGTGCCCCACAAACAACTGCTTTCTAAACTAAAGTCTATTGGCAGGGGTGAAGCGTGGGCTGCTGCCGCCTGAGTCAGCAACCTTGATGCCACCCCCTTCTCCCGCTCCACACATAAAAGATTAGCGTTGGAGCGGGTCAAAAGGAGCTGCGTCGCTAGAGCAAGAGTGTGTACTGCACTATCTACTACACTAAAAACTGGACATTTGGCTCTTAAAGTTACAGGAGGCGTCTTTTTGCTGCCCATTGTAACTGGCCATTCACTGCCGCCTGAGGCAAGGTGCTCACCTCACAGGAACAGCCCTGTCTGTTGGGCTTAATGAAGTCGTTTGCACATGGATAGGAAACTGGCTACGGGATCGGGTACAGAGGGTGGTTGTTTATGGTACATTCTCTACTTGGAGTAAGGTTCTTAGTGGGGTCCCTCAGGGCTTGTTAATGGGTCCATTTTTATTTAACTTGTTCATTAATGACTTAGGGGAGGGTGTTGTAAGTAATGTATCAGTGTTTGCAGATGACACAAAACTATCCAGCCCAATTAATTCCATCCAGGATGTGGCACTTGCAACAGGATCTTGATAAACTGGCAACCTGGGCAGCTAAGTGGTAAATGAGATTCAATATTGATAAATGTAAAGTCATGCACCTGGGATGTAAGAATATTCAATTATACCCTTAATGGGACTGCACTAGGCAAATCCATTATGGAAAAGGACCTTGGAGTCCTTGTAGATGATAAACTTGGCTGTAACAAGTAATGCCAGTCAGCAGCATCAAGGGCCAATAAGGTCTTGAGCTGTATTAAAAGGGACATAGAGTCACGGGAGGAGGGGGTCATTCTTCCACTTTATAGAGCACTTGTAAGGCCACATCTAGAATATGCCGTACAGTTTTGGTCTCCATCACTCAAACAGGACATTATTGTATTAGAGAGGGTAAAGAGAAGGGCAACTAAGCTGGTAAAAGGTATGGAAAATCTTAGCTAAGACTGGCCAAATTGGGGTTGTTCACGCTCGCTGCGTCAGGTGTACAGGCTGATACATTATATACTGTAGCTTTAAGAAGGGGTTGGATGATGTTTAGCAAGTGAGAGAATACAGAGTTATGGAAGATAGCTCATTATACAAGTTGATCCAGGGACTAGTCCCATTGCCAGGAAGGAATTTTTTCCCTCTGAGGCAAATTGAAGAGGCTTCAGATGGGGTTTTTTTTTAGCCTTCCTCTGGATCAACTAGCAGTTAGTCAGGTGAAAAAGTTAAACGATGAACTTGATGGACGTTTGTCTTTTCCCAACCTAACTTACTATGTCACTATGTTCTATTCAGATCCTCTGCCATTGGTATTCCAGTCTTTTAATTAATTTGGACTCTAGCAACCAGATTGCTGAAATTGCTGACTGAAGAGCTGTTGAATAAACGCTAAATTACTCAAAAAACATAAAAAATACAAACTGATCGTGAATTCTCTCAGAATATAACTTTGGGTTCCCCTTGAACTAAAGGAGATGTAATCAAATGATGGGGTGAGCATAAAAAGAGTGAAGTTTGTCATGAAAAAGGAAAGGAAAAGGCAGAACAATTAAAGTAGGAAAAAATTACCAGCAGAGGTTAAATAATAAACAAATGATAAAAATGTAGACAACTTTTAAAGAGGATTTTATCACCTTCTGCCCGTCGTGTAGGAAACCCATTGGAACTGAATAACACATGTAATGACTTGTAATGCTGAGATGATCACTCCATTGCCCTGGAAATCAAACAGCCTCCAGGAAAATAATTGCATGGCCGTTGGTCCTTCTGCAAATGTCAGTGATAATCTCACTCCTGTTCCCTGTCTTTATTTTCTAATAACCAGGCTTCTTGCAGGGATCTCACAATCACCGACCCCTTGAACAGAGGTGAGGAGGTCATTGCTGCTGCTTCTAGAGACCAGTAATGAGCCCCGTCTTGTATCACCGGCAATGTTTTGTAGGGCCTTGTGCTGCCAGCTTCCAAAAAATTCACCTTTAGGTTTCAATGAATACTTAAAATCTTGTTTCGCTCTAGTAAGGCAACTTCTGGAATTACTTCTGCCTTGCATTAAATGGAAGCTGATTAGTGATGGGCGAATCTCATGAGATTCGCCGAAAAATTCGAGATTTTCCAGAGAAATTTGCGAATTGGCGAAAAATTCGCGAAACGAGCCGCGGGATGCTTTTGCCGCGAGTCGCGTCAACTTAGGCGCATCGCATCGTTTCCGACGTGCGGCGCGTCACGACGTTTTCGACGCGCAACTTGTTTTTCCGGCGAATTTTCGTCAAGCGAAATTTCGCTGGCGATTCGCGAATTTATTCGACAGCGGCGAATCACGGGAATTCGCCCATCACTAAAGCTGATGAAAAGTTGCAGCCAATACTGTATCACCATTTCTGGGGTGGAAGGGGGTAAGACAATGAAACCTTTCTAACAGCTACAATAGCTCACTGCCCACAAATGATCCAGCGCTCCTTTGAAACACCGACAATAGTTCTTTCTAGAGGATTTGTTCTTTGGTCTAAATAAACCACTATTATTAAAAAAAATTCAGATTTTGTGGAAATTGAAAAAAAAAAGTTAAAAGATGTGAAATGTCCAGGGTATATGCAATGCATATGCAAATTAGGGCCAGTGAGGGAAATCACCTGACTTTTTGGCACAAAACAAGGATAGATAGAGCATGTGAGTGTCACAGACACTTTCCAAGATGTTGACCCCCCTGTGACAGGTTTGAAGCTGAAATTTTACTCTGATGCAATCAGTTCAGTTTGTAAAATACTGAATTTTTAGCCATATTCATTTTTTGGGTTTAGTTCTCCTTTAATATGTGTCCCAGGAACACACAAAGGGTAAGTTATGACAGTCTTCGTTGCGCAAGTCTATCTACATCGCTAGCGAAAATTCACCAGAGTCAGTGTTAGTGAATTTGCGAAGTTACAAAATGACGTCACGCTGGCGAATTAGCGCTAGCGTTAGATGCTTCTTTCTTTAGTGAATTTGGGCCACAGATCTTTACTGCTAAAGGGCTGTGGTTGCCTTGGGCTGGTACACAAGCACAAAACATCATGTACAACATTTCTACCTACTTCTTTAGTTAGGCTTTAGTTCTCCTTTAAATCATTTAATTCTGTCCCTGTCGCAAGTGTAGAAGCATTAAGGTAGGCAAAATCGTAATGCTTAATGCTCATTCACTTTGCCTGCTACCTCTAGTGTTGCATAAACAAACCTTTTTTAAATGAATAGTTCATACTGTGATGAGTGTGAGAAAAGAATCCCTTCCAAAAAGCAAGACATGCCTGAAAGGTACAGAAGTACCAGGAAATATTACCCCCATGGAAGTACAAAATGTGGCCATTACATTGGGAAGGAAACAAAATCATTCTTGTTCCAAATGAAACTCAATCAATCTGTTGAGCATTTACTAAATATGACCCACGGGCTCCCAACTTGCCAGTAGTTATGGGCGAATTCGCAGCGAATTCCTGCTATTTGCCGCTGGCGAATAAATTCGCGAAACACCAGCGAAATTTCGCCTGGTGAAAATTCGCTGGAAAAAATGAGTCGCACGGCTTTTTTGACGCGAAAACGACGCGACACGAGCAGAAAACAACGCAACGCAACCAAGTTGACGACAAAAGCGTGCCGCAACTCGTTTCGCAATTTTTTCGCCAATTCGCGAATTTCTCTGGAAATTTTTCAGAGAAGCAAAACTCGGGAGATTTGCCCATCACTACTTGCCATTCCTATTTTATATTCCTACAATTTCTGTCTTAAAAAAACATAATAACCCGGTACGTCTTCCGGGTGATAAAACAATCCATAGAATCCACTTTGGAACAGGGAATGAAAACAAGTGAAGATTGTTTTTTTTAACTTTCTTAATTTTGTCATTCGTGTTCATTTATTTGGAAACAGAGATTTTTTTTTCCAGGGGACAAAGATAAAGCTTTTTTTTTTTTTAAAGACAATGAAAATGTAATTAAATGGAGATTGAAAATTTAATTATATAATCAAGCCTCAAAAAGAAAATTAACTTATTGTGGCTAAACAAAGAGAATACTTTCTTACATATATATAAATATATATATACATATCTGGTTCTTATTTTGTTGTTGTGGGTGTAAAGTGATTTTTAGTACACAGGGCTGTACAGAGAAGATTATACTGAGGTTTGTTTTATGGAGCACAACACAGGTTGGCAATAAATCACCCTTGCCGTATTAGGAACGAGAGACTGGAATTTGAATAGGAGAGTCCCTGAACAGAATTTTTTTTTGACTGTCCTCAGGGGTATAACTACCAGGGGAGCGGGGGGTGCAATTGGGCCAGGGTCCGCACCCCTGCAGAGCCCCCCCCCCCCTGTGGCTAGGGTTGCCACCTGGCCTGTTTTTTACTGGCCTGACCAGTATTTTAGATGGCTGATCCCAATGTTATTGATAGGAAAAAAACTCAATAAATAGGAAGGCCGGTATTTTTTTAAAGAAAAGGTGGCAACCCTACCTGTGGCAGATTGCACCCACTGCAGTCGGCTGGAGTCGGCTGCAGCGCCATAGAAATGACGCATGGACAGGGCCGGATTTATATAGTGGGCACCTCTACGCCCACTGCCATTTGTTGCCCCGTCCTCTCCACTTTTTTCGTGCAAATTTTCATTATCGGGACCAGAGCAATGGGGATTGGTGCAAGGTACAGTATATTTAAAAAGCTTTTGTATCTCCTGCGCATCCCCAGTGTTTTTGAGCCAATGTGGATGTGGTTGGACAGCATGTCGCCCCCCTACAATCTTGCAGCCTTAGGGCCTAGGTGGCTTTTCCACAAATCCGGGCCTGCGCACGGACTAGGTGTAGGGTGCTCACTTCTGTAACCTGGGGCTGGTGCGGATTTCTCCTTATAGGAGCACCGGCTCTGGGTTTGAGGTACGTCACTATAATCACTTGGGGGTGCCTAATGTTTGACACCCCCAAGTGTATCCAGCTTTCCTTGCCCTTTAAAGTGGGGTCCAGATCTTCAGCTTTTGAAGGTGACAAACACACTTTTTTCTTCTTTACAGGCTGGCACAAACCAGACATAACTCAAAGGTTGATGCAGATAAAAATGGATTATTTAAGAGGGAAAACATCTCAATATATAGCTTTACATGTTCCGTGCCTTGTGGGCACTTAGTCATAGGTTTGTGTGTATGTGGTTATCCCTTAAAGGACAAGGAAAGTGTAAAATAGAATAAGGGTAGAAATGCTGTATTTTGTATACTAAACATAAACATGAACTTACTGCACCACAAGCCTAATCAAACAAATGATTTATGCTTTCAAAGTTGGCCACAGGGGGCTGTTATCTTGTAACTTTGTTATACATCTTTGCAAGACCAAGACTGTGCACATGCTCAGTGTGGCCTGGGCTGCTTAGGGATCATCATAAATGATATGTTATGTTATGATACATTCATAAGTATGATTGTTTCCTTGCCAGACGTTAGGGACCATCTGACAATTCCTATCCACAGCAGTAAATGAAGGGAGAATTTCACTGCATACAGTCCGGTTTCTTATAAAAACTGTACACAATTTTTAATTAAACTATATTGGAGATAGATTTCTGTTTCATTAAAGAAAGTTAAAATATGATCTTATTTCTTTGCCTTTCCTTGCCCTTTAAGATGGCTATACATGGAGAGATCTGCTTGTTTGGCGATGTCCAAATGGGCGTATCTCTCCCCGATTTGCGATATCTATCGATCTGGAAAGAACGTCGGAGGGCCCCATAATGGGGCCAATAAGCTGCTGACTTGGTCTGTCTTCAGCATTTATCGGGCCGTTTGTGGCCACCTCTTCTCCATGAAAGAATTCCATGTAATACAGGGGTGTCCAAATATTTGCAACAAGGGCCGGATTTGGTGTGGTGAATATGTGTGGGGCCGACCATTCAGGGCTGAACACGACGGACGATTTGTGCGCAATTAGGCACGTGCAGAGAGATATGAGGTGTGTGTAGTGACCCTATAAAAGGGACGACTCACCACAACCTCTAGCTAACCCGTTCAGACCTGCATATTGTTAAAACGTAACTTTTATTTAACAAATTCAACATCCATAGACACACAAAGCCCTGTTGTGGGCACAAAAGAAAACTAAAGAAAACATCAGGCAAAATGTTATGCTAAATGCCCCCTTTAAATAGACTTATAATATTATAAACTGGCCAATGGGCAGAGTCCCTCCTCCTCCTATATCCTTTGTGACATGGCGTTTCCTCGGGAACTGAGCATTTCAAGCTGGGCCACATTCATATCCATCCTGGGCCTCATGGATGAGGTTGGACACCCCTGATGTAATACATGCTCTACCAAGTCCAAGTTGGGTAAGAACAAGGAAAGTCCAAGATAACATGGATTACATCATCTTAATCTATGCTTTTCACCCACGGTACACCGGATTGTAACTGAATTAAATCAATGAGTTCATTCTAGCCTTTATGCCACAATCGACCAATTACCTTACCCATTGCTTCCTAAAAAAGTGCCCTTCCTACCCCCGAGGGAAATGTCACGTGTTTCTGCATAACCCATAAACTGAGGGACACTAACACACAAAACACATTGTGCCAACTAATACAGAAATAAAACCACATCAAGTTTTGTCAACTGCGATAAAATATATCTAATTAATCTTAAAACTGCATATATGCTTAAGCTGGCCATAGACGTGCAGATATAGCCTTCGTATCGGACGAACGATCATTTGGTGCCATCTTTCGACCTGCCACTAACTCTGATCAAATAAAGTAGTAAAAGGAGCAAAGAGAACAAATCAGAAATATCCTGCCAGTGACAGCAATTGTACCAAAGATATGTCCAACAGATTCTAGTGACAAGCAATACATGCAGAGATATTATCGTCAGCCAACAGAAATCTTTTAACCTGTCCCATCGACCAAACAGCTGATCTCCATGGTACAAAAATGTTGGGACTCTACAGACACGGTCCCTAAAATTAATACGAATTGAGAATTTGTATTATTATATCTGCACATCTACGGCCTATTATTTTGCCAATGGTCCCTTAGGGCAATCAGACTGGCAGTTACAGTGAAATGTTCTTTATTAACTATTTGTTTAGTCTTTTTAAAAGTGTTGGTCTGCCAAAATGGGCTAAAGCCCGTAAGGTCAGCTTCTTTATAAATAACACTCTTAAAAGTGACTGGTCTTCTTGATTTGTTTAATTCCACCATAGGTTTGGCCTAATACAGTTGGGGAAAACAGCTGTTGTTTTTCAAAATAATTGCCCCTGTTGGTGCTAGGATGCCTGAACCAGGAGGGAGCTCCCGGGGTGGGTGACCATGTTGAGGCACATACATGCGCATTTTGAGCGGGTGTCACAACTTGTGCATTATGTCAGCACTTACTGTATTATACTCATCCTCGCTATGCAAGATGGCGAGTTGTGTTAACTAGGCTTCCTTATCAACGTCCATAGCCATCGTGTTGTGTTATAATCCATTTACAAAAATAAATACAAGGATTGTGGATTCTAAATGGGGCCCATCATTACAACTTTCCATAGCAGGTACAACCCCAAGGTTATTTCAAATGCATCATAGAAATTCCCTGTACGAACTACTAAGCACTTTAAGGCAAGAAACGATTACAGAAAAGGGCCCCTTTAAATATGAATACTTTTTTTTCTTTTGTCATTTATCACTGCTTTCCATTTTCCTCTGTGCAAGTCGTCCTGTACCTTTGCCTGTAATTATAGTCTTTGACTCTTATTGTTCTGCCATCCTGAGCGCAAGCGAGTGCCGTAACAGTGTTTTCATGCTGCCGTTGGCCTGACATTCCTTTATGTATGAGATGTGGTTTTTAACAGAAGGATCTGTTGATTGCTAAGAAAAGGCTGCTCAAGGGAGAAGCAGATGTCATTGTATGCTGGAGAGTCTGCCAGTGTTTCCCGGCACCTACAAGAAAAGGAAAGGGAGAAATGTTACATCAGAGACAGCGAGCAGTTCAGTTAGTTGGGAAAATAAAGCCGCGACACCGTTATATTCCCTCCTGGCAGCTGTTGCCGAGATATTGTAGCTTTCTACAATATTTGAATTTGACTTTATTTTATAGGGCTCATTCCCAGCATGTCTCTCAACAATGGATTTCACTCACCATGTTATGCAATAAACTGAAAGTGATTCTTCTTCAATTACATGAGAACTCTTAACTAAGCTAGCAAAATGTCTATGAATATTCTCATTTATCCAGGTCATGATAAACAGTATCTAGCAGAATTAAGTCAAAGGCAACTGGACATTTAGAGTTTTTCGTGAAAATGTTTCACCATTCATTTGAGTGGCTTCTTCAGTTCAGCTGAATTGGTAGGGAATTCCCCGGCATACCAAACCAAAAAACAGAGGGGAGGAGCATAGGAGACGTAGCAACATAGTCATCCCTTATGTGAACGTAGGAGGATTTTCAAGAAACATTACATTCCTGGGTATTTGAAACCCAGCAACACCCTAAGACAGAAGTTGGTGCAACCTAAAGACCTAACACCAAAGCACATGAAGAGCAATGTAGTCTATGCTGTCCTGTGTAGTGAAGAGAGTCTATACATTGGGGAGACAAAATAACTGCTTTGCAAGAGAATAGCCCAACGTGGAAGGTCTAACTCCTCAGGAATAGACTTGTCAGTCTATCTATAGCTCAAGGAAAAGGGACACTCTTTTGAGGACAGCAATGTGCACATTTTGGACAGGGAAGACAGGCCATTTACAAGTGGAGAAACCATCCCTACAAAGGAGGGGGCCTACGACACCGCTTGTCATCAACGTACAATGCTGCTTTGACATCCTTACCCCAGCGGCTTCACAATTCACACACCTTACTGAAGTTCAATGGAACCATAGTGATTGGATGTCTGTGACTATTTGTACCTGGATAGAGAACTGGCTAAAAGATAGACTACAAAGAGTGGTGGTAAATGGAACATTTTCTAATTGGACCAGTGTTGTTAGTGGGGTACCGCAGGGCTCTGTACTGGGTCCCTTGCTTTTCAACTTGTTTATTAATGACCTGGATGTGGGCATTGAAAGTACGGTTTCTATTTTTGCAGACGATACTAAATTGTGCAGAACTAAAGGTTCCATGCAGGATGCTGCCACTTTGCACAGTGATTTGTCTAAGTTGGGAAACTGGGCAGCAAACTGGAATATGGGGCTCAATGTTGATAAATGCAGGTTATGCACTTTGGCAAAAATAATATAAATGCAAGTTATACACTAAATGGCAGTGTGTTGGGGTTTTTTAAGGGGGTGAAAAGTGATGGAGTGTTGTATGTGGGAATGTTGTAATCTTGGGTTGGGTGTAATTTATGTAAGTTTTTGTGTAATTTTTTTTAGTTTATTTTCAGCGTAATTTCTACCTCGGCCACCGTAGGACACAGAAGGGCTATAAAATGCATTGCCCCTCCCAATGTGAGCTGTCTTGATAGGAGGCATGGCAGGAAGAACATCACCTGGCTGGTGAGTGAAGAATGGATAGAAAAAGTTAGAATAGGAAAGACTCCTACGGGCACTCGGTAAGTGAGGGAATCAGTGACAGCTGCTGCAGGAGGCAACAAATATGCCCAGAAACCAGATGAAATGAAAGCCAAGCCATGGGGTCCCTTGTTGTTACTAAGTCTAATGGATTTAATGCTATTTTCCCCTTTACTTAGTTCTATAAATGATGGATGCCTTAGCATTTGGCTCATGATATATAACGTTATTATAATTATGTGGGATCATTTATACCTGAGGTTTGCAAATCTGATGAACAGAGGCCTTTGTTTAAATGTTAACTTCATTTTTCTTCTCTCCCCCCTTTATGTTCTATTGTCTTTTTAACAAATTGCCAAACCACTCCAACCATTTCAGTCATTCAGCCCATGAGGAATTCTGGTTTCCAACTGGTGTGATTTTTTTTTTTTTTATTGCACAGTGTTTATTTATGAGTTGGCTTGTTTTTTTTTATACATTATATGCCCTCCGGGAGAGAGCCAGGACTTTTGTTTTATGAGAAATAAGATGATAAAACCATAGCATCTCAGGCAACTCTGAATGTCGTTATTCTTTTATTTGGCTGGGACTGGAGTGGGGGAAGTTTCTCGGTCTTTGCTCTCATCCAGAATGGAATCATTTTGCCACTAAGGGCTAATCCAGACGAGAAGATTTGGGGAGATTTGTCCCCTGGCGACTATCTCCCCGAACCGCTTCCCCCTGCCTTCCAGCTGCTTCAATGAAGAATCGCCTGCGCCTTTTCACACGCGGCGCTATGTTTTCCGAAGTTTCAATTTCAGAAAACGCATCGATTCGTGTCAATAGTCGCAGGCGACGAATCTCCCCAAATCTTCTCGCCTGGACTAGCCCTAAGGCTCAGGCCAGACAGGAAGATTCGGGGAGATTCGTTGCCTGGCGACTAATCTCCCCGAACCGCTTCCCCCTGCCTTCCAGAGGCTTAAATGAATAATCGCATGCGCCTAATCACACGCGGCGCTGTGCCTTCCCAAAATCACTCGAAATAGCCTAAGGAGGCAACTTCGAGTGACTTCGGAAAAGCCAGCGATTAGTCGCCAGGAGACAAATCTCCCCGAATCTTCCCATCTGGCCTTATCCTAAAGGTGTAGTCTATTGCTGGTTAGAGCAGCGGTTCACCTTTCAGTTAATTTTTAGAATGTTATAGAATGGCCCATTGTAAGCAACTTTTCAATTGGTCTTCATTATGTATTTTTTTTAATAGTTTTCTAATAAAATTTGAATATTAAAATTTTTAAAAATTTTCTAATTTCAAAGTACTTGCCCTTTAAAAATCCTTCGACTTTGACTATTCGCCACCTTAAAGGTGCCGAATTGCCATTTTAGCCTATGGGGGACCTCCTAGAAGCTGTCCTGAAAAATCTCCAAGAATTCAAAGAATTTTGCGGAGAATTGTTCGATCGAATCAAACGATTTTTTATTCGATCGAAATAGGTCCATTTTCTATCAAAAAAAGCCCTTTAAAAAGACTTTGTGGGTCGAATTTCTAAGTTTATTTATTTCTAAAATTTGGCCATTAGTAAATCTGCCCATAAGGGTCAAAAACAGAAACGCCTGTTTTTGATCGAATTCGAATCGAACGATCGAGTCGTTTGAATTAAACCATTAGAACAATTACCCTTTAAAAAAAAAAAATGTAAATTTGCCTGTAAAGGCTATAGGAGATCCCCCATGGGCTATAATGGCAATTTGGCAGGTTTAAAGTGGCAAATAGTCAAAGTCGAAGGATTTTTAAAGGGCAAGTACTTCGAAATTAAAAAAATTTAAATATTAAAATTTTATTAGAAAACTATTAAAAAAATACATAATGAAGACCAATTGAAAAGTTGCTTACAATGGGCCTTTTTTTAAAGGGACAGTACTTCGAATTTTTTCAATTCAAATGGAATTTTGAGCTATTCGATAGTCGAAAATTACTTTGAAATTTCAAATTTTAAAAATTCAAATTTTATTTGAAAATTCACTTTGACCCTTAGTAAATGCGCCCTTTTATTGCCCCTAAATTTCTTTTTTTATCCTAATTTCCACCAACATTTATTAGGAGTATTGGTGTATAGCAGAGTACGGCAGACCAGCCTTGGCCAAATATATAAATATCTGAAAATCCAGTATATAATCAAATCCAGCATATCTCTCATTTCCTGTTATTTCCCTCTCTAATCTTCTCTAACCTTTCACATGTTGCTTTTGTCTTTTTTAAATAGCTATAATCAGAACAGAATGAATTGCCTTGAGTCACTTTTGATAGAAAGCAATAGTAACAATCAACTACTTCTTTGTGCAGCAAATACCAGTTAACCAATCCAATTGTTATTAATAACCAATGGCCCACAATAACCCCCATTCTGATACTTATTACCTCTAGAAAGCCCTTTCTCATAACCTGTACAGGAATTTAATGAACGACAGCAGAAAGGAGCTGTGAACAGACAGGAGAACTGTAGCTTAACATTAAGCTTAATTAATTAGCCCAGGCTCGTTTTACTTCGGGCAACATCTGATATGAAAGTTTTACTTTGGTACGTTTTAACTTTTAATTATCTTCTCTTCAGTCTTCGTACGTACTTAGCGAGTTACAAATTAATTATCGCTCTGCCCTTTTATTGCTCAAGTTTAACCCTAAATTCTATTATAAGCCCTAGCTACCAGCTTTGAGAATTCTAGGCTAGAATGTAAATTACGCAGTAGCATTAGTACTTTTGCTGGAAACAGAAGCGGTAAATAAGAGTTCGGTTAATGCATTCATACAAAAATCCCATTTCTACATTTTCCGGTGTCTCTACTACAGAATTTGGAATATTTTGTTCTTAAAGGGCAAGGAAAGGCAAAGAAATAAAATGCCATTTTTACTTTCTTTAATGAAAAATAAATCTATCTCCAATATACTTTAATTTAAAAATGTGTACTGTTTTCATAAGAAACTTGACTGTATGCAGTGAAATTCTCCCTTCATTTAGTGATGTGGATAGGAATTGTCAGACGGTCCCTAACTTCTGGCAGGGAAACAATCATACTTATGAACAGCAGGGGGAGCCCATGCCTTACTTACCAGCCATGCAGAACTCAAACAGCTTTGTTTTATGATAATTTATGACGATCCCTAAGCAGCACAGACCATACTGAGCATGTGCAGTGCCAGTGTCAGACAAAGATGTATAACAAATTTACAAGATGACAGCCCCCTGTGGCCAACTTTGAAAGCATAAATCATTTGTTTGATTAGGCTTGTGGTGCAGTAAGTTCATGTTTATGTTTAGTATACAAAATACAGCATTTCTAGCCTTATTCTATTTTACCCTTTCCTTGCCCTTTAAAGGATAAGTACAACTTTAAAATAAGTGAATGTAAAACTGATGAGGGTGCTATTCTATGATCTTTTGCAATTTACATTCATTACTTATTTTCGTTTAATTCCAAGATATTAAGGGATACATGTACTGTTATTATGAATTAACTTTGTTCCAACAGCGCCACCTGCTGGTCATTTTTCCACCAGTCTGACCACCAAGTAGTCAAGGAAGTTGTCAGAAGAAAGAAGCTTCTCTGATGTTCTGCTTAGGAATACAATTAGAAAATGTTCTCAAATCTTTCCTAAGCAGAAGAAAATCAGAGCAGTTGCTTTCTTTCTCCTGACAACTTCCTTGACTACTTGGTGGTCAGACTGGTGGGAAAATGACCAACAGGTGGAGCTGTTGGACCACAATTCATTCATAATAACAGTACATGTATCCCTTAATATCTTGGAATTCAAAGATAATAAGTAATTAATTTAAATGATAAATGTTCAAAGAATAGCACCCTCATCAGTTTTACATTCAGTTGTTTTAACAGTTTACTTATCCTTTAACATATATACAGCTTTGCTGTAACAATGATATACAGGTATGGAACCTAATATCCAGAATGCTCGGGTCCTGGGGTTTTCCGTAATTTGGATTTCCTTAAGTCTACTAAAAAATCATGTAAACATTAAATAAACCCAATAGGATTGTTTTGCCTCCAGTAATGATTAATTATATTTTAGTTGGGATCAAGTACAAGGAACAGGTATGGGATCAGTTATCTGTAAACCTGTTATCCAGAAGGCTCTAAATTATGGAAAGGCTGTCTCCCATAGACTTAATTTTATCCAAATAAGCCAAATTTTCACAGTACCTTAAACCTGATCCTAACTAAGATATAATTAATCCTTATTGGAGGCAAAACCAGCCTATTGGGTTTATTTAATGTTTAAATGATTTTCTAGAAGACTTAGGGGCAGATTTTCGAGGTGAATTTTCATTATTTTTGTGTTCCGTGACTAGGGAATAGTCCAAATTCAATTTAAATTTGTAACATTAAAAATGTGAAATTTATGTACTGTATCTTTAAAAATTTGTCCATTCACCATCTAAAACCTGCCGAATTGTTGTTTTAGCCTATGGGGGACCTCCTAGAACCTATTTGAATTCAATTGGTGGATTTTGAAAATTCTATTTTTTTTTTGGGAACTTAGAATTGAATGTGCTAAAAATTAGAATCAGTTGTTGCGAATTGGAACGAAAATTTACCTATTCCATTGAAAAAATTCAAATTCATTTTGGTTGGTTTTTTTGTATTCAAAGTTTTTGCACTTTGAAATTTGAGCCTCGATAAATCTGCCCCTTAAGGTATGAAGATCCAAATTACACAAAAGATCCATTATCCAAAACCCCCAGGTTTAGAGCATCCTCGATAACAGGTCTCATACCTGTACTGTTTTATTATTACAGAGAAATAGGAAATAATCTTTAAAAATGTGGATAATTTGATTATAATGGAGTCTATGGGAGATGGCCTTCTCTTTATTTGGAGCTTTCTGGATAATGTGTTTCCAGATAATGTATCCCATACCTGTACTGTGTAGGAGAACTCTCCCAAATGGCAATGGTCTCATAAGTAATATGTTTATATGAGTTTGTATGATGGTGTACACTAGTGATGGACGAATCCATCCCGTTTTGCTTTTCCGAAAAATTTGCGGATTTCACTGGAATTGGCAAAAAATTAGCAAAATGAGTCGCGCCCCTTCCCTCCCCTCTGTTACTCTCTCCTCACTCCCCTCGGCTAAGGCACATGCGTGTGTTCATGGTTGGGGGGTGCTCGCACCTGGAATTGTGGTAGATCATGATTTAAAGGGGCTCCTTCAAACAACTAGTTAGTTTCATATAGACATTCGGCTCTTCGTGGACCCCTACCCACGTCCGGTACTGAAAAAGTTAGCACCATAGGGAACTGGTGGCAAAATGAAGCCCGTCTCAGGCAGCGAAATGGGCTGGATCACCCCTGATGGTATTGCAATTCCTTACCAGCCCTATGTGTTGAATCCTCAATCCAATGTAAAGTTAATACACTGGATTAGAGGTAGCCACTCACAGGCTGGCCATGGTTTGTTGTTTGATCCAGTTGGGCCACATGTGTAGATGGCCAGATCGACCCAACTTATCTCTAGACAAATAGAGCACCACCATACAGCAGTTTATCTGAGGAAGCCATATTCTAAGGTGGTTGCTAGTCAATCAAATGGACAGTGGTACAGAGCCTTACAGTTTTGTGCATGGTACCCATAAAATGAACTGCCAGTGTGCAAACCTTGAGTCTTCTTTCACTTTGACCCATCAGTCTAAGGGGGGAATGTACTTAAAGTCGCAAAGAGAAAAACATTGAGCACCAATAAGAGTAAAAATCCGCATCTTTCAATGTAATATTGTTCATTAAACAGTTGTTGCATTGCAAATCATTATTGCGCATTGCGGATTATAATTGCGCACTCTTAAAGGAACAGTTCAGTGTAAAAATAAAAGCTGGGTAAATAGATAGGCTGTGCAAAATAAAAAATGTTTCCAATATAGTTAGTCAGGGAAAAATGCTATAAAGGCTGGAGTGACTGGATGTCTAATATAATAGCCAGAATACAACTTCCTGCTTTTCAGCTCTTTAACTCTGAGTTAGTCAGCGACTTGAAGGGGGGCCACATGGGACATAACTGTTCAGTGATTTTGCAAATGATCCTCAGCATTCAGCTCAGATTCAAAAGCAACAGTTATGGTCAGTGTGGCCCTCCCTCAAGTCGCTGATTGGTTACTGCCTGGTAACCAGGGAAACCAGTCAGTGGAAAACAAGAGAGCTGAAAAGCAGGAAGTTGGATTCTGGCTATTATATTAGACATCCAGTCACTTCAGCCTTTATACATTACATTTTTTGGCTAATTAACTTTATTAGAAACATTTTTTATTTTATACTGCCTATCTATTTACCAAGTTTTTATTTATATACTGAACAATTCCTTTAAGAAGTGCTTGAAGGTGTCGTAATCTTTTGGGGCAAACATTGCGACTTTTTCAGTAAGAAGTTTTATTACATTGACAGCGCATTAGCGCGAAGTATAAAATTTGCAAACGGCCTTCCACTGGCGGAAGTGGTCGCTAAACATTTTCCGGGTTCGCAAAAGGTATATTGCCTTCCCGCAAAGCAAAATTTGTTTGCGCAAAGGCTTAACTTTTCGCGTTGGGAATAGTTTTTGCTTTACCGACTTATATTACATTCCCCAATAAATGTGCTCTCTGCATACATTTAAGAGATGAAAATATTTCATAATCAGAACATGCCAATCTGTTCACTCTTCCCCCTGAGGTATATACTCACTTATCAGTTAAACCAGACATATCACTTGATTAGACAGAGACTGACGCTACAGAATAAATATATATTATATATATAGCCAATGGCATCTAAAGAACAAAGTTCCCATACAAAAAAAATGTCTGTTGTGTTTACACTCTTTTTTTTTTTTTACTTTCCAAGACAGAGAATATAGACTTCGTACATCGCAGACATCATCTTTATAAACAGCTTTCCACAAATTAGAGGTAGTCATGGAAACCTGACAGCTTTGACTAAAAGATACATATCTGAAAAGGCTGTTCTGAGGGTATGACATAGCAATGCTTAAGCTCCTGTTTTTTTTTTCTTTTAAAGCATTATTTTATCTGTGAATTTAGAGTTTAAAATAATGATCCAAGAACTGGGTGATTTAAGTAGCGATGAATAAATCAGTGTGATATTTGGAAGTTACAGAAAAAATATATTGGCATAAAAGTCAATGCTTAGGTAAAAAAAATGATGTAAATTATGACTGTTGGGGGGGGGGAATGTAATTAAAGTCGCAAAGAGAAAAACAATCTCACCAATAAAAATAAAAATGCACATCGCCTTAAATGGATATTTCATTGTGAATTTTAATTGCCCCCTTGCGAATTTTAACTGTGCACTCTTAAAGAACAAGGAAAGGGAAAAAAAATAAAATCCTATTTTTACTTTCTTTAATGAAAAAGAAACCTATCTCCAGTATACTTTAATTAAAAAATGTCTAATGTTTTTATAAGAAACCTGACTGTATGCAGTGAAATTCTCCCTTCATTTACTGCTGTGGATAGGAATTGTAAGACAGTCCCTCAGTTTCCCTGTTTTGATAATTTATTATGATCCCTAAGCAGCCAAGACCCCACTGAGCATGTGCACAGTCTTGGTCTTGCAAAGATGTATAACAAAGTTACAAAATGACAGCCCCCTGTGGCCAACTTTGAAAGCATAAATCATTTGTTTGATTAGGCTTGTGGTGCAGTAAGTTCATGTTTATGTTTAGTATACAAAATACAGCATTTCTAGCCTTATTCTATTTTACACTTTCCTTGTCCTTTAAGAAGTGCTTGAAGGTGTCGTAATCTTTTGGAGCAAACAAAAGCAAGCTGTAAAATTCCCAAACTGTCGGAAGTGGTTGCTAAACAGTTTCCGTGTTCGCAAAAGCTATATTGAATTTGCACAAAGCAAAATTTGTTCGCGCAGAGGCATAACTTTTCGCAAAGTTGCGGAAAGTTTTTCCGTTACTGACTTTTTATTAAATTCCCCCATTAAAGTATATAACATGGTCCAGGTGCACCAACCCCAAACACTCAGCAAAGGGTTTGGAAACATAACATACAGTATCAACTACAAATATTCAGCCACAAAAAAAAATGTGAGCACGAAACGCGTAAGGCAACAGAAATATTGTTCAAAAACAGATTTTTGTTTTCAACTGATTTTTTGGAGACCTTTGTGGTTGTGCTTGAATCCGCATTTTTGTGGTTGGGATATGCAATATTTGGAAGCATGCTTTAGAAAGGGAACCTGCTATGAAACAAAGTCACATTAAAACATCTCTTCCTCTCCACCTTATAAAAAAGGCTGTACCAGAGGCTCCACTAATTATAGTGCTGCACCTACAGTACAGGTGGGGCAGGAACTAATGTCATTAGGGTTTTTCCCTTGGTAGGCAACCAAGTCTTTTACTAATGTCTTTAATCTAAACTGTGCCGACTGCCGAAGATGGGTGAAAAGTTTTGTTTAATATTGCCAAATGTAATTGATGGTGACATTAACACACACTGAGCAACATGGAACTGAAAATTCCATAGCACCTCTACCTCATATAATGAATTAAGTCAATTATTTACAAGCATAAAATTGTATTGTGTCTATTGTTAGTGACGGGCGAATCTATCCCATTTCACCGAAAAATTAGCAACGTCAAGTTTTCGATGCACGTCACGTCATTTTCGGCTTGTGGCGTAATTTTTGACGCGCGATAATTTTAGGCAGCCGAATTTTCGCTGGCGTTTCACTAATTTATTTGCCGGCGGCAAATCGTGGGAATTTGCCGCAAATTCGCGTCTCTATGTGCCTGGTTATAACATGATTCAACGGATGAGGATTGAAACCTCAATTCTACTCTAAATTCACATATTCTTGTGGGCGAATAATTTGTAGAATCAACTTGTATTCTTCAAGTTCTTTCCCATGACCCTTGAATGAAAGCTCTATTGGAATCTGTCCAAGATAGAGTCAGAGGGGGGCCTTGGACAGCAGTACCAGTGGGCCCCGGGCCCCCCTTCAGCCCCCCCAAACGTGCCGATTGGCCTATGTGAATGAAGACGCATGCGCAAAGGGCGGCCATTATTCCCCCCTACAATTCGATCGGAAGAACGGGTCTGGCCAAACGGGGGCACATGAGGGACAGGCTCACTGGGTTTCCTGTCTTGAGTTGCATACCATGATGGAAGCCAATGCATTCAATGAATAGATATACTGTGTATTTTCTTTCTCAACATGAATTCAGTTGCAGTAGAATTATTACCGATTCTTGCTGAGAATAAAGTTGGATGTGTGTGTTTAGTTATTTCAGTGTAAACTATTTCCTACACAGATTTATAAGGAAAGCATAAGGTCCCTCGTGAAGGAGCACACACACACTCATCAATGTGTAATCATGTGTAATCATCACTTGGCCCGGTGCTGTTACCTGGCAACCAGAGACTTTCCGGTGCCAGAGAAAACAATAAGGCCTGACACGCATCCCTACCTCTCCTTTCCATTTTTTGCCTATCATTATTTTGTCAAAGGAGTTTTGCCTAATTTAATGAGTAACGGGGCTGTGAGGTTGAACGAAAGACGTTTTCTTCGGCCAAGTCTCTTTCCTGAGGAATTTAAAATTTAAATCTGGCAATGAATTCCTTGGTCGCATATATTTATGTGATTGTTATCTGTTATTTATAAAGGGCTGAGCTATTTAACATCCAAAACTTGTTGTGCAGTCCACATAGTTCACGTTGCAGAAATATTTAAGGAGGTTGTAAGGGCGTAGTAAGATACACGCAAACAGCAGACCTTCTTGTTATGGGTTAGTAGCACTTAAGCAACATTGACCTTTAATAGTAGTTACCCATTATGGTGGGCCGAATATCAATTCTTTGGATGACCATGGGTCAGATTAGAAGATTGTGAACAAATTGTCCATAATTATTAATGGATGTCGCCAGCATTGGACTAGGGTCTCTCCAACATGGCTGCAATCTGAAGGCCCACCTTGCTTTCAAAGTTGGCCACAGGGGGCTGTCATCTTGTAACTTTGTTATACATCTTTGCAAGACCAAGACTGTGCACATGCTCAGTGTGAGCTGGGCTGCTTAGGGATCGCCATAAATTATCAAAACAGCAAATAATATTTGCCAGAAGCCGATACAGCAAGAATGATTAATAATCAGAATATAAAGACTGCACTGGTTCCTGTGTTGTCATGTAATCTAATGTGGATTTTGTAGTTTTTGTATTGTTTAATACAAACTTTCTCCAACTCTGCAGAACCAGTGGCTGCAGCAAAATAATCCTCCAACTAGAATCCCAGTTTATCTGTTTAAATCTGGCTCCATGATCTTTGTCCCTGCAGCTGGAGTTGGAAACAGTAAAGGGGATGTAAAGGTAAAAATAAAATCCAATACAAATCTCTATACAGTTGCCGACTGCTCTACAGGGAAACAAACAAAGCTGCTGGAGTTCTGCATGGCTGGGAAGTAAGGCGGGGGCTCCCCATGCTGTTAATAAATATGATTGTTTCCCTGCACAGCAGTTAGGGACCATCTGACAATTCCTATCCACAGCAGTAAATGATGGGAGAATTTCACTGCATACAGTCAGGTTTCTTATAAAAACATTTTTTAATTAAAGTATATTGGAGATATATTTCTTTTTCATTAAAGTAAAAATGGGATTTATTTTTTTTGTCTTTACTTGCCCATTAAATACTAATAATATACACCCAGAAACACAATTTTTGCAGGGAAAAAAAGTCCTCAATTTGACTTTTTTTAATATATATTCATAAATATTTTTCAATTTAGATGTTAGCAAATCTTCCCTTTACTGTCCAGTTTGCGTGTGTTATATAAATTCCTCTCTTGATCCCTTCAGTTACTATTTGCAGCTAATTCTTGGCACTTTGTGACACCCGTTTCCTCATTCTACTCTTCATTTTAGTACATTAACAGCTAAATTGAAGAGTTAGTTGGGAAGCATGCAGGTAAATGGATGTTGATAAGTGAGAGCTGATAGATTAATGAACACATTAAGCAGAACCGCTTGTCAAGCATACATTCCCTTCTCCTCTCTCGCATGTATCTAAGTAGTAGAGAAATAGAGAGAGAGAATATTTACTTATTTATGAAGCAGCAGCCAGATTCCTAATAATGCTACCAATCACATACAAACCAGCTGGAAGGTAATATTGTATGCAGAAGAGCCTATAGTTTATAGTTGTTTCATTACAGCTTGCTTCAGTTTTTTGGTTTAAGTGTTTAGGCTTTTGTTTTTGATTAAATTCCAGCAATGAAAATAAATAGCAACATGTTATACTCCCTGTACCCCCCACAGCAAAGCAAATCCACTTTGTAGCCACTCTGCTCCCCCCTATTATCATGCCCATTTACTAAAAGCTTCTCTATGTACAAAGCATTTTTATTTTTTAATTGATATATTGTATAAGCTTATGGGACCCTGGGTTGGACTGGGCCTGCGGGACACCGGGAAAAAACCTGATGGGCCATTGGCTCTTGTGGGCCCCGCTGGCCCAGATCTGCAGCCAGAAACTTCTTTGTGCTGCAACCTCCCTTTGTTGGGGGCTGCAGAAAAAACACTGCGTGATTGCGCACATGCGCACATCACGCAACACAACAGCGCACATGTGCACACGTTCAGCGTCAGCGTATATATACGCACACACACGGCGCAGCTCAGTAAGGTGAACCACCCCTTTGAAGCAAAATGATCTCTGGTACTTTCTTTTATTTTGGCGATCATGTGACCAAATATATTGACCACGTCGTAGAGCGTGCAAAAAAAATCACTCAAAAAGGCAATTTTACTTTTTTGGGTGTAGTGCCTTATTTTGTTAATTAGCTAACTACATGAAGCTTTCATACAACATCATTTTGTTCATAGGCATCTAAGATCGTGTAAAAAAAAAAAAAAAAATCACTGATCTTGGTTTCTATAGGAATAAATATTCAGATATGAAATAGACTCCACAACGTGTGCCCGTTTTGCATTCATATCATATGTATATCTGAATAAATTATTAAATTATACTAACAACAATCATTTGTCGGTTTAGCCTGCACTTGTTTTGTGCATTTGTATTAAATATGAGTGTATCTATGACAACATGATAACCGTACAACACATCTTTATTATAATCTATTTAATTATGTATAGACGCTGATTGAATACAAATATCTTCTACTTGATGGTAACTAAGCTGCATGAATCCATAATTTCCTATTGGTGTTATTTAAGGGACAGGTATGGGATCCGATATCCAGAAACCCGTTATCCAAAAATCTCTGAATTACGGAATGCCCATCTCCCATAGGGGCACATTCACTAAGCGCTGAAAATGCACTAGCAACAGCTTCGCTGACATTCACCGCAGTTCGCCAGGTGAATATTTGCCAGCCCGCAGAAAATTTGCGCTCGGTGCGGCGAATGTTAGCAAAGTTGCGCTACCGTTACTTCGCCAGGCAAAACGCATTTACTCTAGCCATGCCTAATTTGCATACGGCAGGAACTTTATCGTATAATAGAAGTATATGTTACAGCCACTACATTCCACTACACAAGCCCAGGAAACCTTTAATAAATAAAAAAAGTTGTCCTATTGCCCTACATGTGCCCCCTGTATAGTTGTGTTGCCATATGTTAGGAAATGTAGGGGGGAAGGAGGGTAACCCCCAAAAAAATTACTCTACTTTTTAGACTATCACCCTGAAAAAAGGGTGCAAAGTTGCCCTGGTCATTCTACTTCGCTAGTGGATTTTGGCCAGGGACACTGTTTGTAAATTGGCGAAGTTGTGAAATTACGTCATGCTGGCGAATAAGCGCTAGCGTTAGATGCTTCGCTCATTAGTGAAATTGCCCCATAGACGTTATTTTATGCAAATAATCCAAATCCTTTTTCTCTGTTATAATAAAACAGTAGCTTGTACTTGATCCCAACTAAGATATAATTAATCCTTATTGGAAGCAAAACCAGACTATTGGGTTTATTTAATGTTCACATGATTTTCTAATAGACTTATGGGCAGATAAATTTTTATTCGACTGCATAGTTTGCCAGTCTCAACTTACCGAAGGGTCTTTGGCGAATTTTGATTGAATTATAAAAATTCGTTCGAATGGTTAAAAACGTTTGAATTGATCAATTCGAACGATTTGATCGTTCGACCAATTGAATTGCGCTAAAATCCTTCGAATTCGAAGGATTTTAATTCCCTAACTGTTCCAATGGTCAAATTTCAAATTTTTTTCAATTCAAAATCCAAATAGTAAATCTGCCCCTTAATGTATGAAGATCCAAACTATGGAAAGAGCTGTTATCCGGAAAACCCCATGTTCCCAAGTATTCTGGATAACAGGTAATTTGGACCCTAGCAACCAGATTGTTGAAATGGAGAGCTGCTGAATAAAAACCACAAATAATGAAAAACACCTGCAAATTGTGTCAGAATGTCACTCTCTATATCAGGGGTCCCCAAACTTTTTTTTACCCGTGAGCCAAATTCAAATATAAAAAGAGTTGGGGAGCAACACAAGCATGAAAAGTTCCATTGGGTGCCAAATAAGGGCTGTGATTGGTTATTTGGTAGCCCCTATCTAGACTGACAGCCTTCAAGAGGCTCTACTTGGCACTATACTTAGTTTATAGGCAATTAAAACTTGCCTCCAAGTCTGCAATTCAAAAAACCTGCTTTGAGGCCACTGAGAGCAACATCCAAGGGGTTGGAGAGCAATATCATACTAAGGGGCAGATTTACTAAATTCACATATATTCACATGAGGGATTTGAATATTCAATCAAATTTTCAAAAATATTCGAATTCGATGGTCGAATACTTCCCCTTTAAATTTTATATTAAACCTACCGAAATGGGGATCATTCCCTAAGATTGCTAAAAATCGTTTGAATATTTGGTTAGAATTCGATTCAAATATTCGATCGATCAAATTTTCTCTATTTGATCATTCGTTCGATCGATCAAATTGCGTTAAAAAAATTCGAATTTTTTTTAAATTCCCCACTATTCCCTGGTCGAATTTTTTCATTCGAAATTGGACCCTTAGTAAATCTGCCCCTAAAAGTTAACTCAGATGAGACCAAATTATAGAAAAAACCCTTATCCAGAAAACTCCAGATTCTACACCTGTATTTACCCCATATCAGTACAGCATACAATATTTATTTACCCCTCTTGTCAGTACAGAATTTCAGCATTTCAGAGTAGTTGGGAAATCTGATCAGCTATTATCCTGGCTTTTGCCTAAAAACCCAGTGGGTGAGCTTTAGCCTATAGGATAAACCCATGCAAATGGAATTTTCTTGGAGCTCATTTGGAATTCATTCCCAGAATTCCTTTTGTTTATCTAAGTCTGTATGAGGCAGTCTCCTCAACCTTTGTCACTAGTGATTGGCGAATTTATTTGTCAGGCGCGAATTCGCGGTGAATTCCCCCGATTTGCCGCCGGCGAATAAATTTGCGAAACGCCAGCGAAAGTTTGCCTGCTGAAAATTCGCTGGCGTAAAAAAAAAAAAAAACGAGACGCGCGCCGAAAATGACGCGGTGCTTGTCGAAAAATGTAAAAAATGATGCAACGCACGTCACGACCGACGCAACACGTCAAAAACGATGCGACACGCGTAAAAAACGTGCCACGACTCGTTTCGCAAATTTTTCGCCAGCGAAATTCGCGAATTTTTGCTGAAACAGGATGGATTCGCCCATCACTATTTGTCACTTGTTTTGTTCAGTCGCCTCAAGGACCCTGAATTATTGAGAAGCACATTAGCTTCATTCAACTGCCTAATGGTGTATAAATACTGTGTTGCCATACTTGTAAAGGAAATAATGAATAGTTACACTTAATTTATTCCAAAACTTTTAATGTACCCAAATGTTTTATTTTTGCAACTAAATTTCTGCTGCCAAAGCTATATTAGGTACTTTGAAATGCGACTGTACATGAAACCATCTGCTGCAATGTCTGCTGCTTATGGAGGACTATATTAAGTTTATTTCACACATTTTTAAACTGTCTGCTATGGGAAGTCATACGTTTAAATAAAAATATAGTTATATATATGCAGATAGCGGTATTGAATCTTTTATCTGGAAACCCATTATCCAGAAAGCTCAAAATTAAGGAAAGACCATTTCCCATAGACTCCATTTTATCCAAACAATCCAAATTTTAAAAAATGATTTCCTTTTTCTATGTAATAATAAAACAGTAGCTTGTTTTTGATCCCAACTAAGATATTATTAATCCTTATTGGAAACAAAAGCAGCCTATTGGGTTTATTTCATGTTTATATGATTTTTTTTGTAGACTTATGGTATGAAGATCCAAATTACAGAAAGATCCCTTATCCAGAAAACCCCAGGTCCCTGTATATGTATTCTGTTGAATTCCCAGTGACACAAAGCAAAAAAATTATTTTATTCTTGTTTTCTTCAGTCTGGGAATTCATAATTCTAGCAAGCAGGCAGGAGCCATTTTGTGGACACTGTTATTAAGACAAGCCTTGTATCATCTCAGAATCTTGTTTGTGCACCAGAATAGGGGACCCGATGTCTATCCCCATGTCCTGGCTACACAATTAAGAGAACTGGGGTTAAAGGGATCCTGTCATGGGAAATTTTTTTTTTTTTTCAAAATGCTTAATAGCGCTGTTCCAGAAGAATTCTGCATAGAAATCCATTTCTCAAAAGAGCAAACAGATTTTTTTATATTTCATTTTGAAATCTGACATGGGGCTAGACATTTTGTCAATTTCCCAACTGCCCCAAGTCATGTGACTTGTGCTCTGATAAACCTCAATCATTCTTTACTGCTGTACTGCAAGTTGGAGTGATATCACCCCCTCTCTTTCCCCCACCCAGCAGCCTAACAACAGAACAATGGGAAGGTAACCAGATAACAGCTCCCTAACACAAGATAACAGCTGACTGGTAGATCTAAGAACAGCACTCAATAGTAAAACCCATGTCCCACTGCGTACTATTCAGTTACATTGAGAAGGAAAAACAACAGCCTGCCAGAAAGCAGTTCCCTCCTAAAGTGCTGGCACAAGTCACATGACTGGGGCAGCTGGGAAATTGACAAAATGGCTAGCCCCATGTCAGATTTCAAAACTGAATATAAAAAAATCTGTTTGCTCTTTTGAGAAATTAACTGATGCCTTTTTAAAAATGTTTTCCCATGACAGTTTCCCTTTAAGAGAACTGGAGGAATGTGTGAGGAGGATATTTGATGACCAAAGAGGGCAAATTTGCATATACGATTTCACAAAAAATTTGTACGATCGTTATTCCATCGAATTCGATCGAACTTTGATCATTTCACATGAATTTTGTAAATTTGCCCCTTAGTGCTGTGCCAGTAGTAGGGAATCCACTATTTTGGATTCGTCTGAATCACTGAATCCGAACCCTAATTTGCATACGCAAATTATCAAGGGGGAGGGTTACAAATATTTACTTCCTTGTAAAGTCACGTGATTTTAAGGATTCCTATTCAGTTCGGCCAGGAACTAGGATTCGTCCGACTCCTTCTGAAAATGGCCTAATCCCGGGTTCGGTGCATCCCTAGCCAGAAGTAAATTCAGGGTCTGCTTCCTCTGTAGTTACGTCCTGGATTGTATCAACAAATACCACCAGCTCTTGCACCAGGTCAGTCTTGCACATCAATGGGTAAAAATACAATGCTTAGCAACCCTTTAGATGTTTGTTTTTAAACTTCTGACCAGTAAATACTACCCGATAATGTGGTTGCTATTGGTTACTAGACCCTTTAATATCCCCTAAATATCTTCAAAAAGTTGCAATACGTTGAATACATTTTTAAAAACTGTCTAATTGGCAGCGTATTTTATGATACAAGTATGGGACCTGTGATCCAGAATGCTTGGGACCTGGGGATTCCAGTTAAGGGATCCTTCTGTAATTTGGAGCACCATACCTTCAGCCTGCTAAATAAAAAAAAATCTAAACTTTCAAATAAAGTCAACAGGATTGTTTTGCCATCAATATGGATTCATGCAGCTTATTTAGGATCAAGTGGAAGGTACTGTTTAATTCTTTCAGAGAAAGAATAAAGCCGTAAATGAGAATTATTTAATTTAAATGGAGTCTATGGGAAACGGCCTTGCCATAATTCGGAGTAATGGGATTACGGATAACTGATCAAATACCTGTACTTTTATTTTTTGCAAATACCATATCTCTTGATTGTTTGCGCCATTTTTGTCACTATATGTCACTTTAAATAGCAAGGTCACCTACAGTAACCATCTTTCTTACCACGTTCCTTAGCTTTCCTTTTGTGTTAAAATATCCTAAACGGAACAGTAAAACAAAAAAAAATGAAATTTTCTTAAAGGATAAGTAAACCTTTAAAATAAGTGAATGTAAAACTGATGAGGGTGCTATTCTTTGAACATTTATCATTTAAATTCATTACTAATTTTAATTCCAAAATATTAAGGGATACGTGTACTATTATTATGAATGAATTGTGGTCCAACAGCTCCACCTGTTGGACATTTTCCCACCAGTCTGACCACCAAGTAGTCAAGGAAGTTGTCAGGAGAAAGAAAGAGACTGCTCTGATGTTTTTCTGCTTAGGAAAGATTTGAGAACATTTTCAAATTTTATTCCTATGCAGAAGATCAGAGCAGCTTCTTTCTTCTGACAACGTCCTTGACTACTTGGTGGTCAGACTGGTGAGAAAATGACCAGCAGGTGGCGCTGTTGGAACAAAATTAATTCATAATAGCAGTACATGTATCTCTTAATATCTTGGAATTAAAAGAAAATAAGTAATGAATGTAAATTGCAAAAGATCATAGAATAGCACCCTCATCAGTTTTACATTCACTTAATTTAAAGGTTTACTTATACTTTAAAACCCTATGGAAAAAATGGATATACATTGTGCGTAAATCTTGTAAAAAGGCAGGATTTGTAATTGCCGATATAACCGACTTCCACTAAGAAACAAATCTCCTTTTTGTCATTCATAACTTTTTATTTTCCCCTAACTGAATTTCCCTGGTGCTGCTTAATTCTTCTTGTAACAATCTGATCATTCTTTTGAACTCCCTCAATCTCAAAATGGATAAGTTTTAAGAAAAGGCAGTTGCAAAATAATTAAAAGTCTGTTACGTGCTTCATGGATTTGCAGGGAGATGATCAAAGTGAAAATGTCTGCGGAGGAAAAAAATAAACGGTCGGGTAATTTCACTGTTGGTGCAGCTGATAAAGTTTGCTTAAAGGGACCCTGTCATGGGAAAACATGTTTTTTTTTTCAAAACACATCAGTTAATAGTGCTGCTCCAGTAGACTTCTACACTGAAATCCATTTCTCAAAAGAGCAAACAGATTTTTTTATATTCAGTTTTGAAATCTGACATGGGGCTAGACATTTTGTCAATTTTCCAGCTGCCCCTGGTCATGTGACTTGTGCCAGCACTTTAGGAGGGACCTGCTTTCTGGCAGGCTGTTGTTTTTCCTTCTCAATGTAACTGAATAGAACGCAGTGGGACATGGGTTTTACTATTGAGTGCTGTTCTTAGATCTACCAGGCAGCTGTTATCTTGTGTTAGGGAGCTGCTATCTGGTTACCTTCCCATTGTTCTGTTGTTAGGCTGCTGGGGGGGGGATGATATCACTCCAACTTGCAGTACAACAGTAAAGAATGATTGAAGTTTATCAGAGCACAAGTCACATGACTTGGGGCAGCTGGGAAATTGACAATATGTCTAGCCCCATGTCAGATTTCAAAATGAAATATAAAAAAATCTGTTTGCTCTTTTGAGAAATGGATTACAATGCCGAATTCTTCTGGAGTAGCACGATTAACTGATGCATTTTGAAAAATACATTTTTTCCCATGACAGTATCCATTTAATTTTCTCATTTGTATATGTAGATAGATATGTCTAAACGCTGGTTGTGACAACAGTGTGATACAAATTCTTCATCACTTTCCTGCATGGAAAAAGTGTTGGACCCAAAAACAGCTTCAGAGGATGTTATAGGGTTCAAGATGCACTCACAGAGCTCTAACCAGCTTACTCAAGCACTTCTTCATCTCTCCATCCTGCTCCCTTTCAGGTCCAGCATCCAGTAGAACAATGGCAAAACACAGCTGAGCAGAGTTCAACTAGGTAATATCTTTTTAAAGTTGCTATGAAAACACAGAAAACACCCCTGGTGTAGAGAGCATGCAGGCTGGCGCAGGAATCTAGTTATGAGAATGCATTCGTTTGTCAGGCTAATCCGCTAGGGCTTCACTTGACAAATCATAAAAGGGGAAGATGTTGATATGCTGCCTCTCTTGCCTTCGGCAAAATCATTTCTGGATTCAAGGAAGAAAGACGCTGACATGTTGCCAAGACATTTACAAATTGTCTATAATAGACATTCTGCATATACACCAACAACTTAGGGCATGTGTACATCCACAAGTGCAGTCAGTTGCACGCAACACCACCTTCATTCAAGGTACAGGTGTAGGATCCGTTATCTGGAGATTCGTTATCCAGAAAGTTCTTCATAATGTCCCATTGACTCCATTTTAATCAAATAAGTTAAACATTTTTTTTTTTAAATAATTCCTTTACAATAATAAAACCGTACATCGTACTTTAATGAATCCTTATTGGAGGCAAAACCAGCCTATCGGGTTTCTTTAATATTTAAATGATTTTTTTAGCATGAAGATCCAAATTATGGATGATCCTAACTAAGATATATAAAACAACATTGGGGTTTATCTAACGTTTAATGTTTTTTTTTTTTGTAGACTTAGGGGCAGATTTACTATGGGTCGAATTTCAAATTGAAAAAAATTCGACTTTGGGACTAGTTAGGGAATTAAAATCCTTCAAATTCGAAGGATTTTATTGCAATTCGATCAAATAGTTAAATCGTAATAATAATAATTGATCTATTCAAACGATTTTAACCATTCGATCGAATTTTTATAATTCAATCACAATTCGCCAAAGACACTTTGGTAGGTTAAAACTGGCGAACAAGGCAGTCGAATAAAAATTTAATGGGGAAGTAATTCGAAAGTCGAATATTTGAATAGATTTTTATTCAAATCATTCGTTTCAATCGAATTTACAGAATTCCCTGGTTGAGGTAACCTAATATGCAAATTAGGTTACCTCAACCAGGGAATTCTGTAAATTCGATCGAAACTAATGATTCAAAATTCTAATCTTTTTGTAAATTCAATCGAATTTTGAATCATCCATGTGAATACATGTTAATTTAGTAAATCTGCCCCTTAAAGTATGAAGATCCAAATTATGGAAACATCCCTTATCTGGAAAACCCCAGGGGGGAAATTCTCTAAAGCGCAAAGCATCTAACACTAACGCTAATTCGCCAGCGTGACGTCAATTGGTAACTTCACAAATTTACTAACGCCGACTCTGGCGAATTTTCGCTAGCAAAGTAGACTAGCGCAACATCGCACCCTTACGCCAGGCAAAGTTGCGCACTGACAAAGGATTGTAATTACGCAAATTCACTAGGATGACCATTTTCCTGAACCTTACCACTTACGCTAGACGTTACTTCGCCAGGTCAGACCTGGCGAAGTTCAATACAATAGATAGGAGTTTGAAAAAAAATTGGAAATTTTAAGTCCCAAAAAAAACGCTGGCGTGTTTTACCTTTCTAGGGTGGTCTGAAAATGAGCGAAATTTATTTGGGGGGTTACCCTCCTTCCCCCCCTACATTTCCTAACATATGGCAACACAACTATACAGGGGGCACATGTAGGCCAATTGGACAACTTTATTTTATTTATTAAAGGTTTCCTGGGCTTGTGTAGTGGCTATAACATATACTTCTATTATACTTTGTAATTTGCGCTTATGCAAATTAGGCATCGCTAGCGTAAATGCGCTTTGCCTGGCGAAGTAACACTATGTGCAGCTACGCTACTGTTCACTGACCTGATCGCAACTTCGCACTTCAGTGAATTTGCGGTGAACGTTAGCAAAGGCAACGCTAGCGAATTTTCGCCGCTTAGTGAATTCCCCCCCCTCAGGTCCTTAGAATCCCGGATACCTTTACTTGCATCTAAATGTGCTTTTTGCACTTCCACATATTTGCACTTGGTACCACCTAGTTTCTTCCAATTTGAGTGCTGCTGTATGTATTGACACAGGAGAGCCCTGGAGCTACCACCACCTCCTGACCAGGTGTGAGCTCCATGGTTCCCTCAACTCCATGCTCCATGCTGCGGTGTAGCTGAGAAAAGAGAATAGGGTTTACATGTCACTCACACTCCTAACACTGAAAATTATGCAAGCCAGAATTCAGAAATATCTGGGCCCAACTGCACCAGATTTGTGAAGAAGCGCTGTTGTGTTAAGTTTGATGTATTTCATATGATATATACATGTATGGACACCTTTAAGTCTTCTACCAAGAATGCTGCAGGTAAATAAGCTAGGTATGCATGCTATGCACAATGCTTTGTGTGCACAACAGACCATCTAGAAGTTCTAAAAAGTTCAAAAAATTTCTTGGCCCAACGTTGAAAGCCAATATAATAGATAAATCACAATAAATTGAAACACTGAGTTCTCCTGAGTGCTGCCCCTCTTTGCCAGAAGAAGACTGCAGTAACTGAAGCTTGCATTGCAGAGGGTGTTTATATACCACCCATAAATGGCATTCAAAAACTCTTTAATTATCGCTTACAGTAATTACGTGTAAAAAAACATTAAGGGGCAAATTTACTATTATTCCCTATTATTAGCACGACCAAATTCGCAATTCGATAAGTATTCGACTATTGAATGCTTATCGAATTGTTTTAGGCTAGCATTTTGCTCAATATCCAATTTCTTGATGAATTCGTATGGTTGGATACCGATCGTTTGATTTCACGAAAAAATCGTGAAATTTCCTTTGAGAGTCCGAAAAATTTGTACGATTTGAACGATCGAATGCTCCAATCGTACGAATGGTATTCGAGCAGGACTTAGGCTCAGAAGCCTATGGGCAGCTTCCCATAGGCTTCTATTGCAATTCAGTAGGTTCAATCTGGCGAAGTAGGCAGTCGAATAACTTTAAAATTTTTATTCCTTCGAACATCGAATTATCGAATATCTGATCATTTGATCTATTCACTGATCGAAAAGGCCAAAATTAACTTTACGATTTCACGAAAAATTCGTACGATCGTTATTCAATCGAATTCGATCGAACTTCGATCTATTCACGTGAATTTCGTAAATTGGCCCCTACGTCTCTGAAGCCTATGGGGAGCTTCCCATAGGTTTCTATTGCAATTCGGTAGGTTCAATCTGCCGATGTAGGCAGTCGAATAAATTTAAAATTTTGATTCCTTCAATCATCGAATGCTCAAATTATCGAATATACGATCATTCAATCTATTCGATCTATTCGATATTCAATGATCGAAGAGGCCAAATTTCACTTTAAGATTTCTTGAAAAATTTGTACGATCGTTGTTCGATCGAACTTCAATCATTTCACGTGAAATTGGCCCCTAAGTGTGCTCTATTGGATACACATGTGCCACCCATCTCCTTTATTTAAGATACACTGCTGGACATAGGCCATGTTATATACAGAATGAGTTGCAACCCTTTGTGCTCCATTCCAATGGAATTGGAGGAAGGTTTGTATTTGGTTTTTGGTTCCTGGCATAAGTCGCCAAGGCGCAGTCATGTGATTAAATAGAAAGGCTGATGATTCAGGAGACTTAGGGGCAAATTTACAAAATTCACGTGAATAGATCGTAGTTCGATCGAATATGATCGAATTAAAATTGTACGATTTAATTGTATATTTGAATATTCAAATTTGGCCTCTTCGATCATCGAATACCGAATTATCAAATAGATCGAATGATCGGATATTTGATAATTCGATCATTCGATGATCGAAGGAATCAAAATTCTTCGAATGCCTACTTTGCCAGATTGAACCTACCGAATTGCAATAGAAGCCTATGGGATCCCCCCATAGGCTTCTCTGACTAAGTCCTGCTCAAATACCATTCTTACGATGGAAGCGTTCGATTGTTCGAATCGTACAAATTTTTTGATCGCTCGAAGGAAAAAGTACGATTTTTTTGTGAAATCGAATGATCGGTATTCGATCGTATGATTTCATCGAGAAATTAAATATCGAGGAAAAAATTGCCTAAAACTATTCGATAAGCATTCGATAGTCGAATGCTTATCGAATTTCGAAGGAATTCGAGGATTTTTAGGGGAATAATAGTAAATCTGCCCCATAGATATTGGTCGGCGCCTTTGAAGGCTCCTTATTGTTAGTGCTTGTAAGATACTGAATTCTATTGTTTCTGCCTGTATATCTCATGATTCAACTCTACACATGTGTATTGAAAAGAATGATGTTTCTTGGAAAGAATTTTTCCAGGAAAGATCGTAATTGTAACGTCTATGGCCACCTATAGACTGGTCTCTTTATAAAAATTATGCACAGTGATACTGTATGTGCATGGATGTGTTCATGTATTAAATACACAGTTAGTATGACAAGCTTTAAAGGAGAAACAAACCACCTACTAATAAAAACCCCTACCCCTAACCTAAAAAGTCTCCCCTCACAGCTCCCCCAGGTTAGCTGTTACCTCCTGTACTCCAAGGAAAGACGACACTCCGATAAGGGAAACAGGTTTATTTCTGATTAGGGATGCTAAGCCCTACGCGTTTCAGGAATCAATCCCTTAATCATAGGCATCAGATTGATTACCGAAACGCGTAGGGCTTAGAATCCCTAATCAGAAATAAACCTGTTTCCCTTATCGGAGTGCCGTCTTTCCTTGGAGTTTAAATGTATTATAGCAGGGGGACGCTGCTGACTGAGCACCTGATTGGGAGTCGTGGAGCAGATAAGAGGAGTGAGCTCTGAGCAGTCTCTTTTGCTTGTATGATGAATTGTTACCTCCTGTAATTGCCCCTAATTGTTTACGTACCCCCTGTTGCATAGTGGAGCTCAAGGCCGCCATCTTCTGGCTATTTGGTCTTCTTCGGGAAGTGAGTGGCGTATCGGCACAGTTGGAGCAGTTTTCCAGTTCATGACAACTGCGCATACGCCAAAAGCAATGGAAACTGCCATCAAGAAGGAAGAAGACCGAACAATAATGAAGAGCCAGAAGATGTTGCCCGTGAGTTCTGCTGCGTGGACTCTGCAACGTAGAGTAAGTAAACGATTAGGGGCAATTACAGGAGGTAACAGCTAGGCTGGGGGGGGCAGGGAGGTGGGGGGACTATTTAGGTTAGGGGGAAGGGTTTTAATTAGTAGGGGGTTTGGTTCCCCTTTAATGGAAATAGATAACTATGATCAAAGCAATGTATCAAGGCTTGTGGGGGGTAAAAGGAGAGCCTGGCCTGGTTGCCAAAGTCAATAATGAAATGTTGTTTTACTGAACTATTTGCAATCTCAAACAACAAGAGCATTACTAACATGGTTGTTCATGACAATATATACAATTTGTCATCTGCAGTCCCATTAATTGATCATGATAAATCAAAGCAACCTTAGTCGCCTAATACCCCAACCGATGGCTCCTACAGTTCATTTGGGAAAATGAAATTATGGTTATTTTTTTCTTTTGTTCATCTTTATGCAAAATGGCACCTTTTGTAGGGAATTCGAATCACACCTTGTCCATCTTTATCGTGGTCATTTTAATTAATGGCACTTGCATCTATTAGAAAAGCTTTTCTCTCTGTGCACTTACTCCTCCTGCAACTTCTCAATTAAGATGTTTTCAGCATCTGGCAGCAACAGATCTTTGATCTTCACCTCCTCAACATTAATTTCTGTCTCTGGGAAATCACTCCTCAGATGCCTGAATGGAAAATGCAACCCAGGCAAGAATAGAAGCCCAGCTGTGGCAAATTATCTCAGCAAAACAGCATGTTGAGGTATGGCTGGGGAGGCAGTTTAGTGCGCAGATCTACGTGAAAGAGCTGGAGGTGTTTAAAATCTGACATCTACTTTAAAGGAAAACTGTACCCAAGGATAATGTAGGTCTCTATCAAAATTTATTGCATAAAACACTTCATATGTAAAACCCTGCTTCATGTAAATACATCATTTTCATAATAATAAACTTTTTTGATAATAGGTAATCCTAAAAAGAAAACTGCCATTTTAAGTATTAAGGGCCGCCCCCCTCAGACCATACGATTCATGGTGCAATGTGCGCATTTTCCTGCCTGAAATCAGTAGTTCCGCCACTGCCCACCCACAGAGGTGATAATTACATTAATTGTATCATATCCGGTAATTACACCTCATTGTAGAGTAAATGCAGTGGAGCTCATGGGCGCCATGTACACTGCTGTGGAGCAGGGAGGGGTGACTGTGTAGAGTAGGGGGTAGTGGGTTTTATTATATAGGAGGTGAATCATCCTTTAAATATGGCAGCTATATGCCTGCTTTTAAGACAAGAGACTTTATTGTTTGATGTTTTGCATTTGGCGATTTGAAATATGTTTGTGTATAATTGTTTTCCATTTGCATTTTCCACACTAGCTTCTATGAAGGTGTTACTGACTCAGCTTGTAGTTTTGCCATGGTCTCACAGGCTGGCCGGTTGGTTATCCATAGCACTTCCCACAAAGCTCCAGTTGTGTAATAATACGATCAAACAACTACACCAAGTCAGGGGCACTGCACCAATGAGGAGGGTTGAGACACTTGCCTCAGGAGGCAGCACCAAGCAAGTTACCAGGGGCGGTGAAAAAGATGATCCTGGTAAATTTAAGAGCAACAATTCTACAAGAGAAAGCTCTCCGCACTAGTGATGCACCCCCCGAACCCGCTCCAGAGCAGAAAAGGTAAGCACTGGGGGGTGATGGGAGGCAGCATTGCAGGAGCCACCTCAGGCTTCTCCTCATATAGAAGTGCTGCTGGGTGGAGTCATGTGAAGGGGGCCATACACAGGCAGATTAAAGCTGCCGATATTGTTCCTTTAGTCTGATTCAGCAGCTTGTCTGCCCGTGTGTGGGGGCTCCTGATGGGTCCTCCCCATCAATATCAGGCCAAAAATCGGCCAGATATTGACCAGGCGAGTTTGATTTTTTCTGTGATCGGCTAGTTGATGCGGTCTGCGCCCATTCGCAGCATGGGGACATATCAGGTTAAGATCTTCCACTAGACAGAAGGTGAAACAGAGCTAGAGCTAGTGGAGGAGTGGCAGGTAAAGTGGAGGCAAGGACATCATTAGAAGTACAAGCCAAGGTCCAGGGTAGAAAGTAGGGTCAAAATAATTAGTCAGAAGATCCGGTTCTGGTAGATAGTTCAGTTGAGGGCAGGAGGCAAGTAACATCATTAGAAGTACAAGCCAAGGTCCGGGGTAGAAAGTAGGGTCAAAGTAATTAGTCAGAAGTAGTGATGGGCTAATCTCTCCCGTTTTGCTTCGCCGAAAAATTTGCCCATCACTAGTCAGAAAATCCGGTTCTGGTAGATAGTTCAGCATCACAAACCAGGTACCTAGAAACAGCTTCACAATAATGGTCAATGCATCAGTGATTGCTTGGGGAGGCAACTAGAGTCACTATGCAAACAATGAACATCCATACAAGGGCTGTGTCTGTCTTTAAGATGTCAGTGTTTTCTGGCAGGTAATATCTACTGGTATTCTTAAAAAAAAAATAGAAAACTTGCCCCAAATGCTCAATGGCTGATGGAACGCTCCTTCATTTAAATACCCTGATTAGTGAAGGGTGAATTCACTGCAAATTCCTGTGAATTGCGAAACACAAGAAAAATTTCCCCTGGGTAAAAATTTGTGTCTGTTCTTGTCGCCAATTGCGGGAGTAAAAAAAACGGACGCAAGCGTCCAAAAATGAATGCCCGTGTTCAAAACGAGATGAGGCTGTGTTTCGTAAATTTTTCGTAGTTTCACGAATTTCTACTAGAAATTCACAAAATTTCAGTGAAGCAAAACGCCCCAGTTTGCCCCATTTCTAACCCTGATGATGGTTGTTGTTTTAATACCACTAATAAAATAATATGTACCCTGGCATAATATATTTAACACAAATCAGCACACAATAAATGGAATAATATAACTTGTATCACTATACAATGCCTATTATAGATGAGCTGTCACATTTCTGCTTCAACCACAAATTTTCGACACAGGCATGGGATCTGTTATCCAGCATGATTGGGACCTGGGGTCTTCTGGATAAGGGGTCTTTCTGTAATTTATGTCCACTAAAATATCATCTAAATATTAAATAAACTCAATAGGATTGTTTGCCTCTAATAAAGATTCATTTTATCTTCGTTGGGACCAAGTTCAAGGTACTGTTTTATTAATACAGGTATGGGACCTGTTATCCAGAATGCATGGACCTGGGGTTTTCTGGAGAACGGATATTTCCATAATTTGGATCTTTATACCTTAAGTCTACTAGAAAATCATGTAAACATTAAATAAAAAAGGATTAATTATATCTTAGTTGGGATCAAGTACAAGCTACTGTTTTATTATTACACAGAAAAAAGGAAATAATTTTTAAAAATGTAACCCTTTCTTGGCTATAATTAACCAAACCAGACTAGCATGGGTAGAGCATTGGTTACACGCGACTCTTTCACTCTCAGGTAGGGCTTTCGCTAAGTGGAAAATCACGTGTGAGGTAGTTGAACTACAACTCAATACTGCAATAGTGTGTAATAAAGGTGTTGGACGCCAGGGGTTCTTTGTGCAAACAAGTAGAACAGGTTTATTTACAATAGCAGCACAGGGTATCATATACTCACAGACAGTGGTATTAAAAGCAGCAATGCTTAGCACAGGCACAGCGTAGATTATGCCCTCAGGTAGGATACAAGGATGGGAGTTGTAGTTGCACCAACCAGGTTAGCAATGCCCATGTGGTCCGGATCCCACCAGCAGGTTAAGGTGACTCAGGGGTTAAATACTCTTCCTGCAGTCCCTATCTCTGAGGTCCCTTCACTTCAGGCAAGGTAGAGCCTGGGGGAGAGCTACTCCCTACTATCCTCCTTGATGGGGCTTGAGCTGCCCTTTCTCTCTTTCCTCTCTATCTCACCTCTCCTAGAGAGTGCTATGACAGGAATATCCTCCTCTGACTATTCCTCATTCACGGGGCCCTGTTCCCCGACTTCCACTAAAGGTGTGCTGTCCCTTTAGGGTAGAGCGCCTCTGGGGCCCGGTTGGCACCCAGGCTCAATGGAGCACTGCCCCTCTCCTCTGCTGCAGGCCAAAGAGGAAGTGCCACTCCCTGCAAGTACTTTTATTCAGCACTGCAGGGGTGGTCACAACCTTTATCCAATAATATGATACATTATAGCCACCTGGACCTTAGTCCAATAGCAGGTAGCTAATGTAAGGGCAAGGGAAGAAGCCATAAGGGCCATGCTACTTATGGGTCCCTACAAAAATGTGGATTATTTGCTTGTATTGGAGTCTATGACGGCCTTTCTGTAATTCAGAGCTTTCTGGATAATGGGTTTCTGGACAAGGAACCCTTTTTTACAGAGAATAAGGAAATTGTTTCTAAAAATTATTTGTTTAAAATAGGGATGCACCAAAACCAGGATTCTGCCTTTTCCAGCAGAATGCGGCTCAACTCGTGTGTTCGCCAAACCGAATCTGAATTTTGGGCGGGAAGGGAAATCATGTTATTTTTTGTCACAAAACAAGAAGTAAAAAATGTTTTATCCACTCTTCCCATCATTTGCATATGCATTAGGATTCGGATTTGGTTTCGATATCTGACCAAATCTGTCATGAAGGATTCAGGGAATCGTCCGAAACCGAAATAGTGGATTCAGTGCTTCCATAGTTTAAAATGGAGTATATGGGAGATGGCCTTCCAGTAATTCAGGGCTTTATGGAAAATGGGTTTCCAGATAATGGGTCCTATACCTGTACCTTTATAAAAACGATCAGTTTGCATAAACTCTAACAATTTCAACAACTGTGCTTTTGTGTTAGATGCCAACCAGATTTTTTTAGGCAGAACTTTGTTGGCCACATACAGCACAAGAGAGTTCCTCAATGGAACATCTAGGGGCAGATTTACTAAAGGTCGACTTGTTGAGGGCTTTTAGCCCTCGAGTTCGACTGGTGAATATTTGGTGAATAAATATTCACCAAAATCGAATAAAATATTTGCCGGTTTTGAGCGCATTTTCGACTATTCGCCAAAATCGTACAAGTGAACGATTCCACGATAATTTGCAGAAAAAATGTTTGAATATTCGCCAAAATCGTACGACTCGAAAGTTCGAAGCAAAAGACTTCAAGCAAGACAAAAGCAAAAGCGGGATTCCCATAGGATTCTATTGCAATTCGGTAGGTTCAATCTGGCAGAGTAGGCAGTCGAATAAAAATTTAAAGGGCAAGTTCTTCGACTGGCGAATTGTGGAACAATCGAATATATATTTAGTCGATCTATTCGATGCGACCGAATATTCTATATTCGATAGTCGAAAATACTTAATTTGCATGTGCCAATAGTCGCACAATTGAATAGAGACTATTCGAGCGAATATTTGAATCCTTCACACGAATTTAGTAAATCTGCCCCTAAGGGTTGGGGCAGAGGCGCAGATTCAGGGAGATTTAGTCGTCTGGCGACTAATTGCCTCTTCTGCAGGGCGACAATCTCCTCGAACTGCCTTCTTCCTGCCTTTTGTCTGCTTGAATGAAGAATTGCCTGTGCTAATGCACTCGCAGTGCTTTGATTTCCGAAGTCGCCCAAACTTTCTTCCACTTGATAATGGAGTGCTTTATCCCTGTATTCCCTCCTTGCGGATCAGGTGCCAAATGGTACTTTACCCAACCTGCCAGGGGTCAGGAAAAATCACTTGTGGTCCAATTGCCCGTTGCACAATGACACATTATTTCAGCTTTTTAGTTGTGCAATTTTATTGGCTCAAAATAGTAGACAAAGGCCCGAAGTTTCCTCGTGAGACAAATAAATCTCCCCAAATCTGCCCGTCTGCCCCAACCCTTAACATAGATGATAATAATAATGGGGAAAGTCGGATCTGGGGGCAGAAATGTGACTGTTGTTGATCAGAGGAGAGATAATGACGGCACATGAACATTACAGCTACACGGTGACAGAGGAACTATATCATTTCTAATTACCATGTTGGGAAAGTCAACAGTATTTGGTGACAGCAGGAAAGCCAGAGGAAGATGTGAGAAGCTGACATGTAATGGAACCATAATTGCGTTGCTGACAGTGACTGAAGAGGGAACAGAGCCAGGCTTGTCTCATAGTATGATGGATTCTGCCTCTGCACTCTACTAACAGAATTATAGTGTGAAACTTACCCGGCCTATATGGAGGAATACAAGCTAATTACCCTTTTACGCCATCTGGGACTTTACTTTGTAGTCATCATCTGTGTGTCTAGTCTCTAACAATAACATGCTGGATGGTATTTTTCAATACGGCAGCCGCGATTTTGGGCACTAAGGGGCCGATTTACGAAATTCACATGAAATGATCGAAGTTCGATCGAATACCGATCGTACAAATTTTTCTTGAAATCGGATATGCAAATTTGGCCTCTTTGAATAGATCGAATGATCGGATATTCGATCATTCGATTATCGAAGAAATAAAAATTTTAAATGTATTCAACTGCCTACTTCGCCAGATTGAACCTACCAAATTGTAATAAAAGCCTATGAGACTAAGTCATGCTCGAATACCATTCGTACGATCGGAGCGTTCGATCGTCGAATCGTACAAATTTTTCGACCGCTCAAAGGAAATTTCACCATTTTTTCGTGAAAACGAACAATTGGTATCCGATCGTACGAATTCATCGAGAAATCGTATAGCGAGCAAAACGATAGCCTAAAACAATTCAATAAGCATTCGATGGTCGAATGCTTATCGAATTGCGGGAATAAATTTGCCCCTAAGTGTCCTTAGAATGAAGAATGACCCTCGTCATCAGGTATTTTAGCAGCCAATATGGGAACATGTTTAAAGGGGTGGTTTAGTGTGTTATAGCCTGGTCAATTCTGAGCAACTTTTCAGTTGGTCTTCATTATTCTTTTTAATTATTTGCTGTCTTTTTATGAGCTTCTCCAGCTTTTAAAAGCGAGGGAGGGGTTTACTGACCCCATCTAAAAACAAATGCTACAAATGTATCATTATTGCAAATTTTTATTACTTGTGTTTCCATTCAGGCCTGTCTTATTCATATTTCAGTCTTATATCCAAATCAATGCATGGTTGCTAGTGTAATGTGGACCTCAGCACAGGGTCGGACTGGAGCTTTGGGGGCAGGGTCGGAACTAGGGGTAGGCAGAAGAGGCAGCTGCATAGGGCACAACGATCGGGGGGGGGCGCTGGGAAGCTACGTCTTATGCCTACCCCAGTCTGGACCTGGCACTCGCACCCTTGAATGCTGACGGTGTGTATATGAACCCGAGTGCTGCTGGCATGCATGTGAGGATGGCAGAACTGGCTGGCTGGATTGCCTAGATGACCGCCTCTGCTTGGGAGCCCACCAGGGCTGCAAAATGAACTGCCCTCCTGGCAGTCCCTGGAGGTTCCCTCCTCGAAACTCCAGGCTTCGTTTTGTGCATGCGTGAAAGACTGTGCCTATGTGAGAAAGCCGCCGCCACACAACAGCGGCTCTTCATGGGGCAACCGGTGGGAGCAGGTCTTAGCTGGCGGCCCACTAGATTTTTTCCTGGTGTCCCGCCGGCCCAGTCCTGCCCTAGCAACTAGATTGTAGAAATTGCAAACTGTAGAGCTGTTGAATAATAAGTAAAATAACTAAAAAAAAAGCAAGTAATAAAATATGAAAGCCAATTCTAAATAGTCTCAGACTATCACTCTCTGCATCATACTAAAAGTTAACTCAAAGGTGAACAACCCCTTTAAAGAAAAACATATTAGCTATAAATCTGACAGTCTTGTAGGTCTAATTTTATTGGTGCAAGTCCAAGCAGGTTTGATGTCAGATTCGATAAGTGGGTTAGAATCTCATATGGTGCAGGCAATCTGTTGACTTCCCTAAGAGCTTTCATTATGTACAACATGTAGGGAATAGTGATGTGTGGGTCAAAAAAAATCCTAACTCTTCCTGGAATTTGGAGCTTTCTGGATAATGTGTTTCTGGATAATGGATCCAATACCTGTAATAAGAATGTAAACAGGGTAGTTGAACTCTGCCAAATAAAGTCCATAATTCTCATTAAATATAAACAAGGGTATTCATCTCCTTGAATGGCAACCTGAATACTGCACAATGGAATACCTACCTGATTTATATTTTTATATAATTTTCATCTTCATACCTTAGGTCTATTAGAAAACCATATAAACATGAAATAAACCCAATAGGCTGGTTTTGCTTCCAATAAGGATTAATTATATCTTAGTTGGGATCAAGAACAAGCTACTGTTTTATCATTACACAGAAAAGGGAAATCATTTTTGAAAATTTGGATATAATGGAGTCAATGGGAGGCAACCTTCCCATAATTTGGAGCTTTTTTGGATAACGGATTCCGGATAACGGATCTCTTAACTGTATTTAAGAAAACAATTTACATTTCTGTGTGCTAATTTTTCATTTCTTAATATATGCTATGAGTTCCGGGTGATGCCGATCATAATTCAGATCATGCCATTTACGTAATTGAAGATCAATGAAATCGGTAACATGAGTTTTGACAATATCTTTTTCCAAACCTTTGAGTTAGAACTGGGGATCCAGGAGATAGATGTCAGAGTGAGGAGTATATTTCACGTAATCTGTTTTGCCTTTGATCTGTAAGTTACCCCACGTAAGCCTCTTACGCGATTATTAACGTTCAGCATAAGATAAAAAATGTTCAAAGAGAATATGTGGAAGGCTTTCCCCCCTTTTGAATGATTTTGTCTTGTATCAGAAGTGTTGGGCACGGGGGGCTCCAATTATTTACTGGATTCTTCTTAAGATATACCTCATTTGTTTATTAAAGATGCAGCATTTAAATGGCTCTTAATCAAGCTATTAATCAAGCACCATTTATGCACTTGTTATGTTCACTTAATACAAAGGAAAGGGTTGCAGTCTCAACAGACTCCATGAATAATTGTGGGGAATATTACATTATCAACCTGATGTTGAAAGGCAGGTCTCATTAATTGTATTGTTATCAACATATAGAGGTTTAAATAAACATTCACATTACCCCAGATATTTCTTCTCAGGTGGAGTAAATGGGACTGTCCAGCTAACCAGAGGTCAGCAGAAGTGCAAAATGGCTACAACAAAGCAAGACTGTGACAGTAACCCCTTTTATTAAATACCCCTACCCTAAATAGACCCCTTCCCTCCTCCCCCTACAGCTTTCCTAGTTCCCCTAATTTTTTACTCACCCTTTCCGTACTGACTCGGTCCAAGGAATTTCACAGGCTTTTCATTAATACAGTGATCCCCAACCAGTAGCTCGTGAGCAACATGTTGCTCTCCAACCCCTTGGATGTTGCTCCCAGTGGCCTCAAAGAAGGTGCTTATTTTTGAATTCCAGGCTTGGAAGCAAGTTTTGGTTGCCTGCCAACATTATAAAATGTATAATGAAGCAATAGAATTCTTGATGAATCAGATGAAAATTGAACGTAGGACTGGCCAGATATGGAATGACTTTGACGTAGTTGGCCAGATATGGGATGACTTTGACATAGTTGGCCAGCTTAAATATATTGCAATATATGGGCAAACAATCCCTGTTGTTTAAAGGGTAAGGCATTTTTTAGTAGCTGTATGCAAAAATGTATCAATGTCTTAAATATATTGATAATGGGTTGAGTGCAGAGGATCTTGTATTTGTCTATATGTATTTTGTGGTCACAGCCTCATTGCACCCCTCCCTATCTTTTCAGTGAATCTTTATTACAGTAATTTACACAAACTAATATAGAGAGAGAAAATCTTCAGCTATTTAAACTGTGCTCTCATCTACAACTATAACTAGTAAAAGCCTCAAATGCTGTAGCTGTTCTTAATCCAACTATTGCTAATTCATTTTTTGTACATACCACTCCTACTGGACATTTTTCACTATTGCAGATTGTACACTTTATTATTCATTAGGTGACAACCTTTTGTAAACTGTGAGAGCTTTTTTCTTTTCTCCCTCTCCTCTGTCTTCTCTTTCCTCCCTCTTTTCTGTTTTTCAACTTTGCACTAATTTGTATGTAAATGAATACTGGTGTGCTCAATTGTTTTTGCTCTGTAATTGGTTGTGCTGTATTCCATTGTGATTGGACGTTACCCCCTTAAAATTAAAAATTGTTTGGGGGAACACTCAGTAGCTTATGAGTAAGTGCACAAAATGCGTTAGGCCGGTTTTGTATGTTCCAATAAGTGAACTGATTTTTATTTCAATTGGTCACCGTTATATTTTTTTTGGGAAGAAACACCCACAATTTCCAGTTTTCCTACCTCATTGCACCCCCCACCTAATGGTTTTAAAAATGAGTGGTGAGCACATCTTTCCCTTGTCTGTTATAGTACGTCTATACAGTAGCCAATTGATGAATAATGGGCCTAAAACTGGCAGTGAGTTACTATGCTATCATTCCAAAATCTTGGTTGGTTTCTTCCTACACACACGTTACCTCAGGGAATAATTTTGGTGTTCTATAAAAACCCATCCAAACTTGTTGATCGTTTATTCATCATTTATGAGGAAAGAGTCGGGTGTATTAATATTTTAGTTGTCTTAGTCTCTTGTGTGTCTTTCTCTTGTGTCATTTTCCTGTCCTGTATTTTAGCCACATTTTCTAACCACTTTAGTCTGGTATTTGCTGTAAAAGCGCAGTAACTTCACTTAGAATCTAAAAATGAGACAAAATATCTTGACAACGAGCGCAAGGGAGCAGCAGTCGCTAAATTATTTAAAGTAATCAGTTTGGCTAAGGCAAATAAAGAGAAATGATCATTTACGCTGAACATAAGGCATTCTACTTACTGAAAAAGTACAAAAAATTTAGTTCTGCTTAAAATATGTAGTAGAGTCTTTTATTATTCCTATCACTCAGAAATGGTTACTGCCTTTTCTGCATGTAACTGGAGCATGGCTGAACTTTCATACCATAAAGATACAGGGGCAAATTATAGTAGTAATAAGCTGAAAGCTTTACACGTGGCTTTTAATTGATGATTATAAATCATTTTATTATTGCTACAGGCTGTGTTTGTTTGTACAAAAAAAGATGCCGAATGAGAGGCACAACCAATCCGGAGTCTGCGGCTCACCTCTACCCTTTATCTGGGGCACACATGCGCACTTCCACACTCAGTTGGGACAGATTTACTAAGGGTTGAATTCTCGAGGGCTATTTGCCCTAGAATTCGACCCTTCTACGATTTTCTAATGAAAACTCGATAAAATCATAGTAAAATTCGATGGTTTTTGGGCGCTTTTCGATTTCTCGATAAAACCGTACGATCGATCGATTTTACGAAAAAATCGTAAAAAAACTTCAATTGTTCGAAAAAATCATACGGATTGAAGCCGTTCGATCAGTATTCGAACATAAAACTTAGAAAAGAAGCCTATGGGGGGGTTCCTATAGGCTTCTATTGCAATTCGGTAGGTTCTATCTGGCAAAGTAGGCAGTCGAAGAAAATTTTAAAGGGGAAGTACTTCGATCATCAAATGGTCAAATGATCGATATTCGATCATTTGATCTATTCGATACGATCGAATTTTGCATATTCGACGATCGAAGTGGCCAAATTTGCATATCCGAATATTCGATAAAATCATACGATCAGAATTCGATCGAATTTTGAATCCTTCACACGAATTTAGTAAACTGGCTCCTTATTGTTAGCTTCAGTTAGTGTTAGGTCTCTGGAAGATACGAGCCACGTTTTACTTCAAGCTACGATTTCTCCTTTCCTGTGCCTTGCTTCAATGGACGGATTTTAAGCTACAGCTCAGCCAGTTCCTGGATTTTATTCTTTTCTAACCCTCTGCCTTAAACACTTCACAGGCTGACTTCCTCCTGGATTGGGTTAAAGGAGAACTAAGCCCTAAAAATGAATATGACTAAAAATGCCATATTTTATATAGTGAACTTATTGCACCAGTTTAAAGTTTCAGCATCTCAATAGCAGCAATGATCCAGGACTTTAAACTTGTCACAGGGGGTCACCATCTTGGAAAGTGTCTGTGACACTCACATGCTCAGTGGGCTCTGAGCAGCTGTTGAGAAGCTAAGCTTAGGGGTCGTCACTAATTGTCCAGCAGAAGATGACGTTGGTCTGTAATATAGTAAATAAAGTGGATGCTACAGGGCTGATTATTAAATTCTGATGCAGCTAATTGCACTGGTTTCTAATTATCTGTATTAATGACTAATCAGCCTTATATTGTGACTATATTTCTATGACACTATCAGGTGTATATTGTGAGTGGGTCCCTAAGCTCAGTAAGTGACAGCAGCACAGAGTACAGATGAAGCCACCTTGGTTTGTGTGTTTGACACAGAATAATTAAACCCATTTAAGGGTAAGTCCACATGAGCAGATTTGGGGGGATTTAGTCGCCTGGCAACCGATCACCTCTTCTTCTGGGCAACAATCTCCCCGAACTGCCTTCGCGTGTCTTCCTATCCGCTAGAATGAAAAATTGCCTTCAGTAAAGCACACACGGCGAAGAAGAGGCGATTAGTCGCCAGGTGATTAAATCTCCCCATTTCTGCTCGTGTGGACTAACCCTAACACAGAAACTCCCATCTAATTCAGGAGTTCACCATTTGAGACCAATGGTAGGCCAATGAAAAGGTTAAATGCATTAAATGAGTTAAGATGACACAGTTTCTTCAGTTTATCTTGAGTCATGACACATTTAACACACACATCCAAGTGGCTTCATCTGTATGTGCAGAGAATCAGAAGAAAAGAAGATGGGGAGCTACTGGAGCATCTTTGGAGACACAGATCTTTACTGCTAAAGAGTTCCATTGTCTTAAAGTGAAACTGTCATGGGAAAACATGTTTTTTTTTAAATGTATCAGATAATAGTGCTGCTCCAGTAGACTTCTGCACTGAAATCCATTTCTCAAAAGAGCAAACAGATTTTTTTATATTCAGTTTTGAAATCTGACATGGGGCTAGACATTTTGTCAATTTCCCAGCTGCCCAGGTCATGTGACTTGTGCCAGCACTTTAGGAGGGAACAGCTTTCTGTTGTTTTTCCTTCTCAATGTAACTGAATAGTACGCAGTGGGACATGGGTTTAACTATTGAGTGTTGTTCTTAGATCTACCAGGCAGCTGTTATCTTGTGTTAGGGAGCTGTTATCTGATTACCTTCCCATTGTTCTGTTGTTAGGCTGCTGGGGGGGGAAAGGGAGGGGGTGATATCACTCCAACTTGCAGTACAGCAGTAAAGAGTGACTGAAGTTTATCAGAGCACAAGTTACATGACATGGGGCAGCTGGGAAAGTGACAAAATGTCTAGCCCCATGTCAGATTTCAAAACGAAATATAAAAAAATCTGTTTGCTCTTTTGAGAAATGGATTTCAGTGCAGAATTCTTCTGGAGCAGCACTATTAACTAATAGATTTTGAAAAAAAAAATTTTTCCCATGACAGGATCCCTTTAAAATATCAATGTCTACATCATGCCGAAAGTTAATTTAAAGGTTAACAACCCATTATGGATTACCCTAATCCATAAACCATGGTGCCATGAAGCTCACTAAGGCAGGTGTTCAAGTTAAAGGGGGATTATTCTACTTTGTTCAACACAAATTCAGTGGACAGGGCTTGTGCTGAATATACTGAAGGTTTACCGTTGTTTTAATCATGACAAAATCTATGGCTTTTGTCATTTAATGAGCTAAACAGGGAAAACACGTAAATTAAAACTACGCCATGTTTGTGCCTTGTGAATTAGATCATTAGTGACTCCCCCTTCACCCTTTGTTGTGACTGTTTATTACAGTAGTCCATTATGTATGGGCCATATCTGCCTAACTATCTAGTTCGCAAGATAAATGAAAAATGAGTTAGGATGAACGTTTTTACATTAATATATCATTCAAACACCTCTTTAGCTCTACTTCAGTTACTTAAATGCACTGGTTAAAAGAATAACAACATCTATATAATTCCTCTAAATTAGGTATATGTATGAAGTATAATAAGCCCTAGTGCAATGGAATTATAAAAAATGCATGTCATTAAAAATGTGTAATCATTCTTAGTAAGTAGTTGTATTCCCTCAGCCTGATCAGATAATTTTTCAGTAACCGGCGAAAGAGTTTAGAACATTGATGTATCCCGAGTCTTTGAAATGTAATGAGAATTCAAAGAACTGCATTTTAATTATACCGAAATCTATTTAATGAACTTGAACACAGGCAGTCCGACCAGTAGGGAATTGGGTTGGTCTCTCACTGATATGTGCACAATTAATTCAATGTTCAGCAGCCACATACTTACCATGCAGTGGCAGAAAGAGGCAGCGCTCGTTGGTAGAATAATTATATTTTATTATGCCGGCGCAGAAATGTTAGCAAGAAAAACAATTACTGCTCTGCAAAGGCCGAAGCCCATATGCTTTTGATCAAGCTTTTCTGAAACCATAAACCATTGTATAAAAACATGGCGGCAGTTGTGTCATAATTGCTATGATAATTGCTTTTTTAATGTTTATTCTATGAAATTTTCATTTTATTCATCTGATGGGCTTTTGCTGCCTGTGAAATGGTTGTTTGACAATATTTCAGTTTCTCGTACACATCCCTTCTGTTTCATGAGAATACATGGAATAAAGGAAGATATGGAAATGACAGAGATTCCATATCTTGTATGTAGATTGGTGGGATTCACCTCATAAATTGAAACAATTGAGCAAGGCAACAATAGATGATAAAAGCCCACACATAATATATCTCCTATTCGTCTGCTGTCTATATTTAATAAATATATAATATACAGGCATGGAACTTATCCAGAATGCTCGGGACCTGGGGTTTTATAGATAGCGACTCTTTCTGTAATTTGGATCTTTATACTTTAAAGGGGAATTCAACCCCTCGATGCTAACCCCCATGGCCCCACCCCCTTGTAGGCCCTACCTCCCTCCTGGCCTACCTCTCCCCCCGGGCTATTGCCCCTAAGTCGCTACTTACCCCTCTGTGTAGGTCCCCTCCAGCGAAGTTCACAGGGGCCATCTTCTCTTCCAACGGCTTCTTCCTTGGCCATCTTCTCTTCCAACGGCTTCTTCCTTGGCCATCTTCTCTTCCAACCTCTTCTTCCTGGGTCCATCGGCACTTGGCGGCACATGCGCAGTAGGACGTTGGTACTACTGCGCATGCGCACAAAGTTCACTTAGTTCGCAGAGAACCAGCGTCCTACTGCGTATGCACCGCTGACAGAGCCGGATCCAGGAAGAAGCTGTTGGAAGAGAAGATGGCCCAGGAAGAAGCTGTTGGAAGAGAAGATGGCCCCCGTGAACTTCGCTGGAGGAGACCTACACAGAGGGTTAAGTAGCAACTTAGGGGCAATAGCCCGGCGGGAGAGGTAGGCTGAGGGGTAGGAGGGCCTACTGGGGGTGGGGGGGATGGGGTTAGCACGGGGGGGGGGTAGAATTCCCCTTTAAGTCTACTAGAAAATCATTTAAACATTAAATAAACCCAAAAGGCTGGATTTGCTTCCAATAAGGATTCATTATATATTAGTTTAGATTAAGGACAAGGTATTTTTTATTATTTCAGAGAAAAAAAAAATCATTTTTAAAAAATAGTCTATGGGAGATGGCTTTTCCACAATTTAGAGCTTTCAGGAAAATGGATACCTGTATAATAATACTGTTACAAAATTCTGGCAAAAATATTTAAATTACTTTCTTATACTAATTTTTTTTTAAACGTAGACAAATGCAAATAAAAAATGGGAATAAAGAGGTAAACTTATTTGTCTATGGTCATTGCCAAACATTAATCTATAGATTATGATTGCACCAAATCCGTAATTCTTTTGAGTATACTAAATCTTCCATAAAATATTTCTTCTATAAACCACACCAAATTCATACTCTATTTTACATATTCAAAACTGAGCAAAATTCACATATAATCATGGGTGCATTTTTATTTTCAACTGGCCTGTGCTCTAAAGTCAAATACCTTTTAAAGTTTTGGATTTGGTTTAGCTGAACACTGCGGGGCAAATTACTACAAATTCAGTGAATTCATGTGTTGCCACAATTAGAAACCACTGTAAAAAATGCAAATTAATTTTTTTTTCAAATCTTTTTTAAGATTAAATTTGTTAGATTAATAAATTAACTAGCATTAACTAGAATCTTCTTAGGGATTTTTTTTTTGCAACACAGTTGGGTTTTTCCAATTTGAGTTTTAATAATAATGGGACTTTAAATGTTGTTATTTTGAACTACTCAAGACTGGGAGGCAGATTTATCAATTTTTGAGGGGGTAAAAAAATGTACAAATGCACATGACATTTTCTGTAATCGCATGTTTTAATGCTTGTGCATATATTCAAGAAAAACTCAAGACAGAATCACATGTTTTTGTGGAAGAAAAGTCACACACACAAGAAAATCACATATTCCATGAATTTTCAGTTGTTTTAAAAACAAGTGAAACATTATGAATGGAATTGCTTGAGACAATTCCCACTGACTTCTATAGAAACCCAACGACAAATTTTCACATTATTTCTCAGTAATAAGTTGTGACTATTTGAATTTTCCAAAAAATTGAGAAAATGCATTTTAATACAGTATTAAGGGAGTTATTTACTAAACTCCAAATTTATCTGATCGGGCTTTTTGGGGAAAAACTCAATAATTAAAAAAAAAAACTTTATTAAAGTCTGATGCTGCAAAAAGCCCAAATCCGAAATTCCGCCATTTCAGACCTGCTGAGATTGTATAGTCACAAGAGGTCCATCTCCTATTTTGAAGTTTATTTGGTCTTTGCTGAAATTAGCCTGAAAATCCAACCATTTTGGACTTTTCAGGTATAAATCCTAAAAATCGAGTGATTTGGGAAAAAAAACTAAAAAAATCGTACAATTCAGGTTTTCACTAGATTTTATGCAATTTTTTTTAAATAATACATATGGTAAAATCAGGTATTGGGCATTGGTGTTTTTTTTTTTTTTTCAAAAAATAACATAAATTCAGATTTTAGTAAATAACCCTCCCCATAGCTTTTTCAAGAAAAGTTTAGAAGAACCCAAATAGTCTCTGGTTTATCAAACTTTTTAAAAGGATTTCAATTTTCTTTTTGCATACGGAAGGGTAATCAAAAGGTTGCATCTCCTCATCTCGCAGAATTTCTGTTATGATTTGTGGCTGAGATTAGTGATGGGCGAATTTATTCGCCAGGGGCAAATTCGCGGCGAATTCCCGCGATTCGCAGAATTCGCGAATCGCCGGCACGCGCCGAAAAGGACGTGACGTGCCAAAGTTGACGCGACGCGCGTCAAAAGTGTGCCGCGACTCATTTCGTGAATTTTTCGCCAATTCTCGAATTTCCAGAGAATTTTTCGGCGAAGCGAATCTCGGGAGATTCGCCCATCACTAGCTGAGATTCTATTCAACACTACAGTGATCAGAAATTTGACTAATTGCTTACATCACAGCAAGTTATAGAGACATTTACAAAGTTAATCAGCAGAGTAATTGTCATATGAAGAAGCAACTTTGCTTCAAATCAACTGAACACCCTTCTGTGAATTCAAAATTGAGATTCAATTTCTATCGTAAGACTGATATTCAGAAAACTCAAATTTATTGAATTTTCGGTGCAAAAACTTGACTTTTTCAGAATATCATACCCAAAAACCCCAACTTTTTCGCATAATCCAGCGCTGACAGTGCTGTCAAGAAACAATTTTAGGGACATCTGCCATTAACTTCTACCTTGACAGGTTTGAGATGGAGCATTTTAGAATTAGGATTTTTAGCAGTTTTGGGGTGTGATAAATCTCTTAAAGTTTGAGTTTTTATTTTCCCACTTAAAATTTGAGATTTCCCCTTAAAAACCTCGACCAGAAAAAATCGAGGATTAATAAATGGGCCCCTTAATATGTAATTTTATAGCAACCAATTAAAATTTGTATCCAGCACTAGTAAGCGTAAAACATTAATATTGTTTAAAACAAATAAATTTTAGCATGATATTCTGCCTGTTAGAAATAAGCATTACGTTTGCATAAATGAATAAAAAAAGCAGCGTTTAACCCAATGCAAAACGATATATATGCCTGAAACTTAATTAAGGCCCTTTGAATGCTGAAGGATTTCAAGTGTAACAAATGGAAAACTATGGAAATCAGTTTGTCTCCAAATTCTGACACTTTTATTAAACTTCAGAGGTTTAACATGAGGGAACATGACTTCAGAATATTCCTGACCCTCGCAGTTCAGTTACACTGCGAGTGATGAATCGCTTGAGCATTTTTCATAAAAGAAAATCTAGAAATCAAAGGCTGAACATCAAAGTTACTGTATGAAACCATGTTTACAAGTGTGGGAAATGTTTGTGGTAGAACTTTAGCTCCACGCTTTGACTCTGGGTACCCATGGGTGTTTATAATTTTACTTGCTGTGAAGTCTGAGATTTTATATGTTTTGCAAGGCCCATCTAAGGAAACCTGATCATAAACTGATTGCAATGCCAATTTTTTTGGCCCTCTTTGAGAATGAAAGGGCAGCCAATCACATACAGGGTCAGCCGTCAGTTTGGTCATTAGCGGCTGAATTGATAGCTGTTGTTAGCTAATGTATCAATACCTGTACTTGTCACTCTAGCCAATAAGGATGGGTGAATTTGACCCGTTTCACTTCGCCCAAAAATTTGATGCCAGTGAAAATTCGCCGAAATGTATTAAAGTCTATGGGCGACAAATTTGTTTTGACGCACAGCAAGTTTTTTTTATGTGCGTAATTTTTTTTTTTTATTGGAAGGGCTGTAACTCCCGCTGAGAAAAAAAAATATGCTCACTCCTTTCTTTTTAGCATTAAGTGAGCGCTAATTTGAGGTTATCTATCTTTTTTGCATCCTTTATCTCCCCTAGATTAGGAGCATGTTTATCCCACTGATGAATAGTCTAAAACAATATCAGTGTCATGTTTTATTACACCAAGGGTATGTTTTTACACAAAATGTTTAAACACAAAGATCTAAAACCCGCTGGAACCCATAGGGTACCTGGTCCCCAAATGCGCTGACTATACCAGTGGTTGTCAAGCCTTTTCTTTTTTTTTTTTTTTTAA
>CM044431.1:20902473-20920752 GCA_024363595.1 Xenopus borealis
CTGGCTTCTTTGCTGAGTCGAGGCCTGTTAAGGAGTAAAGGAGGTACCTTTGTAGGCTTGGTGAACTATTACATCTAGTTGGCTCGAGGAGGTTGACGTGGGCGGTTTTCTAACCATTTGTTGACCTCCTCCGCAGAAGTGAAAAAGTGGGCTTGCGCTCCATCCGTGATCCGAAGCTTTGCTGGATACAACATTGCATAATTTAATTGTAAATCCCTCAATCTTCTCTTGACTCCCATAAAGGTGTTGCGTTTCTTTTGTAGGCCAGCCGAGAAGTCGGGGTAAATTGAAATCCTGTTACCTTCATGTATTAGGTCCTGTTTACCTCTTGCCAGGGCTAGGATGGTGTCACAGTCTCTGTAGTTCAGTAGACGCAGTAGGAAGGGTCTAGGGGGTGCCCCAGGGATGGGGGGCCGCCCTGGGACTCGGTGGGCACGCTCCACTACAAAAAAGGAGGACAGGTTGTTTGCTCCCAGAGTATTTTTTAACCAATTCTCTATGAACGATACTGGATTGTTGCCCTCAGCTCTCTCTGGAAGGCCAATTATTCTCAGGTTATTCCTCCTTTGGCGGTTCTCATAGTCTTCCAGGAGATCTGCCTGGGTGCGTAGCTGTTGGGTGAGACGTTGTATCTGGTTGGGTAGCGGGTCACACCTGTCCTCTAACCCCGATATTCGCCCCTCCGCAGTGGTCACTCTTTCTCGTACTGTTTGCAAGTCTGCTCTAAGTAGTGAAACATCCCCTTTCAGTTCTTCAATTTGTGTGGAGAGGGCTGTTTTAGACTCCGCTATTGCTGCAAGTAGAATTTGTACTCCAGGATCTTGCTGCGGGGGAGGAGGTGTCCTAGTGTACTGTTCAAGAGTTTTCTGTTTGGGACCGTATTTGCCCATAGTAAGATCACAGTTTATAGCCTTAAATGCCCTCTGTGTGTGCCCAGTCTGTAGGATTCGTGCAATGCCTTTATCGCCGTTCTATTGTATCATCAGTGTTTCATGTCTACTTTGAGTTAAAGCCTTCCAGGGCCAAGGATGGCTATTTTTATGAGAGGGGCAAGGCGGATCCTTGTAATGTTTGTTGCCAAGCTATCAAGTTGAATGATGTTTTTAGCCGTGTGAGGAATGTGTACTGCTGATTGTTGCAGTGACTCTTTTGTGCATATGCTGACCCCACAGATAAATTGTCTTGTAGCAGGCGGTTAGTTATAAAACGTCCTTGCTGAAGCTCTGCTTCGTTCCTTTATCTTAACTAATATAGGTGGGAGTGATTCGGTAGCTGTCTCACTGATGTGTATATGACGGAGCCTCCTGTACAGTTTGCTCAATGAGCTGGGTAAAGGGAGGGGGCGCCCCCGGGGTCCCTGCTGTACAGCTAGGGTTGCCACCTTTCCCTGTGGCTCCAGCCGGACAGGGGGGCGGTCCTGTGACGTCACGGGGCGGTCCCGTGACGTCAGTGGGTGGTCCCGTGATGTCAGTGGGCGGAGCTATGACGCCGCGATCGCCGATTGGCCGATCGCGGCGTCAATCAAGCTAATCCCGCCCGGTTTTCCTTATTTGGAAAACCGGGCAGGAAGAATTGAACCGGGCAGCCCTTCAAAATACCGGGCTGTCCGGTTCAAAACCGGACAGGTGGCAACCCTATGTACAGCAGCCTGCACAGGGGGACAGAAGAGAGCACTTACTTTGCTCCTTAATAGGCTCCTGTTCTTGCGATCGAGCGCTGGTCGGGTGCAAGCGTAAGCTGGCTTTGATTAGGCCGGCTACTCGAGTCCCCGGCTTCCGTCTCTGTGCTAGGCCGCAACTGAGTCTCAGCCGTCCGGAGCCCTAGGGAGTTGCCTCTTGCTGCGTTCCGGTCCTGGGTGTTTGCGGAGCCTTCTTAGATGGGACTTCTGTATTTTGTCCCCCCCCACAGGGTCCAAGTGGGCTTACTTGGGTGTTTTGGCCCAGGAGCGCCCTCACCCAGCGTGTCTCTGCTTGTGCGGCTAGCCGCCACGCCCCGTTGTCAAGCCTTTTCAGTTCAAGCCCCACTTGGACTCTAAGGGGCAGATTTACTATTGGTTGAATTCGAGGGTTAATTAACCCTTGAATTCGACCATTCAAATTTTTACCGAATTTTTTTATAATTTAACCCTTCACATTCGAATGGTCGGATTCGAAGGGTTAGCGCAATTCAGCAGATCGAACGATCAAATTTTAAAAATTCGCTCGAGCGATAAAATCGTTTGTATCGAACGATCGGAACGATTTTCGATTTTGATCGAATTTTTTTTCATTCGATCTAAAAATGTTTTAAAACAACTATGGGCGCTATCCCATAGGGGTTTAAAGCAATTCGGTAGGTTCAATCTGGCGAACTGGCCTATAGAATTTTTTTTTTTAAAGGGTAAGTACTTCGACCATTGAATGGTGGAATGTTCCAATACATTTTTATTCGAATCATTCCAATTGATCGAATTTTTTAAATTCGATGGTCGAAGTACCCAAAAAAAGGTATTCGGAATTTTAATCTTTTTGCAAATTCAATAGAATTTCGAATCCTTCATGTGAATTTAGTAAATCTGCCCCTAACTGTTTGTCAGGCTCCCCTTGAATGAGGCATTCGTTAACTCATAAATTAGGAAAATAATAGCTATGCACTTATTGTTTCAAGAAAATCTTGGGCAACAAATTTCCAAAAAAAATCCAGCCTAAATCTCCCCCTAACTGACCTTCAAGCTGGGCTTTCAAGTGTTTCTAGCAAAGGAAATGACGATTCTCCCAAATTCTTACCCTTGTGGTCTCTAGACTGTTCCCCTACTCCAGACACTTCTAAAAGTTTCCCCCTGGGGAACCAGCCCCACAGTTTGGAAACCACTGGCCTATCCTCTAGATAGTTCCTCCACAGCTTTAGAGGCATTCAGAGGTGTTTACCATTAATCTGTGCCAACAGAATGAGGTTTATATGTAATGCAAATATCATTAGGAAAAATGTTGCTATGCTGAATGCAAATGTTGAGTCCAATGAGATTCCCAAAGTCAATGCATGTTGTACTGTTGTACATAGAGAAGTCGCTGAGCAGGAAGATATATCTTGTGATTAAGTTCAGATTCTTTTTTTGTGTACCCAGAATTTGCATTTCAAATGTAGCCCACCAGAGCATGAAACAGTATAAATCAAAATTAAAACCCAGAAATATATTTTGCTCAGTAAACTGATGGTGACATGAAGGAAGGAGACAGACAAAATTACTTTTATTTTGCTTATTATTATTTTATTTTGACAGATTGTTCATCATTCTGTTTGAAAACAATAAATGATTATGGGTCTAATTTTTTATCATTTGTTTCAATCCATTTTTTCATTACATCAGATGTACAAATAACAAAACGGTGCTTTTCTTTGTGTTCTGGGTAGGGATGCCAAATCACCTTTTTTGCTGGTTTTCTTAGATCCTAACTCCAAACAGTGATTTTTTTTTTAGCTTTTAGAGTTTAGGAATGTGATCTCGTATTCAGCCAAAACTTAATCCTGGAGTCTTAACTTGAAAGCCAAGAATCCAGCAGACTCCAACAAAACTTGTAGTCCGGCACTACTACTGGGAAGTAATATGGTTATCAGCAAAACATATAGTAATGGGCAGTGCCAGATTATATTGAGCTGGTGTGCTGACCAATAACATTAAAAAGGAAATGTAAACCCTAGATACAAATTTATGCCAAATGTTGCTTTAATACTTTTGCAATTTAAATTTTTTTTTTTTCAGGATTTTAGCAGGTTTTTTTACACTGCTAATGGATCTGGAACAATCATGCCAACTGCTGTTCATTTTGGCCAACTGAGCACAGTTGGCAAAAAATAAAGGTAAATGAGGACTCACCAGAGAAATGTCCGATGACTCTTCTCCGCTCGCCAACTTCATTTATTGTGCAGAGCAACATTCACAGGACTTTCCTTTTCTCCATTCCAGAAAATCTGTAAACTTCAGAAAGCAGTTTTAAACAAAGTAGGGCTCATTTATGATTCCCTCAAGGTAAAACTGCTGCGGAGCACAAGAATGTAGCCCTTAGTTCTCATTCTCCCTAGGGCTATGTTAGTGCACCTCATGCCCAATAAAGAAATCAGGCACAAGGGGTAGGGTCAGAGGGCACTTGACTGTAGGGCAGATGGTAAGGTCAAAGCCCTGTTGTCCATTTAGAGCAGAGATCTCCAACCTTTTGAAACAACGAGCAACATTCTGGTGTAAAAGGAGTTGGGGAGCATTGCTAGCATGAAAAATGTTCTTGGGGTGCCAAATAAATGTTGAAATTGGCTATTTGGTAGTCCCTATGTGGATTGTCAACCTACTTGAGGCTTTGCTTGGCAGTATGTGGGTTTTATGCAACAAAAATTTGCCTCGAGGTCAGTAATACAAATATAAGCACTTGGTTTGAGGCCACTGGGAGCAACATCCAAGGGGTTGGAGAGCAACATGTTGCTCATGAGTCACTGGTTGGGGACCACTGAACTAGGGGATGGGTAGGAGGGATACCACTTGCCTACCCCCTGAATTCTTTAACAGAGCAATACCACACACACTGCTCTATTCAATGGGGAAGCCACAGGCTTCTGTGCTTTGCAAGAGACCCAACAGAAAATGCATTGCGCCAGCTTTTGTCCAAACAAAAAGATAAACAGTGGGAACACTTACCGATCTTAATCAATCCCGTGTGCTGCACGTAGACCGTGTCCCCCTCCGGTCAATGCAGTGAAATACGGAGCACCCAGGGAGACTTTAATCCTTCTTTAAAATCGTAGAAATTTATTAAGCATTGCACCAGCTTTTGCACACTGTCCTAGAAGTCAAACAGGACCTTTCACTTCTCCCAGCTGAAATGCCCCACACTTCTCGATTGGTACCATGTGTAACATCTGCCTTATAAAGCCTACCAGTAATACAGTAATAATCCGTGGTTGGTCCGTTGGAATTTTCTGTATCAGAGAATCCAAAACAATGACTGCCCTTGGAATACTGGGATACAGGGCAACAGTGCTGCTATTTTTATTATTTTTTTTATCCAAAGTAAAGTTTACTTTGAGTAAATAGTTGAGTGCAACTTCCCTAAAGCGCGAATCGTCTAAATGCTAGCGCTAATTCGCCAGCGTGATATCATTTCACAACTTCGCCAATTTGCTAACAGTGTCCCTGGCGAAAATTCACTAATGAAGTAGTTAGAATAGCGCAACTTCACACCCTTATGCCAGGCGAAGATGTGCACTGACGAAGGGACGTAACTATGCTAATTCACTAAGATGCCCATTTTACTGAACGTTACCTCTTGTGCTAGACTTTACTTCATCAGGTAGGTGGCGTAACTACCAGGGGAGCAGAGATTGTGATTGGGCCAGGGCCCGCACCCCCTCAGGGCCCCCTGGCAGCTCTCAGGCCTCTGATTCTGGCCAGATTATCACTGATGAGGGGTGGGGGGACCTGGCTGTATGTGCCGTGCCAAGGCCCACCCCCCTCTAGTTACATTACTGCACCAGGTCAGACCTGGTGAAGTTCAATACAATAGATAGTAGTGATGGGCGAATAAATTCGCGCTAGGCGAATTCGCTGCAAATTTCCAACATTCGCCGATGGCGAAAGTTTCGGCGAAACGCTCAAGAAAATTTGAGCGCCGAGTTCGTCACGCGTCGAGTTCGTCGCTTCGCTTCAAAACAGCACAATCTGTGCAGTGAAAAATATTTTTACAAATAAATGAATATATATTAAAATATGCCTTTTTAATGTTTCACTATTTTAAATAATAATCACAGATGTTTTTAAGAAGCTGGCAAAATGGGATGCCTTTCATTTGAAAAGATAAGAGTCCAGTAACAATGCAGGGCATGTGTGTAACTAAGTGAAACGCGTGTAAATTGCTCTTCTCATTGACTCCAATGCTATTCAGCACATTCACACACAAAGCAAAAGATGCCATTTTATACAATTTTTTTTTCACATTTCCATACCTCCCAACATTTTGGAAGTAAAAAGAGGGACAGAATTTTTTTTTTCCATACGTAGCGCTGCAACATTTTGACCACACCCATTTTTGTGGCCACACCCACTAATTAACATGTTCGTTTTACCAAATTTGGCAGGTTATGAAAGTTTGAAAATATTTCTCCTTATCTAAACTGTTACAAATACAATCAATTACTTATTTTATTATATCAAAATTGTTAAAAAGCATCTTTTTTTGCACCTGTTAGCTGTTCTTCTAGGCTCTCTGCCAAAAGCCAATTAAGTTAGAAACTTCTTTCTTTTTCTGGCTATTCCGTGCAGAGAAAAGAGGGACTTTCCAATACAAATGAAATGAGGGACTGCAGGTTGCGCTGTCAAAAGAGGGAATGTCCCTCCAAAAAAAAGGGACCGTTGGGGGTATGCATTTCACCTGGCAGTTGTACTACATTGCACTGTGCGTCAAAACTATTCTGACGCGCGCCAAATTAAGCGTGCGTCAACTTGGGCGCGCAACAAAACATCAGTGCGACTCGTTTCGGGAATTTTTCCGACGTTTCGTGTTTTAAAAAAAAAAAAACTTACAATTTTTTCTAAGTCCCAAAAAAATATTGGCGTCTTACTTTTTTTAGGGTGTAGTGGCTGTTACATATACTTCTATTATAATTTCAACTTCATGCTGCATGCAAATTAGACATCGCTAAATGCACTTTGCCTATCAAAGTAATGGTAGCGAAACTTAGCTAACGTTCGCATTTTTGTGAATTTGCTTAGCGCTGGCAAAACTATGCCAGGCGAAGTGCGGTGAATGCTAGCAAAACCCTCGCTAGCGCAACTTCACAGGTTAGTTAATTTGCCCACTTGAAAGCCTCCAATTTTATGGTACTTAGATGCTTCTTTGGGAATTCTGACTTCTGACTATCATCAAGCCGGGACTCTCTTTACCGAGAAGCCAGAATGCAGGGCCATTGCTTTATTATTTTTCATCGTCGCCATGCAAGCTTATTTTCTACTTGGTTCACATATTGCAGCATGGCATTTCCTAAAGTGCCGGTTCCTTTACAGAACATCAGTCTAGCCTTTCATTCTAATACTCTGTGGATTAATTGGATTTCTGTAAAGCTTGCATTCATTTGCATGAACATTTCTTGTGGTTATTTTTATATATACGAGTATGGGAATCCACTTATTACAGTTTGATTTTATTGTCTGTGCAGATCAATCATACTAAGCTGTACCATGCTTCAAGCCGCGGTTTCCATTTTGTGGAATTCTGTAAAATAACCTAATTTCTATTAAGTAGCTAATGTATAAATAAATGACATTAATTCGGCCATGTCTGTCATTCTTTCTCTTGTGTTTTTTTTTTATCCATCCGCTTCTCTGCCATCTTCTGTGTGTCTTCAGTGTCCAAATCGTATGAAACCACTAACGATGCTGTCATTGTGTTAGACAATCCATTTTCCATCGAAAAAAGTAAATCGATCATTGTAAAAGCTAGTTTATATAGCATTTAAATCTGTCCTTCTCCTGTCTCTCTGATCAGTTTTCTGAAGGATGGAAGTGGCCTATTTTATACCTGCACTTCCTATATGCTTACATCATCACTCCCAGGCTTTGCACTTCCTTGTTTCCTATTGGACATTTATACTCCCCTCCCCTTGTAATTCATCGGTTGCTAGTGCACTTGTAATCAGTCACATAAATTCAAATTCATTGGTTAATTTCTCCTAAGTAGTGATGGGCGAATTTATTCGCATGGGGGAATTCGCTGCAAATTCCCGTGATTCGCCACTGGCGAATAAATTCGCCAAATGCCTGCGCGTTGAAAACGACGTGACGAAGGTCGAAAACGACGCAACGAAGTTGACGCAACGCATGTCAAAAACGTGCCGTGACTCGTTTCGAGAATTTTTCGGCGAATCGAAACTGGGTAGATTCGCCCATCACTACTCCTAAGGAAACTACAGTTGGGGAATGTCTCCTTTGCATTGGCTGAGATCTTGTGTGCATTACTTGAGTCTCACATAGGTATAAAGACCCAGCATATCCCAAATCTAACACATTTTTACTAATCTACAAATCAGCATATACATTAAGCACATATTTCTATGTATTTGGCCCCATTAGAAAGTCTCTGTCCCCAAACATAAATATCCCAGCCAGCCTTGTGACAAACAAGCACACAGCCATGCACACCTGCTGCTATTTGTTATAAAAAGGGCAAAAATATAAACATCGGAAGGCCTTTTTTGGCCCATATGTAATAGTATCCGACTTTTTAAAAACCATGAAAAAAAATCACTGGTAAAATCTAATGTTACGTGACAAAGGCAGAGATGTGTGTGTTTGGAAAGGTACAATGCACGGTCATTTCAGTATAGAATCCAGACAAAATAAGAAGACTGTGTTAAGGTGATGTGCTTGTATTGCTCATTTATTTGTACAGCTTGTTGTGCAGAACTTTTACCATTTGAAGTTTCATTTGAAAGACACACTCCAGAATCAAGATTAACACACCCTCTCAACACTTATTCCTTCTAGAAAATGGCAGCCACATGCAACTTACCCCCCAAACAATGAAAAATGTCAGCTGAGCCCTGCCTGAAAGTTCTCCCTCCACACAAGGCTATTCTCCAGCATTCCCCAAGTATAAAAATGTCCATTTTCACCTCACAACCCCCATTATAACACAGTCGCCCACCACACACACACACACACACATACACAGACTTCTCCCTCCTCACATGTCCCCCCCACAAGTGACAGACCTTCTTCCACCCAGTGCTGACTTTACTTTCCCTCACACACAGACACTCAATGAAGCCCTCCTCCCTCCCTGTAAATCACACACTTGTCCCTTCACACAACAGCTCCATCTAGGGTTGCCACCTGGCCGGTATTTTACCGGCCTGGCCGGTATTTTTGATGGCTGATCCCAATGTTATTAATAGGAAAAAAATGTAAATATATAGGAAGGCCGGTATTTTTTTCAAGAAAAGGTGGCAACCCTAGCTCCATCCTCCCTCATTCAACCCCACACAAGTCTGTGCAGCCACACCCTCCTCTTCCCTCCTGTGAAAATGACATGCCAGCCTCCCAAAACACACAAAGAACTTCACCTCCTTTGAGTCAGCCCCTTCACATAACAAACATCTGTGTACACACATGCTGCCACACCAAGTCCTATCAGAGTTCTCCTCTCCTCACACACTGGCCCAAACCCCCCTTTTGTGTATGCAAATCAACTACACTGACTAGGGATCAGAAGCAGACTGACAGGAGAAGCAGCCAATCAGAGTTAAGCTTCAGAAACAGCTTCATGTGTGCACTTCCTGCTTCTGCCAGCAGTGTGTATGATGTAGAACATGGAAGTACAGCAGTCACTGTAGTGTATTTGGGGGGTCGATGATCCCCCCTATGATGAAAGGGCCCCTCATCTGCAAAAGGATCCATCTGAGGTGAATATCTCATCAACTGCACATTTTTGGTTAAACATTTATATGGCAAAGTAATTTTTCATAAACTGTTACATTTTTGAATGTTATATGAAGGTGAACAACCCCTTTAATGTATCCTTCTCTTCTCTCTCTGAAGTTTACCCACACTTACACCTATTGTGTCCCTCAGATGGCCATGCAATGCTAATGTGGCCAAATGCTGTGTAAACAAATTGTATATATAAAGATTTATATCAGTAAATAAGCCCAAGAACATGGTCTGGCAATGCTACCAGCTATGACAGATGCCAGGAATTGATCATGCCCTGTGAATTCTTTTTGCTGGCCTGACATGTTTACACTGATTTATACACATACTTTTCTAACCATAAAGCATAATAATGCATTTTAAGGGGCTTATTCACTAAAACTCAAATTATTAAAACAAAGTTGCCCAAACTCCCTTCCATGAATAGGGATGGCGCGAACCGCGGAAAAAAAGTTCGCGAACATGTTCGCGAACTTCCGGAAAATTGCGAACGGTTCGCGAACCCCATAGACTTCAATGGGAAGGCGAACTTTAACAGCTAAAAAAGACATTTCTGGCCAGAAAAATGATTTTAAAGTTGTTTAAAGGGTGCAACGACCTGGACAGTGGCATGCCAGAGGGGGATCAAGGGCAAAAATGTATCTGAAAAATCCATTGTTGACACAGCGCTGCGTTTTGTGCTGTAAAGGGAAAAAAGTCACTCAGGTGGTTGTGGACACTGTAATATTATGGATATTTAGACAGAATGTGAACAAGCTCACACAGCTAGATGGCAGTTGTTTGAAGAACACACTGGGCAAAAAATGGCTACAGGGCAAATAATGCCTACAAGGTCAACGTATACACTACTACAGCGGTGGATACGGATTACGTAAAATATATTATGGCTGCCTGAAAAAAGTCACTCAGGTGCTTTTTCTGGAGAGGGTAATATTATGGATATTTAGACAGAATGTGAACAAGCTCACACAGCTAGATGGCAGTTGTTTGAAGTACAGTAGATTACTAGCCAGCAAACTTACTATCCACTGTCCCTGAAATCACTAACAGGCAGCTCTCTCCCTACACTAGCTCTTCAGCACACACAGGCAGAGTGAAAAAACGCTGCAGGGCTTCGGTTTTTATAGGGAAGGGGAGTGGTCCAGGGGGTGTGGGGGTGGTCCAGGAGGGAGAGCTTACTGATTGGCTGCCATGTATCTGCTGGTCTGGGGGAGAAATGGCAAAAAAAAAGCGCCAACTAAGGCGAACCCAAATTGGCGAACGTCGCGCGACGTTCGCGAACTTCCGGCGAGCGCGAACAGCCGATGTTCGCGCGAACAAGTTCGCCGGCGAACAGTTCGCGCCATCCCTATCCATGAACTGAGCTCATTTATTAATAATTCTTCTCGAAAAAAGTGGAGCGAAAAACGTTCAAATCAATTATGCAAATGATGCTTTGAAATCAGACAAAAAAAAATGACTTTATACAATTATCCAGCACAGATCGCGATTGGGGATGGGCGAATTTGACCCATTTTGTTTCACCAAAAATTTTCCGCCTACAGAAATTTTTTTTTTGCTGCATGACGCCATTCAAGTCTATGGGCGTAACAAGGTGACATAATTCAACCATCTCTGATCACGATATCAAGAAACAACTTCAGGGACATCTGCCATTGACTTCTACATGACCTGGACAGGTTTAAGATGGAGTATTTTTGGATTTGGATAGTTAGCAACTGTGGGGTATAGTAAACGGCTAAAAATTTCAGGTTTTTTTCCTTGAAATATTCGAGTTTTCCAGATTTTAGGTTTGATAAGTGGGCTCGTAAAGATCAGTGAAATTAGTCTGAAGAACCTCAGACATCCTATGATCCACCAGCCCTAAGACAATAAAGATACGACCCATAAACATACCCCCTTTATCCCTGTGGCATTTTATAGTTGGGAAAAACCTCCCCTTCCCTTTTCAATGGAATTTCTAAAGTTTTATGACAACTTCACGTAGAAGCCAAATAAGATATGATTTTAAATTTGGCTCATTGACGATGATGAATCAAGTTTTTTATTTTGTTTTTTAAAGGAAAATTAAACCCTAAAAATGAATATGGATAGAAATGCCATATATTATATAATGAACTTCTTGCATAAACCTAGAGTTTCAGCATCTCTATAACAGTAATAATAAGTAGGAGTCGCTTGTTGTATGCAAAAGCTCATTTAGACAAGCCACAGTCATTTTGGAACAAAGTGCTTTGGACTGATGAGACAAAAATTTAGTTATTTGGTAATAACAAAAAGCTTTGCATGGCGGAAGAAGAACACCTCATTCCAAGAGAAACACCCGCTACCTACTGTAAAATTTGGTGGAGGTTCCATCATGCTGTGGGGCTGTGTGACTAGTTCAGGGACTGGGGCCCTTGTTAAAGTCGAGGGTCAGATGAATTCAACCCAATATCAACAAATTCTTCAGGATAATGTTCAGGCATCAGTCACAAACTTGAAGTTACGGAGGGGTTGGATATTCCAACAAGACAATGACACTAAACACACTTGGAAATATACAAAGTCATTTATGCAGAGGGAGAAGAACAATATTTTGGAATGTTACATTCCCCCGACTTGAACATCATGGAAACTCTATGGGATGATTTGAAGCAGGCTGTCCATGCTCGGCAGCCATCAAATATAACTGAACTGTAGAGATTATGTATGGATGAATGCTCAAAAATACCGCCATCCAGACACTCATCAAAGGCTATAGGATGTGTCTAGAGTCTGTTGCATTTGCAAAAGGAGGCTCAACTAAGTATTGGTGTAATATCTCTGTTGGGGTCCCAAATTTATGCACCTGTCTAATTTTGTTATAATGCATATTTCATATTTTCTGTTAATCCAATAAACTGTATGTCACTGCTGAAATACTACTGTTTCCATTAGACATGTTTTATATTAAAAGGAAGTTGCTACTTTGAAAGCTCAGTCAATAATAAACAAAACTCCAAATCGATTAAGAGGGGTTCCCAAACTTTTTTAATATGACTGTATTTTCGGAATCAATTTATTTCCAGGCTCAGGGTATAATAAATCTCAATCATACAACTTTTTTTTACTCGAAAATGTGAGTTTTGACCGCCAAAAAACTTTGTAAACTAGAATTTCTGTGGAAAACACAACTACAACTTTAATAAATAACACACTTGCTATTTAATCTTTTACCTTACTTCAGATGGGGAATTCCTCTTGGCAGCAGATAACTGAAAGCTGGGGCAAGTCTCCAAAAATGCCTGGTATTTATAAGATAGTCTGACAAGCTGCAGGCAGATAGGTAACTGTTAGCTGAAGCCCTCACATGAGAACACTGCATTTAATACTATTAATTTAGTGTTATACCTACTGCATATTATACTGTGCCACAGCAAACAAGGAAACCTCTGTATTGTGTTCATTTCTAATATGCCAATAATTGCAACAAATATCCCCTTTCTCACCTGACCATTCACTTAACAACACTCATTAGACATATCTGTATCTCTAGCTACAAACTATTGTCATTCTTTTCTTGTATCACCATGGTTCTGATATGATGTCAGAGTGCTATTGTTTACCCTGAATACGGCAAGCGCAGGAATAAAGATGAGACAATGCTGTAGCACTTCCATATTATAATACATAAAATAGATTCCCAAATAAACACAAATGCATTATTGAAGAGAGACAGGCCAGCTTTGTGCGCTTTTGTTATATTATTTAACCACAAATATACTTCAGACAAGCTTTTCCAGTAACAGTCACAATAATTATACAATGCAGTAAGCAATGTATTTCCCTGCTGATCGTGGCAATCACGGGGGGGGGGGGCACATGGAGGAAATGGATTCAAGTTTATTTTTACAGATATAAACCAAAACAGGAGAGTTTTTCTGCACGGGAAAGGGTTTTCTGCATTTAAACAAAGTTGTCATTACACACGAATGATCAGTAACATAAAGAAAAGGTGAATCCAGTGTGGGCACTTAATCAGTTTAGTTTTATTTTAAGTTTCTCTTTCAGAATTCACTCAAATGGCAGAACTTTTCCCAAATTAGAGCGCAACGCCCATTTTAGGACGGAATGTGCCTGTGTTTTATTTACAGGGGGTTCCCCCACAACACACACAACAAAGCAAATTCACCTTAGCCACTTTTAGGGTAACTTAATGAAGTGAAATAAAATGATTGAACTCGCATTGATTGGATGAGACACAACATTCTCTATAAAACCCCTTTCCATTCTGTTGTACCAAAGCAGGACTCTTTGAATAGAGAGGACAGAGGGTGTGGTTGAAAGACATTAGTGAGGTGGTAAGTCAAAAGCTTATACAGAAAGAAACAATAACATTTGTATTGCTCTGTACTAAGTGCAATTCTTTTTGCCCTTGTTCATTTTTGGTTCACATGGGATCCAGAAATATATAGGAAAGGATTAAAAGCAGGGCAATAACTACAGATTAAGCAGACCTTGCAGTTGCAGGGGGCCCTGGATGATCAGAGGTAGTGATGGGTGAATCTCGCAAGATTCGCTTCGCCGAAAAATTCACGAATTTCCAGAGAAATTCGTGAATTGGCGAAAAATTCGCGAAATGAGTCGCGGGACGCTTTAGACGCGTTTTGCATCAACTTTGGCGCGTCGTGTCGTTTCCGGCGCGCGTCGCATCGTTTGCACCCCCGCCTAATGGTTTTAAAAATAAGTGGTGAGCACAACTTTTTCTTGTTTGTTGTGTTCATAAATCATATAACCAATGTGATGATTATATGAGCCCTGATAGTAATCAAAACAACAAGACAAAACTCCCTGGCAGTTATCATTATTCTAATTGTTTTGTCCTCAAGAAATGAGTAATGGGCTCAGCTGATATCATCCCGACATCAAAATAAAATGACTCATTGGTTTAGGGATAACACACTTTTTTTTTTGTGTTAGATAAATACACGTCTGGTTTTTGGTGCACGCCAAAATAAAACATGCTGTAGATATAAGATAATTACATCTGAAAGCAAGTAACTTTAAATAATGAAAGGGAGAGTTGACAGGCGATAATTGCTTTTACACTTCTTGTTTCAGTTTTTATGCCATATTTTGTTTACTTGATGTGGAGGGTCTGGTTTGGGAGCTCGTGTAGCAGTGTATTAGCATTTATTATCTGGCTTGTCTGATTCCATCCATGATCTTTGTGCATGACTAATTCCTCCAGAAATATGGAATTTACCCAGTACAAATCTGTAGACAAAGTACAATTCTATCAACGGCCCAAGTAACAGAAACACAGAATTGAAGGGCCATGATTATTAAAGAGGAACTAAAGCCTAATAATGAATATGGCTAAAAATGTCATATTTTATTTAGTGAACTTTTTGCACCAGCCTAAAGTTTCAGCCTGTCAATAGCAGTGTAATTTTTTTTGGGTTAGTTAAAGCACCAAGTGTCCAGCTATTCAGGGATGAGCATGGTTACACTGCGACCTACACACCAGGGCAGGGCCTTCGCCAGATGGAAGATATCCTTTAGGAGGTAGTATAACTACAACACCCAGGCAAACTATACAATAAAAGATGAAATGGGCGCCAGGAGGTTCTTTACAACAAACAGGTAGATGTTTATTAGCATAAGCAATGTCCCCAGGTTTATTACTCACGCAGGAGCAGCCAGAGGAAATAGCAGAGGTGCACACAGCTGTAGTTGAGATATTAGCAGAACTTTCACACACACTTCAATAAGGTGATTATTTCTCAGAGTCCAATTAGCTAAGGGTATATCCATTCTTTACAACCCTCCTTCTGCTGCAATGTGCCTGCCCAAAACACTAGTGTAAGGCCGGAAGCCGCCACTAGTCCTAATCCCTACCACCTTGATGTCCCTGCACTAAAAGCATCACAGGGGAAGCTTTGTAGCAAGATCTCTTCCTGCTAACACTCCTTGTTGGAACATACACTGTTCATGATAAATATTCCCAACTGCCTTTCTCTCTCTAGAGAGACTATAACAGTACTACCCGCACTTGCTATTCCTCGTTCACGGGTTGTGGCCTGGTCTCCAACTTAAATCAACTTAAATCACAACGGTTGTAGGTCCCGCTAGCTGCTAGGGCATGTGGCTTACTGGGGTCTTTTTGCTCCCAGGCTCAATGAACAACCAGCTTGATCCCTATGCACATTATAAGGCAGTGTGGCAGGAAGTGGTCATTACACTCCTGGCTATAACTATTGGTTCAGAACACAAATTGCAACATAGGCTTTTGCCTAGTGATAAGAGATAAGGGACTTAACTCCATAGGTGCCAAATGGAAACCTATGGGTCCCTACATTAGCAATGATCCAGGACTTCAAACTTGTCACAGGGGGTCACCATCTTGGAAAGTGTCTGTGACACTCACATGCTCAGTGGGCTCTGAGCAGCTGTTTAGAAGCTAAGCTTAGGGGTCGTCACTAATTATCCAGTAGCAGAAAAATTAGCTTCCCTGGCTGTAATATAAGCTGATGCTACAGATTTGATGATTATTAAATTCTGATTCTAATTGCATTGGTTTCTAATTATCTTTATTAATGACTAATCAGCCTTATAGTGTGACTATATTCCTATGACACTATGGGGCAGATTTACTAAATTCACATGAAATTCACATGAAGAATCGAAGTTCGATCGAATTTGTATCAAGTTTGAATTTGAATCTTCAAATATGCAAATTAGGCAAATTCGACCATCAAATATTCGAATTCGAATGATTCGAATATTCGAATAAAATTTCGATGGTCGAATACTTCCCCTTTAAATTTTTATATCGACCACCTACTTTGCCAGATTAAAGCTACAGAAATGGGGATCCTTCCCTTAGATCAAATATAAAAAAATTTCTATATTCGACCGTTCGATCGAATTGCGGTAAAAGCCTTCGAATTCGATAGTCGAATTCGAAGGATTTTACTTCACCACTGTTCCCTTGGTCGAATTTCAGATTTTTTTATACTCGAAATTCGACCAATAGCAAATCTGCCCCTATATGTACTGTATATTGTGAGTGGGTCCCCTAAGCTCAGTAAGTGACAGCAGCACAGAGCATGTGAATCAGTGAATCAGAAAAGAAGATGGGGAGCTACTGGGGCATCTACTGGGGAGACACAGATCTTTACTGCTAAAGACTGCCATCAATGTCTACATCAGGCTGAAAGTTAATTTAAAGGTGAACAACCCATAATGGATTATGAGTCTGGAAGCTCAGTGATCCAGGTGCGGATTCTGAACGGTTACAATTTGCTCCATTAGTTGCTCCATTTCTTATCAGGATCTCTGGAATATTAACAACTATTGTGTCAATTCTAAAAGCTGCCTGTAATGAAATACATCAATTCAGTTTACAGAGTCTTTGAACCCCCCCCCCCCCCAAGCTGCTTCAGAAAGACATAAGAAAGTGAATTATGTCACAAATATAACTATCTGAAAACAACTGAACTGAATTCAATTATTGGTAGGTGAAGAACCACTTTAGCTGCACAATGAACTGGGTAATAAGGCAGCTAAGGAGAGGACATGCAGGAGTCCTTGCAGGGGTCTGATACAGAATTCTTAATGAATCAGATGCAGTTTGAGAGTAGGACTGGCCAGATATGGGATGAATCTGACGTAGTTGGCCAGCTTAAATATATTGCAATATATGGACAACCCATCCCTGTTGTTTAAAGGGTAAGGCATTTTTTAGAAGCTGTATGCACAGAATGTCTCAATGTCTTAAATATATTGATAATGGGTTGAGTGCAGAGGATCTTGTATTTGTCTATATGTATTTTGTGGTCACAGCCTCATTGCGCCCCCACCTAATGGTTTTAAATTAGTGGTGAGCACAACTTTCCCTTGTGGCTTCCCGTGAAAGCAGTAGGACATGGATGGGGCAAGACAGGGTCAGACCCTCTCTTATTCATACTCATCTCTTATTCAAATCAGTGCATGGTTGCTAGTGTAATTTGTACCCTAGCAACCAGATTGCTGACATTGCAAACTGGAGAGCTGCTGAATAAAAAGCTAAACAAACTCAAAAACCACAAATAATAAAAAATGCAGACCAATTGTAAATTGCCTCAGAATGTCTCTCTCTACATCATACTAAAAGATAACTCAATGGTGGCCAACTCCTTTAAAAAAACAAATGATACACCAAGTTCACAATAGGTATTACTCAGGCCACAGTTGTCTGCCATCAGTGGGCCAAGATCTCATAGTGGGATCCAACGGAATCCCTGAGCCCATTCAACTGGAGTTCCTACAGTACGTGCTGCCTAGGGAATATCTCACACTACACTCTACTTGGTGAAGCAAAAAGCTACCCTTGCTAGCTCACCCCATCTAACAGTGCTAAAGTGTTCTATAACAGTAGCTACCTGCTGCTATATTTATCTCATTTATAGGGTCCTGTATCCCCAACTATGACCATGGTTAACTTTGGGCTTAATCTTCTTACTGGGGCTTCCTGTTTTAGGTTCTCCAGTAGATTCCATGTCTCTCCTGAAGTCCACAGATGCAGATCCATGTGCTCCCTTCTCTTTTATAGACTAGGGAACAGGGACTTCAGGGACACATCCCTCCCCAGGGCATTGGAACATTTCCTCACAGTAGGGATAACTCCTTTACAGGACAAACATATATATATAATGTGCTTATACAAAGAAATCACATGAATGACATACATAAAACATACAGCGTTACATACATAACAACCAGTACTGGTATCAATATAGCAGAATAGTAGCTTAGTGTCTCACAGGAGTAGGGATGGCGCGAACCGCCGAAAAAAAGTTCGCGAACATGTTCGCAAACTTCCGGAA
>CM044431.1:20929283-20953571 GCA_024363595.1 Xenopus borealis
CGAACACCGGATGTTCGCGCGAACAAGTTCGCCGGCGAACAGTTCGCGCCATCCCTACACAGGAGCGACGATCACTTTGCAAGGAATTCATACAATAGGCATCTATCTAAATCCCTTGCGCATGCGCCGAAATTGGTGCTCGCCTGCGTCGTGACGCGCGCGTATTGACGCCTGTGACGTAACGTGACGCACGCATATTGACGGGGGGTGGGGGGTTGGAGTTAGCGCCTGGAGGTTGAATTCCCCTTTAAGGAGCAGGTCAGTAGAAGATTGTAGTAAGCGGTTGGGTGAGTAGCTAGAGATGTAGGATGGGGCAGAGTTATGAAGTTCTTTGAATGTTAGGGTCATTAGTTTGAATTTTATTCTGAATGATAGTGGATGTGCATGGAGTGGAACGGCAGAGAAGGTTGCTGGGGTGTATAAGTCTGGTTGCAGTGTTTATTATGGACTGGAGAGGTGACAGAGGTGATAAATGATCTTATTTTAGATATGTTCCTTAAGTGAAAGTGACATGATTTAACAAGTGGATGGATATGAGTAGTGAATGACAGGGCAAAATCTAGGATAACTCCAAGGCACTGAACATGGGGAGATTGGGTGATTGTGAAATTGTTAACTATGATAGATACTTCTGAGATGTTATGGGTGTTAGTTGGGAGAAAGATATAATTGCCTTGACATACACAAGAAGCATCCAGCGTATCATAAAACTCCACTTTTTTTCTGACCCTCTCCAATCCCCTCCTATAACTTGTACTTACAATATTTGCTAAATTTGCTTTCAGTTGAAAAGAATTGTGACATTGAGAATCTGACCTTTCACAGAGAACGCAGATAAAGGGAATGTTTGGAGGGTGAAGGATTTTACATTATAAAGCCTTTATCTGAATACTTACTTATATTGCTGGGTGTAGGGATTAGTCATGCTTGTTTATGTACTCAGTGCTTTTCTGGCAAATATAATATATAATTTTAATACTTGCTTATTGTTGGGAAACTAGAAAACTATAAATCAGTCAGTTGATGACAAGATATGTGTGTAATGTATTTGAAATTTCCTGGCTGAATGGGAAAAACACAGTTTAGCGGACAAGGAAAGCCTATAATATATACCCTGCAATTTTTCAGAACCCATACCCGACCCGTATCAGCAATCTACAACTTGCATTCTTACCAGCTTCGAGCCGCTACCCAACCCAATCTGCACGTACCTTATGCGCAACCTGATCCGCGACCCACTGATCATCAAGAATCAGGAAGTGCTATCCTTGTAAACCGTAAGTGACTTCATCAGAAGTAGGCGGAAGTTGGTGTGATCAGAAAAAAAAAAAGAGTAAAACTCGCTATTGAGAAGACCCGCAATCTGATCCACTACCCGCCAGGAGACGAATCTCCCCGAATCAACCGTTTACTTGAGATTGGGATTTCTGAGACCTGACAAATAGCTTTGTTCATCTCTGTGCAATTGAACTGTACATTTGGAAGAAAATTTGAGATGCAGCCACCACTGCAACCATTGTCATTGTTGAAATATCCTTTACACAAAGTCATTGTAAAAAAAAAAAAGACAAAAGCATTCAATGGGGCAAATTTACTAAAGGGTGAATTTTTGCCTTGGAAGGCTCTGCCACACTATGAGCAGACAGACGTTATTTTGCAGTGAATATACGTCTTATATTTGTCATTCATCTTTCCTGTATGAGAGCAAAGAGAAGAAATGGAGAGAAGGATAGCTCATAGAATGTATACTTGGAGAACAGGGAAGCTGAATAAGGAAAAGAGGAAATATACGTGGACAGTGAACGCATGGTTTAAAGGAACAGTTCAGGGTAAAAATAAAAACTGGGTAAATAGATAGGCTGTGCAAAATAAAAAATGTTTCTAATATAGTTAGTTAGCCAAAAATGTAATATATAAAAGATGGAGTGAGTGGATGTCTCATATAACAGAATACAATACAACATCCTGCTTTTCAGCTCTCTAAATCTGAGTAAGTCAGCGACTTGAGGGGGGGCCACATGGGACATAACTGTTCAGTGAGTTTGCAATTGATCCTCAGCATTCAGCTCAGATTCAAAAGCAACAGTTATGACCCATGTGGCCCTCCCTCAAGTCATTGATTGGTTACTGCCTGGTAACCAGGGTAACCAGTCAGTGTAAACAAAAGAGAGCTGAAAACCTAGGTTAGACTTACAGTCACTCCAGCCTTTATACATTACATTTTTGCCTAACTAACTATATTGAAAACATGTTTTATTTTGCACAGCCTATCTGTTTACCCAGTTTTTACTTTTATACTGAACAATTCCTTTAAGGATTTCTGGTGGGCCTCTGGCATCTGAGTCTGACACTGTATACATTGACTTTGAAGAGTGCCTTTGTGAAACATTAGGTAAAGGTTTATGAAACGTGGAGCACTGCTTGTAATTCTGTTAAGGCCCGACTCATTGCTCCCCAAATATGCTTCTCTCTTTGGGTTATTATTCTACATTGGGATAGTTCCAGATACATATTTTCTGTAGAGAAAATGTAAAATATGTATAAAACATAAAATCAGATGAAGCCTGGATATTGACTGTGATCAGTATGCAAATATTAGCTTTATAAGACTGCGGTGATATAAAAGATGACAATCTCTGTTATAAAACGATGAACCCAAATAGCTTATGGAAAAGGTAAATATAAAACAGGAACGTATCAGAGATGTCCCCTGTAAAACTAACTGTACTTTGGTAATGATTCGAGTGGATAAGTCCCGAGGAATGGAAAATGCTAATCTCTGCTATAAATCTCTGCTATAAATGACACATATCTTGCCTGGGTTACTGTAGAAACACAACAGTCAGCAAGAACCCAGGAGATAAGGTGCTCATACTATTAAATGTTACTATATAAAACTCAGACTATAGAAAGATTAAGGCCCTACTGACTTCTGACTTACACATTAATATTCACATATTTAAAGCTAATATTTGCATTTTGACTGCAATGTGTATAATGAGAAGAGTAACAGCAGATGACCACCGCATAAACTCTGGCACCTAAACTTCGGTAAAAAGCAATTTACTTGTAGATTAAATGGAATTAATGCAAGTGGAAAAAGGATTTAAAAATAATAGCAAAGCAAGTAGCCACATTCAATTCCAGAGCCTGTTCAGGTTAATACAGTCTCAGCATTTAGAAAAAGGAGAATAGAACCAAGGCAAGATAAGCGTTGATTTATGAGACAGGGGCTAGAATGCGCCTTGTGCAAAGCCAGCCATTTTGGGATACTATTACATAGGGAGGGTCAAAAGGAACAGATTGTACAGTACGATTAAAGAAAAAAGTAGTTTTCTTTCCCTGTGGTTTTTAGTCAAGGCAAATAAATAATATTTATGTATGGTGAGTAACTGGCTTTTGTATCCAAGCTTTTATGAAGGTTTTGCTGGCTCAACTTGCAGTGTTAAGCTTTCTAAGTGCCTTCTATTCACTTTTCTATTTCTGATCTGTATATTTTATACTTTAAAAATCAACTAAATGTGTTAAATCACCCATCTAAAAGCTCTGCCTTTCCTTTTCTTGCTTGAGGTGGCATCAACAATAGCCTTAAGCTGCCCAGTAAGGTCGGCTCATTTCGAGAGGGCACTGAACAAGCAGATGGTTTTTGGCCATCCATGCCCTGGGCCAAACTGAAAATCTCAACCAAAATTCTACTGTTAATATTCTCCTGTTTTAATAAACAGAAGAATTAAATGTGAAAGTGCAATTCCAAATGAACTGTGCATTCTACAGAAAATTGCTCTGTCTTTGAAAAAAGATATTTATTTTCTTATTTGTGTGCAGGAGTAATACTACAAGACTACACTTTCTTCTGTTCTGTAAAACTGAATATAATCTGTAGCTTCCCCTGGACTAAATTCTTAAGCATAACTCATTGAATCGAATATTATCATCATGATACTCAATTAAATAACTTTGCCTGTTAAACAATTTTCAACAAGTGTGACTGTGGGATAGCAGGTATAGTAGGGAGAGATGGTGTCTATAGTAACAGTGGGATAATAGTCTCTGGGAAGGGAGTGTGACTGTGGGATAGCAGGTATAATAGGGAGAGATAGTGCCTATAGTAACAGTGGATAATAGTCTCTGGGAAGGGAGTGTGACTGTGGGATAGCAGGTATAGTAGGGAGAGATGGAGCCTATAGTAACAGTGGATAATAGTCTCTGGGAAGGGAGTGTGACTGTGGGATAGCAGGTATAGTAGGGAGAGATGGTGCCTATAGTGCTACAGAGACTATTATCCACTGTTACTATAGGCACCATCTCTTCCTACTATACCTGCTATCCCACTGTCACAATCCCTTCCCAGAGACTATTATCCACTGTTACTATAGGCACCATCTCCCCCTACTATACCTGCTATCCCACAGTCACACTCCCTTCCCAGAGACTATTATCCACTGTTACTATAGACACCATCTCTCCCTACTATACCTGCTATCCCACAGTCACACTCCCTTCCCAGAGACTATTATCCACTGTTACTATAGACACCATCTCTCCCTACTATACCTGCTATCCCACAGTCACACTCCCTTCCCAGAGACTATTATCCACTGTTACTATAGGCACCATCTCTCCCTACTATACCTGCTATCCCACAGTCACACTCCCTTCCCAGAGACTATTATCCACTGTTACTATAGACACCATCTCTCCCTACTATACCTGCTATCCCACAGTCACACTCCCTTCCCAGAGACTATTATCCACTGTTACTATAGACACCATCTCTCCCTACTATACCTGCTATCCCACAGCCACGGTCCTTTTTACCACTGTTTATAATCTTTGGTGCGTGTAGGTAATAATTTAATGTGTTGTATGCTTTTTATCTTTTTCACATCCTTCCCACCTACACTATTTGTTTTCTGGTGCCTCACTATATGCCATCCCAATGAAATGGAACCTCCATAAAGACAAGAAAGGGGATTGTGTTAGTGATAGGTTTCATATAATCAGTGTGTTTGTTATCATAACCAATCTCACATCAGTTCTGGAAATTACCCTACAACGTGACTGCTCTACTTTTGAGAGATAAAAAAAAACCTCAGTGCGTTAAGGAAAAAGGACACAAATAACCTTCAGCGTGTGAGACGTTTGACAGCATGAACGCACAATAATCTCAGCGGATACACTTAAGTGTCTTGTTAAATGGGAAGAGCAACAATAGTGAAGATGTAAAACATCGTTTGATGCATGTCAGCCTCGCCGCTGAACAGAGAATCGTGTTGCTCTTGATTCTGTGGGCAAATTAAATCAAGCAAGGCATAAAGGAATTACCCTGTTTGTCTTCCTTGCCAACCAACTGAAATCCGTTTTTATCAGACCAAATAGCTGTCCCTAGAAGTTCCACAGCAAACATTTAGCTCTGTTTCATGAAATATCCATCAAGTGCTCAGTCGCTTTTTTGGCAGATAAGAACAAACTAAGTAGACTTTAGAATCTAGGATTCGGTTCGGGATTTGGCCACGATTCGGCCTTTTTCAGCAGGATTCTGATTCGGACGAATCCTTGTGTCTGTCCAAACCAAATCTGAGTTCTAATTTGCATATGTAAATTATTGGTGGGAGGGAAATCACATGACTTTTCATCACAAAAAAGGATGTGAAAAAATAGGATACTATCTGGCCTGTTATAGAGAGCGCCCTCTGTTGTCCCCTCTGCTGCATAGTAATAAACATGAACAAATGTTTCCCAAAAGGGCTGCTGTTAAACACTACAGGTTCCTATTTGGAAGTTCTTACAAATGCCTGAGACATATAATGATGCACTGATAATGATTATAGAGAAAGAAAAGTATTAAAAACATTAATATGACCCTTTTAGGTGATATCTCTATTCTTATTGTAGCAGTCAGCTTTTTTGGACATTTTAGTTAAAGAATAAGTAAATGTTTTTTTTCTATCTGTAAATTACCTCTTTCCAAAATGTTGGGAGGTATGAGATCATGTGCACATAATTTTTATAGTATGATGGATGCGTCCATAAATGGACCCCCTTGCCCAAAACGAGATGCAGCTGTGTTTCGCAAGTTTTTTGCCGTTTCGCACATTTCTACTAGAAATTTGCGAAAATTTTGGTGAAGCGAAATGCCCCAGATTTGCCCATCACTACTCAGGAGTGGCTGTTCATAAGTCCTACACATTTTACTGTGGCTAATAGGGGTGGGCAAATTTGATCCTTTTCGCCAAAATTTTGCCACCAGCAAAACTTTTCCGATGGCCATTAAAGTCTATGGGCATCAATTTTTTTTGTTGTGTGGCAAAAAAAATTTTGATGCACAATGCCATTCAACTCTATGGGCATCATTTCGGCAGCAAAACAAGGCCTAGTGGTTAAACCTATTATGTAGTAGTTGACTACAGCCAGGGGCGTACCTACAGAGGAAGCAGACCCTGTGGCTGCAGGGGGGTCCAGGAGCTATAGGGGCCCCATGAGGCCCTAATTCATTTACAATTACAATAAATATTGGTAAAACTGGTCAACCACTGGATGTTTTGGGGGCCTGAAAAATAATTTACTGTGGGGCCCAGTAAGATCTAGTTATGCCACTGACTGAATGTGTGCACATGATCATTCCCACATCTCTGACTAAACCTATTATGTAGTAGTTAAACTATAGCTAAGCAGATTATTAAGAGAGTGCTAAAAGCTAACTGGTGCAAGATTAGAGCTAGGAGAAGATACTAGAGCCTAACATCATATACAAAACATTTAACTGATTCTAAGAGTTTATCAGACATCTTTGGAAGGATATTAGGCCTGTTAAAGTGTCTGTTTACATCTAATTGCTGATTGGTTGCCATGGGCAACATCTCCAGAAATCTCTCCACATATTTATCTCCAGTGTTAATACATATGCCCCAAACTGGCTGGTAGTGGATTAAATGATTCTGTTGTGTTAGTTCAGGTAAAACAGTCAGAAAAGCACAGAAACTTCTGGTACATTTATTACAACATGGCAAGTAGGTGTGGCCTGCCCCTTGATTGCTCTCAGTTTAGACAGGAAGAAGGAAACAGGAATATGAATCATAAGACAATGGCAAAACAGCAGGAATGCCCTTAACCAAAATGTCCACACAAGCAGGTTACTACAATAAGAATAGCCATATCACCTAAAAGGATCATATCTATGTTTTGCATACTTTTCTTTCTCTGTAATCATTGTCAGTGCAGCATTATATGCCTCAGTCATTTGTAAGAACTTCCAAATAGGAACCTGTTGTGTTTAAAAGCAGCCCTTTTAGGATATGTTTGTTCATGTTTATTAATATGCAGCAGAGGGGACATTAGAGGGCACTCTCTATAGCAGGCCAGATAGTATCCCATGCCCTTAGAGATGACAGTGTCGGACTGGCCCGGTGGGCCCTATTCCTCATGGGCCCTGCCGGGCCAGATCCCCCTCTACCCTTCCTAATTTCAAATTAAAAACTTGCTGATGCGTGGCGTTGGGTGCCTAGCCCGCATGTGCAGTGATGCGCGGCGCCGTGTAGTGACGTCAGCACCCAGCCATTGTTATAGTTGAGGGGGGGTTGAAGGGGGGCCCTGGATGTAGTACCAGTGGGCCCCAGGCCCCCCAGTCCGACCCTGGGAGCAGAGCTGGCAACTTTTTATGTTTGTTACTGTATATGGCAATAAGCTTTGTTCTTATTGGTTCAGTAAAGTGACTGAGAGTATTGCTTCACAGAATGGTTATTTTATCGGTTTTGTGAAACAAAACTTTCATTTTGTTGAATGAATGAATCCTGTACTATAAAATCTTGCTTTCTGTCACAGATATCTATTTTGTCATTCAAATCTAGCTTGGCATGCACTATTTAGTTACACTATTGTATATTCTGTTTATGATTTTTTTTCAGAATTCATTCTGTAAGTAACTTTGCAAATAAGTGTGTCTGTTACATGGAGGTTATATATTTGTGAGACAAATTGATTGATATGATGACATCCTGTTGTACACTAACCAGATTTTCATCTCATTCTTTAATAGAAATAAGTAATTTGTATATTTTTTTTATCTGTGTTTATGGTCACAAATAGTAATATACCATGAGAGACATTCATTCTGTGTATTAGGGATAGTTTTGTATATAGTATGTATTTGGGACAAACATGACACCACAGCATTCGGTTTGTGAAATTCTGTTTATAACTCATGCAGTCAGTATTGGCAGTATATTCAGCAATTTTACAAACTTGTCATGTAATATCTAACATTGCTTAGCATTAAACAGATTGTGTCATGATTTTTATGGTATAATTTTTATTTTTATTGGTGTGGTTGGCAGCCATCTCAGGTTATTCTGCCTGATCCTGTGCTTTCAGAAAGTGCCAGCACTTTAGGATGGAACTGTTTTCAGATGAGCTATTGTTTCTCCTACTCAATGTAAATTGAGGAGTTGGGACTTGGATTAACTGGATTTGGATCGCCATTCTCATATCAACCGCTAGGTGGGGTATTTAAGCATTTTTAGCAATGCTGGCATCAGGGAGCAATTATCTTTTTGTTGAAGGGTTGTTGGGGGGGTGATATCATTTCAACTTGCACAGCAGAAGTAAAGTATGTCTGAAGTTTATCAGAGCACAAGTCACATGACTGAGGGCACCTGGGATGTTAACATGACTAGACCCATGTCAGGTTCAAAATTAAATACAAAAAATATATTTGCTCTTATGAAAAACTGCAGGATTTTGCTGTGGGGGGGTGTAGGGGGCTATGCGTCTGGGATGGGGGTCTCAGGGGTGTGTGGGACCCTGGAGGTAGTAGCCCTGTCTGGCCCAGGGGTCCCCAGTTTGAGGCTGTTTGTGCCACTGCAATTGTGGTTTTTAAAGACCCACATGATATAATAGAAAGGGCAGAGGTGGTTTTAGGCTACTGATAAGTAAAATATGCACAAAGCAGAATAGTATCCAGCACATTAAAAACAGGATTCCTGCTTCAAATAACCCAGTTGTATGTATATGGTATAACAACTTATGTAGCACACTTTATTTAGACTTCTGGCCTTGCCCTTTCCTGTTTGGTGTTGCTGGTCCTTTAACTGGCTAATTCCAGTGCAGACATCTGACTGTATAGGAAAAGTAATTCTATCAAACAATAAGTTCAGAAGCGAAAATCCTATTTTGAAGTCACATATCAATGTATCGACGTTGCACGGAGCCACCGTATCAGATTAATCTGCATCCCACTGCTCTCTAATCCATCTCATTTCCTCTGACATTGCATTCTGAACATAATGACATTTTTATTATGGGTTTGAATCAATGATATTTTAATTTACACTCATGCAGGTTTCATTCATTCCCCAAATTTCATTTTCTTTTTTAATTCCAGTTTAGCCAGTAACCGCCACCTCCCTCCCCTGCCAGCTTTGCGTGCGGCAGGCTCTTTTTTTTAATGAGCCTTAAAATAAAATGTCACAAGGGGAGATAATAAATTGTGGTCATAAGAACAGTGAAATTACAGACAACAGATCTGATATTTTTTTTAGCGAGCAGAACTTTAAAGTGAGTAAGAAAGTTTCTGAAGCACAAGGCTCACACCAACTGTCAGATACATGCGAGTGATGGGGCTCTGCAGGGCTATTGCTTTTTGTCTGCTTTCCAAAAAATGAAATAGATTTTCAGTCATGGGATCTCCAGCGGCTAACATAGTGTCTATCCCATTCACAGTGTAAATGTGCCGTGCCCAACTGGCAGAAAGCACCCTTTACTTAAAGGACAAGGGAAGTGTAAAATAGAATAAGGCTAGAAATGCTGTATTTTGTATACTAAACATAAACATGAACTTACTGCACCACAAGCCTAATCAAACAAATGATTTATTCTTTCAAAGTTGGCCACAGGGGGCTGTCATCTTGTAACTTTGTTATACATCTTTTCAAGACCAAGACTGTGCACATGCTCAGTGTGGCCTGGGCTTCTTAGGGATCGTCATAAATGATCACAACAGGGAAGCAAACAAAGCTTCTTGAGTTCTGCATGGCTGGGAAGTAAAGCGGGGGCTCCCCCTGCTGTTCATAAGTGATTGTTTCCCTGCACAGCAGTTAGTGACCGTCTGACAATTCCTATCCACAGCAGTAAATGAAAGGAGAATGTCACTGCACAACAGTCAGGTTTCTTATAAAAACTGCACACAATTTTTAATTAAAATATACTGGAGATAGGTTTCTTTTTCATTAAAGAAAGTCAAAATGGTATTTAATTTTTTTGCCTTCACATGCCTTCACATTTTTGTGGAGGGTGCAAAGATTTATACTTAACAGAACCAGGTGCAACAGAGAAGCTTCAAGGTGTATTTTGGGCAAAAAGCACGGACATTTGCACATTACCACCCCATTTTTTAATGGACTTTATTATCTAAGGGCTGGGACAGACAGGGAGATTCTGTCGCCTGGCGATTAATCACCTGTTAAAATGAAAAAGCGCCAGCGCTAATCCACACGCATCGCAGTGATTTCCGGAATCGCCTGAAGTTTCCTCAGGAAGTAACTTCGGGCGATTCCGGAAATCAACACGCTGCGTGTGGATTAGCGCTGGTGCTTTTTCATCCTGAGGAAACTTCGGGCGATTCCGGAAATTGCTGCGCTGCGTGTGGATTAGCGTGTGGATTAGCGCTGGCGCTTTTTCATTTTAACAGGCGGCAGACAGGAAGAAGGCAGTTCGGGGAGATTGTCGCCTGCGATTAATCGCCAGGCGACAGAATCTCCCCGAATCTCCCTGTCTGTCCCAGCCCTTAGATGATGATGAAGGCAATGGTTCTACTATAGGGTGTGCTCCCACAGGACCCAACAGACTGCCTGGGAGGCCCAAATTGGTGCACTATGATGGGGCCCATAAATCTTTAGTTACACTGCTGGAGGAATTATATTTTAAATATAATCTGCAACCCCCTAGTCACACATGAACACATATACACAGTGTCGTATAAAAGGGGCTGCCAATAAAATGCCCCATTCTACTTATGCATTAAATGCAGGGGCGTAACTACAGAGAAAGCAGACCCTGTGGCTTCAAGGGGTCCTTTAAATCCCCTTAAAGGAGAAACAAACCTTTTTTAATAAAAAAAAAACCCTATCCTACATAGAACCCCCTGCTGCCCCCCATCCTTGGTGTACACTTCGGTAATTGCCCCTAAGTCTTAATATAGCTCTCTCTTCAGGGCAATGACAAAGCCACAGAATGCAAAATAAAAGTGATACATTTGTGTTTGTGTTTATATCGCATTTTCATCTGTCTCTTGCAGACTGTCGCTGCTCATTTGCAGATATTATACTTCGCCCTATCATCTCCTGACAACGTAGGTGTCTGCATTGAAATCTGCAGGTGCATCTTCCATACAGTTGTAAACAGAAAAAGAGCATTGATCATGAAGCTGCATTAGGATCCAAGAAAGAAAAGAAAAACTATAACTGTAATTGTCAGATTAAAGGGGAACTCCACCCAAAATTTTTTTTTTTTATCTAATAAAAGAGAATTTAATTCAATATAAAAATGGTCAGTGGTTTTAATGTTGTTTGTAAATGTAATTGCTACTGAAATCTATGTCTGCCTGGCTGCTTAGATTTTCTGCACTGCTCTCCAAACAATGTAGCAGAAGCTAGCTGATTAAAAGACCTAAAGGAGAACTGACACTGTGTGAAGAATCAAACCAGAAAAAAAACATTAAATAAAATAAACAAAACCATTGAAAGCATGTAATAATTGGATATCAGAAAATTACCTAGAGTTATATTTTCTGTTATTCTGTTTAGTTAGACTTCCACCATTATTCATTATGGTTTAAAAAATGAAAAAAATGAAAAAAAACTGCACATTAGTGATGTTTGGGTTGAGAATTCCTCGACCCGCACACGACCCTAACCCACCCGCTGCTCCCCTCTATTTATTGACCCCTGACCTGCCCTGCAATGACCTCACAAAAGGGTTGGGGTAGGTGGAAGTCTGTAAACTTTGGCGCGGAAACTGGAAGGCTGAAGGGCTAGGTTACGGACCTGCCCGCGACCCAAAGCTTTTCGTGCAGGGCCGGCCCGAACTAGCCCATGGGTCCCACAGGCCTCAGGTTAGCCCGCACATCACTACTGCACATATTTTAGCCATGTTGTTGGCTGCTTTACAGTATTCTAGCATTGAACTCCATGAAATCAAACTCCTAATGTCTAGGGTTATTATATATGATTAAATATGTCTGAAGCAATGGGCAAAACAATAGGTTCCGTGTAGAATTTTTCCTCTTTGAAGAGGATGAAGGCAAGATCGGTATATGGGCAAACACAAGATAAATGCTAGATTAAATAATACATTTAAATGCTAGTTATATAATAATATATTGGAGTTATTGTGGATTAAAACATTGCAATTCTAGGCATCTCTAGAGTATAAAAAGAACATTGACTCAAATGATGAAAGAATAATCTATAACAAACAAGAAGGGTTGGACTGTAGGGCTTGGAGCTCACCGAGGCTGCTGCCTTAGGCCTCCCCCCCACACACCTCCCTCCGCTGGTGCAAAATCCCCTAACCCCACCAATACTGCAACCCTCCTCCAGAAACTAGGGATGCCCCAAATCCAGGATTGGGTTCGGCCAGGATTCGGCCTTTTTCCAGCAGGATTTGGATTCGGCCGAATCCTTCTGCCTGGCCGAACAGAATCTGAATCCTAATTTGCATATGCAAATTAGAGCCAGGGAGGCAAATCACGTGACTTTTTGGCATAAAACAAGGAAGTAAAAAATGTTTTCCCCTTCCCACCCATAATTTGCATATACAAATTAGGGGTTGGATTCGGTTCGGTATCTGGCCAAATCTTTCGAGAAGCATTCGGGGTTTGGCCGAATCCAAAATAGTAAATTCGTGGCATTCCTACCAGAAACCCTGCCCACACGTTTCCGTAGTGAGCATCACTTTCCCTTGTTTGTTATAGTTTAAACAGGAGCAATGGCCAGCTCCATGTTGTGGCTCCTACCCTTTCCAGCTACAGTCAGGTGATCCCAGGGGTGGCCAATAAAAGGGCAACCATCTTTGGGAATTTTAACCTTGAAAGCAGAAAGTACAGTAAGTTGCAGGTAAAATTTAGTCCCTGTGTAAAATTTATAATGAAGCAATAGTAATCTTAATGAATCAGATGAAAAGCTGAGTGTAGGACTCGCCAGACATGGGATGACTTTGACGTAGTTGGCCAGCTTAAATATATTGCAATATTTTGAAAAATAATCAGTACCTTAAGGTGCAAAATGTCTCAGTGCCCTAACTGTATTGATAATGGGTTGAGTGCAGAGGACCTCTTGTATTGGTCTGGATGAATGCATACTATTACCTCTTTATAGATCCCAGTTATAACCTCACCTTGCATATGCAGTCCTAAGAAAGGATAATAGTGAGAGGGAAAAGAACAGATGTACAACTAAGCTGTTCAGCAGAACGTGTTTCCTCTGGAGAGAAGGGACATGATAACTCTTTATTAATACATTGATATAAATTACTAACTAATGGAGAGATACCATTTTTCATGCAGAAGAAAAGGACAACAATTCACATATTTAAGCTGGAGGAAACAGGGTTTTACCTGAATCAGTGTAAATTCTTATTCCCCGTGTAAGGCTGTGGAATTCTTTGGTGTCCAGTTGACAAGACAAGTTGAGAAGGTATATGAAAAGATCTAGGCCATGAGTATGGGAGATGAATTGAGACTTGATGGATCACTCATGTTTGGAGATGAACTGAAAGGTTGATCTTGATGGGTCAGTGATTCTGGAAGATGTACTGAAAGGCTGATCTTGATGGTTCAGTGATGGTGGGAGATACATTGAAGTTTTGCTCTTGATGGGTCATTGATGCTGGGAGATACAATAAGAGTCTGATCCTTATTTCCACCCAGATTCAGACTGGGAAGAGCTCTGGATATTATTGCAGGTCACAGTAGCTTGTATTTTCTTGTGGGGGAATATTCAGCTCAAGTTAAGGCATTCTTTTGCAGTGGCTTCATGTAGAGTCACACTTTATTAAATGTACTTCTTTTTTTATTCACATGAAATTCATATGCCCCACGCCCTCTAGTGGTGGACCAGGGTAGAATGTTAATGCAACACATACAGGTGGAGCAGGTTTTATTGGTTAGTTGATGGCACCATTCATTGCAATGTAATATGTGGTACTATGCTATTAAAGCCTGCTCCATCATCTAGAATAGCTATACATATCATTATCACATTGAACTTAAGACCGGCAGATGAAGGAATGATTTATGTGTCACCCTGAATTGACCAGATCCTAATTATGTATAGATAATTGGAATGTACCCCAGCCTCATGGTTGGCATTCTGTACAGTATGTACTTTAGTTAATCGTTCCGCACAATCTCTGACTTTTCATTCCAGCTTGTTATATCTAAACTCCACTCACACCCTGCAACCTTATAGAGAAATCATCAAACAGAAGTCAGTTAGCCATAATGAAAGTCCAGTAATGAATCTGAATGTATCTGAACATTGCACTGCCTGTCAGTCTTTCTGAAGGATTCATTAAACCTGTAGGTACAGAACAATGCTGGCAAGCAAATTCCTCCATCTGTCCCCAGACTTATTGCACTGGTTTCTGTGCTGCCATGTAGTAATTATGTGTATTAATGACTAATCAGCCTTATATTGTGACTATATTTCTATGACAGGTGTATATTGTGAGTGGGTCCCTAAGCTCAGTAAGTGACAGCAGCACAGAGCATGTGAATCAGTGAATCAGAAAAGAAGATGGGGAGCTACTGGGGCATCTACTGGGGAGACACAGATCTTTACTGCTAAAGGGCTGTGGTTGCTGCGGGCTGGTACACAAGCACAAAACATCATGTACAATATGTCTAGCTACGTCTTTAGTTAAACTTTACTTCTCCTTTATCTACTTGTAGCCAGGCCACCTGAATGTCACCTTCAGTGGATGGCCATCCATTACTGTACTTACTGCTTGCGTCCACCTCCTAATATGCTTAGTGCACTCAAGTATGGCTGCGTTGACATCATTCAAAAACATTATTCTAATATTATTTCTGCAAAGGAATTGAACGGTCAAAGAAAAGCATCAGTTAGTTGTTCATTCTAGCACCCAAGGAAGAGAAAACCAATCTGATTTCAATGTGAATTGTTGCTAGGCAACCTTATTCTCACAAATTGGTGATTCTTCCCTTGTCTCCTTTATAGCTTGTGGACTTTTGAAACAAAAATAGAAGGGTTCCTGGTCAGCCAACTGTAATAAGAAGTGCTACCATCCCCATCTTGTCCTGTGTGCCGCCATTTTGCTTTACTCTTATAATTTCCTTGCACAGTGTGCGTACAAGCATTTCCTTGATATAAATCGTATCCTGAATTTCATGAGCTTCAAAACAGAAGCCAGAAACGGTGGAAACCAAACTGATTGCCATGTCAGTAGTTGCTAGGCGACACCAGTCTCTCAAACTGATGATACATGTTAAAAAGAAAGACAGAAATAAATATTCTACATGCACTGATATGATCAAGTGTTTTATCATGAGCCCCTGCTTAATGGCCAGTACTAAGATGGCATCATTACCTGATTTCATCATTTTCTTTCTTGTCTGACCCTAGTTTTGCCATACACATGATTGTGTATACCAGACAAATGATAGGACACCTGCCACTGAACTAGCCCAATCTGACAGTGAATGCTTCCCATTGAATTTGATGTTTAAGTGAAATTTGAAGTTCAAAATTGCAGCCAAAATAAACGGATTGCAAAAAAATATTTAAAAATAAAATCACATTTTAATAATGTTGAAAGAAAGAGAAAGGTTTAGCATGTAATGAGGTTGCTTGCTGTTACAAATAAAAATGGGGTAAGAGGGCAACCTAGCCTGGTTCCCTAGAATAGTTGTCTATGTTCCCAATTGAGTGCTGTGGGGCCAATGATCCCAGATGAACTCTGGAGCATCTCCAGGGTTCCCTTAGCGTCTCACATCAATAAGTGTAGTGCACTTGTGTCTAATTAATTTGGAGCACACATCACTCTCAAGTTGAACTTCAAATGACACATAAACAGACTTGGAATCAGCATTGGCCACAATTGTGTTAGACGCAACGCCCCCAGACAAGTGCAACAACACTGTAATTCTGGGAAAAAAAACTTTACATATTGTAAAAGAAACATGGCAATTGTGCCCAAAACTGCACTTTGCATTACATTTGCAGTCATAAGGAGTTCTCATAATGCTGTCGAACTCAACATCTGGCCTCTGAAGGCCAATGTTGACCTAACCATGCCACTAGTTGCATCAACTGGTCATGCATGTACTTGATTCAGTAACTACTGAACAGGGTTTGAGATGCACGAGTTGAGCACCTGTAGAACTATAAAACCCCGCCGCTATGACTACAGATGACTTTGTATACCAGTGGTGGGAATCAGTCCGATTGTTAAGTCTTATGAAGGTGTTCATTCTTACATCAAACTAGGGATGCCACATGCTGATGTGTATGTGTGCCCCAACAGGTTGGGCAATCCAATCAATTAACACCTGGAAGGGAATATTATGTTTTACATACCCGATTGGAGTATGTGAAATGTGTATGTGGGGTGAATAGGAGGAAGCCCTAAATTTGATTAGAAACTGAGCACATGTAGTCCTTAAAACACTACTTCAGTGATGTAAATAAAGACTATAATGCATTTGTCCAATTTGTAAAACAGAAGAACCACATGGAGAATAAATAACAAAAATTACAATGCATACAGTTAGCAAATGTGGAGGAGAAAGCAGGTGGAAATCAAGAGCAAAATTAGGTATTAATTATGGTATGTAGAACAAAGAAACTGGAGTGTCACTAATGGCAGCTGTGGGAACATGAAATTGGAATTTGTTAGTGAAGCCGCACTTTAATTCTTGTAAATACCTGAATTACATGGACAACCGTATAAAATGAGCATTATACAGTATGTTATGTATCTGCCCACCCACTTATGTCTCCCAGTTATTGCTACAATGCTGTCACTCAGTTTTTACAATAGCAAGCAATGGATTTGGCATGTAAATAAAAGCAATAAAAAATGATTTGCAATAAGAAAAGACCTGCCAAGGAAAAGCTTATATAATGGATCCCACAGTTAGCAATAAGTGAAAGGCAACCCATAATTGGGGAAGGATTAGAAAAGATGATGAAGATGATGAAGCCTAGCAATGTTGGCAAATGGTAACAGCGGCAGCACCAAGAAAAACAAGTTAGTTGGGGGCAAGGTCTGTGTTTGTGGATTTGTCAATGGACAGTGGAAGGCAGCTGAGGTATGTGTCTAGGGCACAATGGTTGGAAGCTGCTCGGACCCTAGTTGCCTTCTCCAACTGCGAAAGGGAATCTGGGACAACTGGGGATTTGCTTTGGTGGCCATTAGCTTTTGACCCAGAAGGAACATGTACAGTACAATGATATAGAATATTACTGATATGAACCTTCTGTCTCCCATTTGCTGCCTTTACTGTTTGGGTTTTCATTACTAGAAGAAACATGATCAATGTGGCTGTATGGGGGGGTCCAGATGGTACAGGGGGCCCAATGATGCCCTAATTAATGAGCAATTTCAACATATATTGGATATACTGGGGGCAGTGTTGGACTGGACCAACAGGAAACACCTGGTGGGACCCACAGGACCAGACCCACTCCTTGCAACTGACAGAGCCTTTGCTCCATGCTGACCTCCCTCCAACCACATGAAGAATTAATGTAAATTGAAAAGGTACAAGCTGGCGAGGAGGGGAAGGGGTACAGAGGGGGGTTTGCAATGGGGTTTGTGGGGGTGTTTGGGTCACTGATGTGGCAGCTCCAATGGGCCCAAACCATCTGAGTCCGACAATTGGGGGCCCTAAAATGAATTTGCTATGGGGCCCAGTAACATTCTAGTTACTTCATTGTTTGAAAATGACAGAGAAAATCAAATCTGGAAAAAAATAATCTAGAACTCCAAATCTGACATTGTTCCTATAGACTGCTTGTATGTAGATTACTGCAGGCCTGGCACCCTGTACAGCAGTCACCGCTAGATGCAATAATAGGGAAACAGCCACCTTTATACTCTCACTAAAGAGAAAGAATTTGGCAGAACATAGAGAAATGACAGGACTTCAGTCCCTGCAGAAATAGAGTCTCATTGCAGCGTGTGATTGGCTCAGTCACAGAGACAAGAATCCTCTCAAGCCTGTGTGAAGTGGTTTCACGCCATTTCCTAAACACTTCTGTATCCGGCAATCACGCAGTCACCCTAATGAACCGAAATAAACAGATAAAGCGAATGTCATCTAGAAATAGCTTCCTAGTATTAATAAAGACAATTTAGCATTTAGCCCAAAAGCTTTTTTTACTTAACTTCATCTTCTGCTTTTCTCTCCACTCTGGGATATAAAGTGCTGCCTGGTTGCTAAGGTCATTTAAACTAGCAACTGGTCTGGATTTTAATTATTTAAATACCTTATTTATCTATAATATCCTCCATTTCCTGCCTTCATTCTATCATCCAGATATCTTATTAAATTATTCACTCTGTAATTAGTAATATAAATCAAAGGGCTCCATACAACAAAATTTTGGGGGCCCCCTGGGCAGGGCAGGAATTACCTAGCGGGTGCCCCTAGGCCCGCTGTCATTTGTCGCCTGTACCCTCCCTTTTATTTGCTAAAATTTTCATCATTGGGATGGAGCAATGGGAATTGGGACACAGGAAATTTCAATATCTGCACCAATATGGGTGTGGTTGGGCAGCATGCCACCCCTAAAATTCTACCATCCTAGGCCCGGGCCTAGGTGGCCCCTCCACAAATCTGGGCCTGCCCCTGTGCCTCACCCACCCCAGATCCCAAGCCCCACCCCAGATCTCAAGTCCCACCCTGGATCCCAAGACCCACCCATCCAGATCCCAAGCTCCACCCACCCCAGATCCCAAGCCCCACCCACCCAGATCCCAAGCCCCACCCCAGATACCACCCACTCCACACCACAGTTAAAAGACCACACAGACATCAGCACTGAACTTGTGGATTCAGGAAAATTTCACCTCCTTTCGTGACTTTGGGTCTTTTCACTGCTTTGGGACTTCGGCTGTTCGTCTGTTCGGGACGTCAGGAGAGGATTTGTGGAGAGGCCACCTAGCTCCGGGCCTAGGGCAGCAGGATTTTAGGGGGCGGCATGCTGCCCAACCACACCCACATTGGTTCATAAATTTAAATTTCCTGTGTGCCAATTCCCATTGCTCAGTCCTGATGATGAAAATTTGAGCAAGTAAAAGGGAGGGGAAAGGGGTGATAAATGACAGCAGGCCTAGGGGTGCCCGCTAGGTAAATCTGGCACTGCCTGCCATGGGTTTTCTAGGGTAATAATACATGAAACTGACAAAAGGGCTCATTTATAAATACCGGGCAAATTTGCAACTAGTTAGTAGCTATTGATGGCAACCACTCAAATGTTTTCATTTGTTATTGAACGAACCTGCAGCTGACTGAAACCATCCTGTAACTGGTTGCTATGGGATACTGCCTAGGTGCAAAGTTGCCTAGTGTTTATAAATAAGCCCCTCTATACTAACATGTTTTTGTGGGGCATTACACATGGGATTGGCACTGTATTGATCTTATAATGGTTCTGGGGCACTGTGTTGAAAAATTGCACTATATTTCTACTAGCCTGTGTTCTATAGACATTACAGAACTGGGCAAGTGGGATGCTGGGAAAAAACACCCAGTGCGATCCGGCCCTCAGGTCCAATCCCGGGCTGCCCTCCACCATAGCTTCCCACTGTCCTCCCTCCCTTAATCTTGGCAAAAGTAAGTGTAATGTGCATGGAGGGCGGGGAAGGGCTTTTGGCGGGTGAGTGGAGGAGGATCCAAAGTGGGTTTGCAGGATTCTGGGGTAGCAGCCCCAATGGGTCTCGCACACCCCAGTGTGGTGCATTATATAAGGGTCGGATTAGTCTGGTGGAACAAGCCTGGTGGGTCCCAGCCTTCATGGGCCCTGTAGATCCAGTCCCCATGGCACTGCAGACCCAGAGGCAGGGGGAGAGGGAAAGTGACGTTGGGAGAGGGGGTCCTTGATGCTGCAGAACTGGTTGGCCCTGGAAACCAACCCAGTCTGCCACTGTACACTTGTATGGTTGTAAAGTATTTTATATGAAACTGGAACTACATTTGTTTTGGGAGGCTTTTATGAAATTGTCATGGTATTTATCCTGTAAAGTGCTTTTGGGGTTATAAAAGCTGAGCCAGAAGGCACAAGCACCCAAAGCAAGAGTGCCACCTCATCCCACCCCCTGCTTGCCCCAGCACCCCTACTTCATAGCCCACTTGCTTGTCGTTAAATCCACCATCCCCTCAGTACACTTTGTCTGCCCTGCTCCATGCGCTGGTTCTGGGTATGTAATACCCCCAGGAGATACATGAGTTGCAGCAGATGCCTTAGCGCCCCCTCCAGTTGTGCCCTAGGCTCATGACTCTCCTGTCTACCCCTAATTCCAGCATTTACACATGGAACTTACCCTGGGATTCTATGAAGGTATCTATGTAGAAAATATCTTTAATTGAGATCCGAAGACACATAAATCAGCCTCTGCCTATGCTCTTCTCTAAATGACAGTCTTTTGCTTTTTACAGTTTAAAACAGACCGTCCTTCTGTCTCTGCAGTTTTCTAACTGAATAAAATCAAACTTTTCCATTGCATTCCCATGGGCCTGAAATCGTGCAGGAATATTTGCAAAAACGTTATGTTTGGAATAAAACATTATTTACACCTTTAGATTTACAAAATAAAAAGTGGAATAATATAATCTTTTGTAACACCAAACCCCCAGGGTGCATTATAAATCACCAGAGCTGTTTCCTTGAAAAGGATAAAAAAAAAAAATGATGTAACCCCCAAAAATTGTGCCTAATTAAAGAAAATGCAGTTTACAGCTGGGGACAGACAGGGAGATTCGGGAGATTCTGTCGCCTGGCGTTTTTTAGCAGGCGATAATCTCCCCGAATTACCTTCTCCCTGTCTGCCGCTAGTATACTGACAAAGCGCCAGCCCCTGTGCAGACGCGGCGCGGCGATTTCCGGAATCGCCCGAAGTTTCCTCCCCGAATCTCCCTGTCTGTCCCTACCCTAAGGCAACTTCCCAATACTGAATACAATCATAACAAGTGTTCAGTAGATATCTGTATATATGTAATTGAAATTTGTATCTCTCTGTTCACTTTGCTATTTTCTGCACTGGCAAAAATGCCGCTCCTGGTAACTAAGAGCTGAATTTCCGGTTTTCAGCCCGGAAATTTGGCTCTTCTAGTGCAGAGTGTGTATTTGCACGCTCTGCACTAGCGCCGGGGACCCCCCCTGTCTGGCGCTGAAAAAGTGCCATGGGGAAGGGGAGGGAAGCAAATTCAAGGCCACCTCAGGGGGCAAAGTGGCTTGGATCGCCCCTGCATCCTCTTGGATTCAGGCAAAAGTGCAAATATTTAAAAAAATATGAAAATAAAAATAAAAATGATGGCCAATTGAAAAGTTGCTTAGAATAAGCCATTCCATAGCATACCAAGAGTTAGACTAAGGCTTAGTCCAGACGGGGAGATTCGGGGGCAATCCGTCACCTGGCGACTTTTCGCCGTGACGGATCGCCCCCGAATAGCTAGGCACCGGCATAGCTTAAAAACGCCTGCGCTTATTCACACGGAGCGGTGCGATTTTTAAAATCGCTCCAAATTGCCTCGCCAGCCAATTTGGAGCGATTTAAAAAATCGCGCCGCTCCGTGTGAAGACGCGCCAGCGTTTTTAAGCTATGCCGGTGCCTAGCTATTCAGGAGATTCGGGGGCGATCCGTCGCGGCGAGAAGTCGCCAGGTGACGGATCGCCCCCGATCCGTCGCGGCGAGAGGTTGCCAGGCGACGGATCGCCCCCTAATCTCCCCGTCTGGACTAAGCCTTAGTCTAACTCTTGGTATGCTATGGAATGGCTTATTCTAGGGACTCTGGACTAAGCCTAAAGGTGAACTTCTCATTTAAAACATTTACAATAGGTATAGTGGAAGGATCCATAGAACTGCATTTTCTTTCAAAGAGCAACATTGTTGGGTTTACATCCCCCTGAATTCAGGCAAAAGTGCAAATAATTAAAAAACTATAAAAAATGAAGGCCAGTTGAAAAGCTGCTTAGAATAAGACATTCCATAACATACTAAAGAGTTAGATTAAAGGTGAACTTCCCATTTAAATAATATTAAAACATTTAAAATGTGTATAGTGGAAGGTTCCATATTTTCTTTCCAAGGCAACATTGTTGGGTTTTTATGCCTTTGAATCCTGGAAAAAGTGCAAATAATTAAAAAAAACTAAAAGAAAAATGAAGACCAATTGAAAAATTGCTTAGAATAAGCCATTCCACAGTATATCAAGAGTTAGATTGTAGAGGTGAACTGCTCATTTAAGTCATGTTAAAACATTAAAACATTTACAATAGGTATAGTAGAATGTTCCATAGAACTGAATTTTCTTTCCAAGAGCAACGTTGTTGGGTTTCCATCCCCTTGAATCCAGTGCAAATGGGAATGACTTTGAGACGCTTCTAGCACAGCAAGAAGAACAAACGCTCGTGCGTTTCTCAGCGCTCTGCAGCGATCTGCGAGTGAAGACTGACCCCCAGCGAGCGTTTCCTGGGAGTCATTTCTAGCGACCCTGCCTCTAGCACAGATCTTCAGATGGGTCACTGCCAAGAGAAGACCCCTTGTGCCTCCCGTCTGCTCCTATAGATTAGGAATAACCTGCAGGGGGGTAAAAAGAAAATTCTAGGTTGGCTGCAGTAGTTACCGCTTCATTGTGTACAAACGACTAGAATGACAATGTAACTGGAATCGCTGCCTGCAACAACGCCGCTCCCTTTCTGCTGCCGGTGGCCCTCCTGCTGTTTGCAGCTACTGCTGGAGGGCCGACATTTTACAGGGGATCCAGTCTTTATACTTCACCTGCGAGCACAAGGGACTGCATGTTTGTATGGTGTGTCCTCCTGTGACATATAAGGGTGACCGACTGTGCGACTGCTTCCCAGACGCCCAGATGAGCGATGCGTTTTCCCTTGCGAGTGCTGAGCAGTCAGGAGAATGTAGAGGCTGCCCTCCCAAGCCTTGCCTCCCAGCGCAGCAAATGATTTGCTCAGCCTGTGTGTAATAAGCTCAGCACACAAGCTCTGACTCCACTGCGAGAGCAGCAGATGCATCGGATTTAAGCGACAGATCCTCTGCGACTTGCGGGAGCCCAGTACCACCTTCTCCTCCTGGCATTACCCTGCCCATGCTGCTAGATCACAATGCCCAAGAGAAGACAAGAGACCAGGGAGCCAAAATGCTCATTGGCTTCACGCCTGGGGCACTTGGAACATCATGACACCACTTAGAAGAACCAGGGTTCCGCTGAAGAGTCTTTGGAGGTTACGTGGCTGAGCAGAGTTAACTCCTTGCCAATGGCAATGGCTGGAGATATGGGTTGAGGAGTCAATGCCTTTGGAAATCAAACTGGGCGCTTTGGGTCTAGAAGGTTACCACTTTCTCATGAGACCTACCAGCATGGAGAACACAACGACCACCAACAGCTCTCCCTTCCCTTCTTCTGAGCCCCACCTGGGAAGGGCAGTGTGGCCCTATTCTATGACTTCTGTGTGGTGCCTGGTAGCCATTGTGGGCTTTCTCATTATCTTTACCATCGTGGGGAATGTTTTTGTTGTCATTGCAGTGTTGACCAGCAGAGCGCTTAAAGCCCCCCAGAATCTGTTCCTGGTGTCTTTGGCCAGTGCGGACATCCTTGTGGCTGCCTTGGTCATGCCCTTCTCTTTGGCTAACGAACTCATGGGATATTGGTATTTTGGCAGTGTGTGGTGTGATATTTACCTAGCCTTGGATGTTCTCTTCTGCACCTCCTCAATAGTTCATCTGTGCGCCATCAGCTTGGACAGGTACTGGTCGGTGACCCAGGCTGTTGAGTACAACCTCAAAAGGACCCCTCGCCGGATTAAGGGCATTATTGTTACAGTTTGGCTCATATCTGCTGTCATCTCCTTCCCACCCTTAATATCCATGGACAGGGACAGTGAAGACCATGTGTACCCCCAGTGCAGACTCAACGATGACACCTGGTACATCCTTTCGTCTTGCATTGGCTCTTTCTTTGCGCCCTGCGTTATCATGATCTTGGTCTACATTCGCATCTACCAAGTGGCCAAGCTGAGGACCAGGACTTTG